>CM066329.1:149512344-150032344 GCA_033807585.1 Hydrophis major | reverse complement strand
GAAGAAATAATCTCTCTCCCACCTCTATCATTTTCTCTCCCCCCCGTACATTTCTTTACAACTAGATTAGTAACTGAGAGGGAGATGGAAACTTATCTGTATGAATCCCTTCATGCAGTAACCATCAGTGCACTGGGAAACTAAGTACATGTATGTTTGCTCTCTCTTTCTGAGGATCAGTCAATATTCAGGAAACCAATGAACTATCATAGTATGTGAAGAACAAGTGTGTCCTGATGAAATGTAATATTTACAGAGTCATCAGTTTGACTGATTTTGCCATTTACTTTTATTTTCCACCAATAAATTCTCTAGCACTAGTTTTGACAGATTGAGATTTTCCACTTAGTTACTCATCCCTTAAATACTGTTCCTTAGCTCTGTCAATTCATTTCAGCTTTATTGGGCTTGTGTTGCTGCTTTTATAAAAGATTTGTGCACAACCTAAAGACATCCAATGGGGCACTTAAAAGCAACCTCAGGAAATTTAATGTTCCTTCCTCTCAACAAAAAGTGTGCTATGCTTAGCACAGTTCAGCAGACCTTCTTTCAGACAACTCAGCCCATACAGCTTGGTTTATACTGTATTTATTAGGGTATCGAATGTAAATATTTCAAATGCAGAGATCAGCAAATGATCCTTACCGAGGGATGACTCAGAAGCCGATGAAGACTGGTTCACGCTGAATGCCATATCTGAATCACTGTCATATTGTGAGCCTCCAGGGGATCCTGAGGGGGAGGTGGTGACAGGGCTAGATTGTACGGTGCCTGAAAGGAAAAAGTTCAGTCAGCTGCACAAGTTGAGTTGGAATCTCTCAAGAACAAGTGCTAAGTTTGAGTTTAATCTGGGAACAGAACAACTTCTATTTCAAAACAGTCTTACATAAATAATGGTGTCTAACTACATTGTATTACTTTTTAGAAGGTTTGATCGTTTAAGATGATGAGCATCCTCTACTCTAAAACAAGATTCATTTTCATGAAGGAACGCAAATTTAAGTGTCTTAGGATAATGTTGCAGGGTCCAATCTGAGTTGATCACCAGAACCGGAAATTTATCTTCTGAACTTTTCATTAGAGAGAAGTTCCCTGAAGATGGGCTCCAGCATTAGTCCGAAAGCTCAGAGGACAAAATTTTTGGTGATCAATTGGACTTTCCGGTTTGCAGGGCTTTGGCGGCAGGCAGAAATCCATGATCGTGCGCGGTTTCTGCCTGGGCTCGCTGCTGGAGCGCCCCGAGCCAGCTGGCTTCGGGGCTAAGCCACTCCGTAGAGGTGAGACCCAGCAGGGTCAAGGGAAGCCGCACCTGTCTTCCTCAGCTGGCTAAACTCCCTTTCCCGAAGGCGGTAAGAGCGGCAGTCAGAAATGGCCGCCTCAAAGAAGCACTCAGCCAGAAAAGAAAGTGCAGGAGGAAGTTAAGAAGTGAAAGTTTTTGGCTGACCGGGACAAAAAGTAACACCTAAGGTGCCCTGGAATTTAAATTTTGCAAAAGATACATTGCTCCCAAAAAAGAGTCAGAAGCAGTGAAGGAAAGTGAAAAGGGAAAGGTTTTTTTTTTCTTCACTCTCCTTCCTCATGCTGACATCAAGAAGATCTGAATAAAGAAATCGGAAAAATCCGCTTTGGCACCAACAGGTAATTAAACTGGAAATATAATTAAATGCCAAAGGGACAATAAAGATTTCTGAATATTAAAAAATGCTTTTTTTGCTATAAGTGGGAAGGGGGAGGAAAAGAATAAGGGCAGGACTTGGAAGGAGGAGACTGCTTGTTATCCAAAAGAATTTAAAGTTAAATCTTAACAAGACTTCTGAAGGATACATTTTAACTGGAACTTTGCAATTAAATAGTAACCCCAAGAAGAGAAAGTGAAAAAAGAAGAAAGTATTAAAAGAAACAGCTTGTGTGTATTCGGATTGTTTGGTGACTTTGGGACTTTTGGAAATCATATTTGAATGACTAAAAACAATTGGGTGGTTGTTTAAAAAAAACAACTCTACAATGGCATCACCTCTGGATGAACTGAAAATTGAATTTAAAAAATATAAAGAAGAGGAACAAGAAGGGAAGGGCTCCTTTGGGTCCATTTTTCAATTCTTAGAAATGGCGATTGGTGTCTACAAGAAACAACAAGAAAAGACTGTGCAACAAGAAGATTGGGACAAAGAAGAAGCCATCTTTAATGAACAAGTAATTCTATCTGGGGAAGAAAAGGGAAAGCAGGGAAAGAGAATGGAGAATCTAAGACCTAAAAAAACAGCCAAAAAAGGGAAAAATAATGTGAAAAGGGGATATAATATTGGAAAGCAACAGAAAAGGGGAATACAGAAGTGGGAAATGGAGGTGGAGAGACAGGGAGGTAAAAAGGAGAGAGAGAAGAAAGGGAAGAAGGAAGGAAAGAGAAGTTACAAAGGTCTGGAGCAAGATGTAAAGAAACAGGATTTATTCAGAGATAATGGGTGAAACTTTAACTGAAAAAGGGATTCTGTAAAGGTACATAAGATTGTATTGTTATATTTGTAATAGAAATAATGTTAGAAAATTGGAAACAACATATGATTAAAAAGTGGAATAAAATAGTGTAATTTAGTGAAACTTTTGTGAACAAAATAAATGAAATGAAATAAATGAGAGAATTGAACTAGGAAGGAATAGGAACATTTTAACTACTCAACGTTTTATAAATATAAGTGAAGTGGGAGGGAAGTAATTATGGAAAGTTTATAAGTGTTTCCATAGAAGTATGATACTTATTTGAAAAGTAATGTGTAAAATGTTCAAGATTTAAATGAATATTAATATTAATGATAGAATTGAATTGGTATGGATTGTTGTTTTAATTATGTTATATACTTAATGTGAAGTGATGTTCAACCCTGACAAGTTTTTTTTCCTGTCAGCAACAAGTGGTTAATGGTTTTGATATTTTTTCTTTTTTTAAAATACATTGTATAGTTTTAGAATGTACCAAGCAGAATCCGAATGGAAGTTATGTATTTATATTAAGTGTTATAATTTTAGGGGAAATATATAAAGGCGTCATACTCCAATCAGTGATTACAGGAGAAATTTTGCTTAATGAGAAAAGATAATAGACAGCTGAAACAGGACAGACAAAGAATATAAGTATGATGATTTGAATTGAGATGAAATAAATAAAATAAAATTAAGAAAGTTGAAAGAGGGGAGAAGTTATATAGAAAATGTAGAATGGTAATAATATATGGAATGGAATATAAAAATGAGCATGAATTTGAATTTGTGTCTGCACGAAGTTTTATGTTTTTATGTTCTATGTTTTGTTTGTTTATGTTTGTTTTTAAAAATCAATAAAATTTTCAAAAAAAAAAAACTTTGGTGATCAATCCAGAGTAAATCCTGCAAGGTTCGCTTTCCTCCTAGCCCTTCCCCCCACCCCCAGGCTCTGGACTATATTCAAGTAGCAATATTGAACCAGGTGAGATCCAAATTTTCTTTCTAAAATGAAATGGATATTTAATCTAGCACATTCTGATGCAAGGAAAATATTTCCCCATTCTTCTAAAATGGCATTCTGTTGTGTCGTGGTAAACAGATGCATTATTAAAATGTGGCCTCCTCACCTCACTAATAAGGATACATACAAAGAAGAAGCATACTAGCCATTATAGCTAAGAAGACCCTCCTGTTTCAATACCTGATACTAGAAACAATAAAGAACAGGGTAGACCTCATGTTCCATGCTTAAGCACCTAATTCTCCTTTTTTGAGAAGAAAATGCTGATTAAGTAATCATAAGTAATATGATTACATATGGCAGTTCTTTCTACACTAGTAAATCCTACTCCAGAATCTGTTATTTTCCAGCTGTTAACAATCCCTTCAGTTGCACTAAATGGCTTGTAAGTCCTAGCAGTGGTGCTAGAGAGCAATGCTAGGACTATCACAGATGCTTGCTGGCTTCTTCTGTTCTTGTACTCTGGTCAGATTCCTTCTTTTCTACCTGAACCTAATTTGGCGGACTCCAAAAAAGTGGCAACTAGCGCAGGCTATTTAGCTTCAGTTTATACAAAGGAGTTAAAAAATACATGCTTGACAAATAAAAGAGAGACAAAACAGCTGGATCTGTCTTTTGACTCAGGTATAACAGAATAACAGTTGGAAGAGACCTCTTCTAATCCAGCCCTCCTGCTCAAGCAGGAAATCCTATACGATTTCAGACAAGTGACTGTCCAGTTTTTTCTTAAAAACCTCTAGTGTTGGAACACCCAAAAGATACAAATACTTTAATCATCCTCATGAAACTTTAGTACAAAATGTTTAGCCCTGCTGCAAGCTAAAAAGAAAAGAGGATCTCTTCAAATAACTGTAAGGATTTTCATTGTTTCACTAGCACTTCCTTTATATTATTTGATCATTGATTTGGAGGCTATCCTTACTTACCTAATATTTTTAGCTGATTGATTACACCATGGATTGAGAAGAAAACCCACAGTGATTGTGAGGTATCAACACACATCAGCATCCCACGGCTCATCCCATTGATTCCATGATGCACTTCTCCATTTGGCAAAAGCACAAAGTTGAGGATGTCACCATTGTTGAGGACTGGGAAACCTCGGCAAACCACCCAGTACTCCTTGCGATCCAGAAGAAAATCTGGGTCTGCTGGGAGCTCATTTGTCCGTAAAGTACCAGGATCACAGGAAGTGATACCAAATGTGAGGGCCCCATAATATGGCAAGCCCAAGTGTCCCACTTCCACAAACAAGCTTTCACCGATGTGCAAAGGTCGGTCAGAAAACACCAAGGTTCTGTTGCTTTCCTGCCAGTTGGTGCAGGCAGACATACGATCCTGAGAAAAATTAATATCAGGCCCGTGAGTAGGGTGGAAATGAAGATCTGTGTCTAGAAAGGCAGGCACAATTTGCCCAAGCTGTCTCCTGCTTGGGCAGCAGGGGATTGTATGGTTATCTGTGGGAAGCCCAGGCATACGGCTCAAATTCAGATTTGCAATTTTAGCAACCACTTGATTGTTCTCCAGCTCATTGTTGTTAAAATTGGCCGAATCGTGGTTGCTCTGAGGAAGGCAAGTGCTGAGTCGTGCGTTGCTCAGACGGGTGGAGGTCATGGTCTCAGCAAACATGGTATCTGTAAAATGAAGCCAAGATTACAGATAAGTTACAAATGGTGTTCCATTCAGACTATTGTTTTGAGCTCTGTTATGATTAATTTGTTTTACGTTAGCGCATTTTGACTAGGTTATTAATAGTTTCAATTCTATTTTTATCATACACAAATGTCAGCAGTATTTTATACCAATCTTTCTGAGTTTTCAGTGTTTCAGTGAAAACCAGTTTTTGCCAGTGATTAAGGTTGCAGTCTGGAAACTGGAAGCCCCTGAATTCTAATCTGATCTTAGCCATGAAAGCCAGCTGGGTGACTTTGAGCCGGGGTAGTTGTTGTGGGGAAGAGAGGAGGAGGAAGTAATATTAACCATATTCACCACCTTGAATTGTTTATTAAAAATAATAAGGGCAGAATGTAAATTAAAAAGAAAAAACAAAGTGGAATTGAAGATGGAAGCATAGAATTTAAAAATCAGTAGACTTGGGGTCTGATGTTTTAATGAAATTATTTTTTAAAATTTGCACTTGTTATTTTTATATTTTCTACTTTAACTATTATTGTCCATTGCCTAGAGATGCCTTTGGTGAGATGGGCAGCTATATAAATTTGATAAAAAAAAAAAAATGAAAAAAAATAACTTGTGGTTCAAACATACTGGGAGGCTGAGGATCATACATTAACTACCCTTGCATTAAATTAAAACCCAGTAAGTCAATGTAGTAATAATTTCCCAATTTATTCAAGTAGTTCAATATATTCTTAGCATTCTCTTCAGGAGTCCTTGCACCTTGCAGCTGCTTCTTTTTCAGCCATAAAAAAGAGTGTATCAGGAGAGAAGTCCATTCCTGCGTTTTGATCTCTCTCCTTCAAACTTGCATTTAAAAAAAAAACCACCACCTTCCCTATCTTCCTCTCCCTTTGTCCTGGCCCCTCTAATTCACTAAAGAGGGAAAAAAAACATTTAATCACCTTACAGATCATAAATAATATATTTGGTAATACATTGAACATTAAAGCAACAGTTGTGACCTTCAAGCACACGAGATTCTTTGTTATTGACATGCCATGTGAGCAAGCAAGAGACTCTCCCAGAGCTACTCACATCTGATAACACATCTGAAAAAAAGATGCTTCTCATCCAAAAGCAATAAAACTGGAAGCAGACTACCCCCACAGTAAACCATTCTTCTCACTCTAAGCGTCACTGCTCAGAAAGAGGGCAGAGGCACATTGAAATTGTGCAATAATTTGCCAAAGGCTTAGGGTGTCTTCTAGAACTACAAAGCAGAAGACATAGTGCAGCATTTTAATTTCCGTCCCCTTTCAACTTTTTCCTTCCTCTTTCATTAGTGGTCAGAAAAATGTTGCAAGACACTTCTGGAAAAAGAGGGCAGCTACAAAATGCAAGACTACAGCTTCTGGCTCTCTTGTCCAATTCCATTTTTTTTTTTTTTAGATGAGGCACAATAAAAGCCTTGTCTGGAAGCCTGCTCAGCTCTCTAATTTTAGGCCACTCTATGCATAGTATTCCACTGAAATCATAGCACAATTTGTGGAAATAATATGGAGAATGCATGAGTCCTACTGGTGGATGACCTAAACCGGAGATAGGATGGGTGGTGCTGACTCTTGATTTTTCGGTGGCTTTGGATACAATCAACCATGGTATCCTCCTGAACTTGCTAAAGAGAAAGGAGGACACTGAGTTACTGTGTTTTCTTCCTTTATATGCAGCTGGTTCCAATTAGTATTAGTTTGAGAGAAGAAGTTGAACCTAAAACTTTCGATTTGCGAGGTGCCTCAAAGCTCAGTGATTTAGTTCCTCCTGATCCAGAATGCAGTAGCATTCTGCACAAGCAGTGATGGGAAAGTCTTGCTGTGGCACTGGTAGTGAGCTATACTGGTTACCAATTGGCTTCTGGGGCAATTCAAAATGCTGGACATCACCTACAAAATCCTAAAGTACATATGACCTAGCTATTGAGAACCGTCTGGCTCTTATAACATCTATCTGTTCTAAGCTGGGACAGACTTGGCTTGCTTCAAGTTTTTTTTTGATTAAACAATGATCTAGTGAGACCCATAAAGTGAACCTTCTCTACTGCACTTGCCCTTTGGAATAGCCTCCTTCAAGAACTATCTTGCTGGTCCCAGCTAGCTGGCCTTCAAGTGTCCTTCATTACATGCTACATAGAATCAGGATATGCTAGATCAAGTATATTACCATAATTTCAAGCCAATATTTATTCTTTCTTTTTAATGCAACTCCACAAAAAGTGGAGAAAGAATGAAATATTTTTTTCAATTTCTATTCCTTTTACAAAATGCATTGGAATATAAGATGAAGTCTGGAAAATAAAGTCACTCTGATCTGATACTCTTTTGAATTGCTCAAAGCTTGATACTGTGTTGTTACTTGGTAAATGTATGGCTCTTGAAGAAATTGACAGGACATTGTGATTGTTACTCCAGTGATCTCTTTATTAGGTCCATGAATCTGCTGATTGGTAAAATCTTCCCAAATTGTGATATAGTTGGATCCATGTAGTGGTAAATTCATCTTTATGAAAGGGGTAAGGATCCTTCTTTTTTGGGTAAAGTTGTTGAGATCATCAGACTGCAAGTAGTCCTTAATTTATTGCTGGTCACTTACCAACCATTCAGAGTTAGGATAGATCTCCATAGGGCTACTTACAGGCCAGATTCAAAGTTATGACAGTCATTTGCAGTGGCCCATATTTATGGCCATTTACAAAGTCTTATGGTCACAATATCACACTTTATGGTGGGGGTTTTTTGGGACGGGGGCTGGAATTTACTTCTGATTTCCGGCAAAAAATGTTCATTCTAGACAAAGGATTCATTTAACAGCTGCTGGAAGGAATTTGTAAAATCAGTTGCTTTCACATGGCGATCTGCTTAACAACCACCATGACTTACAGATTCCAGATTCTTAGAAAGA
This sequence comes from Hydrophis major, assembly GCA_033807585.1. Classification (NCBI taxonomy): domain Eukaryota; kingdom Metazoa; phylum Chordata; class Lepidosauria; order Squamata; family Elapidae; genus Hydrophis; species Hydrophis major. Next base: position 150,024,270 of record CM066329.1, on the reverse strand, counting down.
ATCTGGAAAGAATTTATTATCTGGACTTGTTTCAGTGAGATTCAAGCTGGGGATAATATGAAGGCAGCACTGATCACACTGGTTGATGATTTTTGACAGAACTGGGATGAAGGAAAAATGATTATCATGGTTCTTCTTGATCTCTCACTATCTTTCAATAGAACCAGTCACGGTAAATGTTTAAATTAGATATGGGGTTTGGAAACATAATGTTGTGATGGCTCTTTTTAATAGCCATTTTTTCTCAATGTTGATAGATGGGGAGAGATTCAGCCTTAAGATCCTGGTTTGCAAAGTCCCTCAGGGTTTGTTGTTCTAGTAGTTTATCTGTTTAACATCCACATGAAACTGTTGGATAAGTCATATAATGATCTGGGGTCAGATATTATCAGTATTTGGTACCTATGGCCAGGAAGGCTTCACACGGATTCACCTGATTGAGGAAGCAAATCCACCCTTTCCTGGAACAGGCATTCCTTCTCATAGTCACTCACGTCTTGATCATTTTGAATGTGGATTATTGCAATGAATTCTACATGGGGCTGCCCTTGAAGACCACTTGGAAGCAGCAAGTGACCCAAAACGAGCAGCATGAGCAGTTATAGGATATTTATGGGTGTAGAACGCCACAAAAATGGTCTTGAGAATATTCAAAAGCCATCACAGAAACAAGTGCATAAGTATTCCTTACACTCTGGAAAAGAAATAGTAGGTTGGCTCTTCAATGACTCAATGGGGTATATCTTATATTAATAAAACATAGCTATTCTTGTGACATTGGTGCTCTATTCTGATGTACTTCATAGGGTTGACATATAGAACCTCTGCTATGTGAGTAAATAGATTAGGTTTCTGCATTCAATTTAAGATACAGGCCATTATCTATAAAATTTAATGCCATATGCATTGTCTCTCTCTCTCCTATTATTCTTGCCTAGCCCCAAATTTCTGACAAACTAGATATGCTTATTAACTGGTGGGACTTCAGAAACGTGTCTTCTCTGTTGGGCACCAGAACTGTATTGCTGTGGTGGTTCAATACCTCAGTCTTTCAAGATTTATATGAAAAAAATTCTTTTTGCCAAATTCTGAGATAGGTTGGACTGTGTCTATCAGATGCGGAATGCCTGTATTGGTTAATGTATGTCTGTTCTACCCTATTATGCCTTCTGTTATAATTGTGTTGTGTTGTGCTGTGCTGTGCTATACTGTATCTTAACACTGACAAGAGTCAGTGTTGGGCTGGAAGGCCTCAGAAATCAAACCAACAGAGGCAGATTTTAAAAAACTGATTTTTTAAAAGTGGCCTTTGCTTTTCATGGATGTGTGTTTAAACCATAATCTGACAAGTCCCATCAATGTATTCATTATATCATTTATAGAACATCACATAACATTACCCTGAAGCTAAATTATCCTCTGCAACCATGTCTATAATAGCAGGAAGGGACTCTTTTCTTATAGAGCTGCAGAGAGCTGCAGTAAACACCAAAAAGGTACAACAGGGTGATTGGCAGCAGCTTTAGTCAGATAACCCATATTACACCAGAGGCATGTTCTGAGAGCAGTGGCAGTCTGCATCACAAGCATGAACTGAAAATCACGCTTCCTAATTTTCTGTAAACATATCCTAACAGACTTGCCTGAAAAGACAAAAGTAGGAACTGTATTTCTAGATGGGATGCGTGAAATCATTTCCCCTCCCACATCCTAAACTCTGTAGAAATTGGTGTTAAATCAAGGGAATTAAGTCCATGTCTACATGAGATAAGAATCACAAAAGAGGTGGGGTGAAGGAGAACAAAACTTTCAATCTCTCAGATAGAAAATCACAATCCTGTTGTCCATGCTGGAATTTCAGATAGATAGAAAAGTGGTGTTTCTTTTCCACCGAGGTGCAGATCTTACTTAAAAGCATGATAGGTCTGGAATGTAATGTGAGACTCATAAGTAGCCTTTAAATGAGATAACAGATGTAAAGCCTACACTGCAGAAGAAGGAAGAGGATACTCCTTCCTTGGACCAAGATGCATACAGCTAGCATCCTAGGAAGTCAAAGGATAAATGAACGAAAGTTTTTTTTCATGTACATGGCCTTCACAGTCACTGGTATACACGATTCCAAAAGCTAAAGCCTAATTGAAACTAAGAGCAAACATTTGCAACCTTATCAGGAAATAGAACCATGTTATGAAGGGATACTAGAAGCATTAAACCTTTGCCCGCATATATTTATTACTGCATAATTTAGTTAAAATCCAAATTGGTCATATTAGAGAACACAAAGACAGATTTCCATAGGACTTTTTAAAAGAATATTTACTAGCTTATATCCTGCCTCTTTCTCTGGGATTCAATACTTCCTTTGAGAAACCAACTTCTCACATGCTAAGTTTGTATTAGTGTGCAGCTGCTGTTTCGTGCATGTTCAGGAGATCATAGCAATGAAGGCTTCCTACACTCAACTCACTGAGCTTCCATGAAGGCTGGACTGCTAAATGTCATCTACACTTCCAGGCTAAGATAGCCTGCTGAATGAGATATTTGGGGTCTTTCCAGTCCCTTAATGATGGCTCCATTTCTGGTCATCTGATTGAGCAAGAAGAGGGTGGCTTAGAACAATGGAGTCACCAACGTTCTGTAGTACAGGCCAATAACCACTTCTTGAGGGATACCATAGGGACCTTTGGATGACCATTTTTCTCCATAGTCCCTTGTTAGAACCTGCCCAGTTTTCAGCATTTCTTTTGTTAGCTTTGTTAGCAGCTTCGAATATTATCCAATTCTGTTCTAATGGGAAGACAAGGAGAGTCTGTCTTTTTCCCCCCAACATTGTCTTCAGATTAAAACAAACCTCAAAATGTTAATTTTGCTTGGAAAATAATCAACCTCTTAAGAATTTTGCAAGGCTTTCTTCTATGGAATGAAAGTGAATACATTTAGGTTGCATTCACAGCATATTCAATCAGGTCAATTAAAGGCCTGGAACTACTTCTTAACTACATCACCCTAAAGTTTGCTAATTATAATTTTGCTTAATTTTTGTGGTTTAATATTGGATGAATCCAGGCTATCTCATTCGTTTATGGTCAATGTTAATCTAGGAAAAGGATTATTTTTTTAAATGTGTTGGGTAAACAATGTTTCAGCACAGTGAAAGAATTGGGTGACCCAGGGAAAATGAAAATCGGCACCTGCAGTTTACATTTTAAACAGCTTCACTTAAAAATGCCTTTTTTCAAGAGGCTAACTGAGGGAATAAGATTGTTCATCTGTGACCAAAGGTCAGTTCAAGAAACTACTGCATATGACATTGGAACCATAAATGGAATATGTCCTACTTTTTTATCAGTAATATTTGCTGATACTTCTAGCTTCTTACTTCAATCAAAATATAAACGACAAAGGGTGGTAGGGGGAGAAAAACAATCTGCAGCAATTTTATTTCAAAGTTCAGAACTTCAATTTGGCTTGCTGGCCAGCATATTAACAGTTCCTGTTTTTTTTTTTTTTTTTTAAGATTAGCATCTAGAATACACCTACCTAGTATTTGCACTTCATGAGTGATTCCATAGACATCTATCAGTGCCCAGAGAGGACCAGAGACTTTGACGCCACAGTGAAACAGAACTGGTTCTTCATCATTAATGCTATAGAAAACTCTCCCGTGGCGATCAACCCAGAATGCCAGGACATTGTCTCTTAATGCAAACCTCTCTGGCAGAGCTTTAGCCCAGAAGCCTGGTCGGGTTACCAGGTCTGGACAGGCATATTTTGGAATATCACCGGCACTCATCTGTGATGGATCATGAGTTGTGAAGCCGAACCGCAACGCTCCACTCCAGCCATGGTGCACAGATACCAGCTTCAGACGCACTTTCTCATAGAGGTGAATAGGACGGTTAGTGAATGTGATGCCATTGCAGAAACTGTTCCTTCGGATGGCCTTCCGAGAATGGGTGTCCAGGTGGATGTTTTTTCCTTTGGCCTGGAAGTGGAATCGTGGAGGCTCAGTAATGGTGAGGACAGATCTCCTCTCATGGTTACCATTGGGCAAGGTGTAATAAGGCCTGTGGGATATGGGACGAGCTTGATGACCGGTGTCTGCAAAAAGAGGATGGAAAAAATCAGTTATTTAGATGTGTCTCATAAAAACCATTCTAAGATTGGCTGTAACCCTCTGTTTGGTGGGATTTGCAAGCTCTGTGCTTTGGTAACAAGAAATTAAATAAATAAAAGTGGTTATCATCTTATTTCTTATATTTGCAAAGAGTCTTTGTATTTTGGCATTTTTTTTTTCTAAGTTAGAAAGGCTACCTTTTGAGACCAATATGTAACTTAAATCAGAATTATAATGATGTTAACTAACTTTTGCTATTGAATCAGCAGAAGTTAGTGATGGTGTAATTGATGAGCAGCAGTGGTGGGATTCAAATTTTTTAACTACCGGTTCTGTGGGCGTGGCATGGCGTGGCTTGATGGGTGTAGCAGGGGAAGGATACTGTAAAATCTCCACTCTTGGGGCAAGGCGACTACAAAATCCCATTCCCTCCCCACCCCTCTATCCTGCTTTCCAGCTCCGTTTTCCTGTGTAGGGCAACAAAAGAAGACCCAGCCAATCAGCTGGGATTCAGCAGGCAGAGAATAGATGGGGGCGGGGCCAGTCAGAGGTGGTATTTGCCGGTTCTCCAAACTACTCAAAATTTCCGCTACCGGTTCTCCAGAACTGGTCAGAACCTGCTGAATACCACCTCTGATGAGCAGCAATCCCCAACCACTGGCAGTGGTGGAGGAAGCAGTGGTGGCGACGGGGGGGGGAGGAGTGTTTCACATGTGCGCCTGCCGCTCGCGCAAATGGACCTGTGTATGCTTGCGCAGCCTGGTTCCATGGACCGCTATCAGTCTGCAAACCAGGAGTTGGGGATTCTTGCTATATAGCATTTAAAAAGACACCGGTTAAGCAACTTTTCTGGTTTTGCAATAGCTATAGGAAATTGATTTGTTGAACAATTGTTTCTAGATTATGAAATATTTGAGGCAGTTGCTAAATAACCACCAACCAACACTTCGGTCTTCAGAAGTCAAGGATATCTTTAGTTCTGGGTGCAAAGATTTTCTGTGTGCTACCCAAAAGGAGCCTTGTCTGATTTAAGAGAGGAAGAAAGAAGTGTGAAAGAAAGTTACCATGCACATTACGTGCCATTCTTTTTAATAACCCTCCCCTGCCAGCAAAAAACATAGCTGGACCATGCTCTTTGAAGTGCTTTGAACCACTTATTTTCAACCTACATATTCCAAAGCAGAAAGGAAATTTGGTAATTCTGAAACAATGGACAATGCTATTCTGTTTTAAGGGAAAAAAAATTTCATCGCAGAAGTATTCATCTCCTTCAGGATATCATGTCTATCATTTAAGTTGGAAGAATTAGACCACATATATTAACTTATTTAGGGGCAACAGTTGATTCAGATCAAACAACTAAGCATTTACCTTGCCTAAATATGCAGCAGTCCAGGAGAAACATAGCTTTTTAAAAGAGGTATCTGCTTACTCTGATGTACTTTTTCAACTCTGGATCCAAAGTGCAACACAATCCTACAGAGGACTGGTGCTTCATACTTTTCATTTTATCATTAAAAATCTATACTGCATGGAATACATATGTCCTAACCAAACATTTGTTTTGATAAAATGGAGCTTGCATCCTACACTGTATCTATCAAATCCCACCACAGATTTATATCTTGGGACATTTGTTAATACCTAATATCCCCATCACAATAAAAAACCACCTGATCTTATGGAGCGGGTTTGTTGTATATCTTTTATTGATTCCCCATTGATCACCATTTTTGTGAGCATGTGCAGAAATTTGACCAACTGCATTCTTATCCCTCTTAGAAGCCCAAGTTCTCTGTTGTATCACTCACTGAAAATATCACGTCCTAAACCATCCTTGTCTACTATCTATCTATTGTGGTATGTATATCACCTGAACTTTGATTCCTTCCATTTTACAGTTCAGAGGATTGGATTCTATCACACTTCAGATCCAAGGCCAAGAACAGTCCTCTGGCTTCTTAAAAACAATTCAAAAGAGCTGATTATGCAGCTAAATGGAATTTTTTATAGAATGTGTCATAACAAAAAGACAGCACCTCCTCTTTTCTAATCAAAAAGTGAAGGGCTTCATAAAATGTTTCATTCAACCTTATCAGCTGGTATTCTTACTTGTTCCCTGCCTGGTGCCTTTCCTTCATCAAGCTCCATAATAAACATTTTCAAACTTATAATCTACTACTTCCATTCATCTATCACCTATCACTATCATAGTAATTTACCTTTCTACAATATCAGCTTGGCAAGCAAGAAAATTATGTGCCTTATATAAAGATTATACTTCCTCATTTTTCATAGAAATAAAGTAATCCTTCACCAGATACGCCTTCTTCCAAAATCCATATTGACATTCCAACTGATTCAGGACTTTTTATTACCTATCCTTGCCTCCAGTCTCTTGATGTTAGAGATTGCACCATTAATTTGATGCTTTCCTTCTATGTGGGTCAAACAATTAAACAGTATTTAATTTGCTAAGGCCCATCCAAAACACTGGGTCCCTCTCCCCAATGTATTCCAAATGGAACAATTATTAAACTTTAGCAATAAAATAGCTAGTCATCCATGTATATGCATTACAGAGATCAGGATGAAAAATAGGTTACTTATGTACAAATCAAGTTCTTTGATGGATCTTCTGTGAATTCATGCAATTTCCCAGAGCCACCAATTCTTTATCAGCATTTTTCTCTACTCTGTAACAGTAGGAATATATGGCTCTCAGGGATGCTTATATTTAACTTGCAGTTTCAGCTCTGGCCTTGCATAACTCATTCATACCAATTGACAGAAATTTCTTGGAACGATCAAATTTTTCAGTGTTTGGTCCCACAACAAAACAAAAACAGGCTCCAGATTACTGAAATCAATAAATATGGTTTCAACAGCTCATGTTATAATCCCTAGATTGCCTTTGCTTCTCTCCCCCCGCCCCATTATATGGACTTTTTCTAGATATGCTTTATCTAGTTTATCAGTGCAGTATTTATCATATTCCCACTGCTGAAAGTAAGATTATTTTGTGGCTTGTTAAAGATACCTGATAAAGGTAAAAATAATAAATTAATAACCCTAATCAGCTGCCTCCCATCTGCTGGTTAATCTATTTTTTCTGCATTCAAAATTTTTGCATATTGTACAATGCACGAAACATTAAATTAGCCATGTCCCTATTTCTCAGGCTGAAATGTTGACAAGTATAATTCATTGTATAGTTTAATAAGCATTGGAAATATGTATTTTGTTTCCCCTTTCAGCATTTGGATCAGAACTACTTATAGTAACCAGAATAAAGCTACATTCCTTGATTATTTTTTTCTGGTTGCACAGTAGTTTATTACAACAAAACCTTTAATCTTGTCTTAGGTGGTGTGCGTCATTCACTACAAATAGTGGAAATAATTACTGAATGCTTGCCATTACAGTGTTCCTGTCATAAGACAAAGTCATACATTAGAAACATACAAAAACAGCTTCATAGCAGCCAACTTTTTTATCAGGTCTCACATGTACTGAACTGCTTCACATAGCTTAATTTCTGAATTTTTTAAACATATAATTCAGGATGGCATTAGATAGACATATTTAAATGTTGAAACAATCAGATGAGGAATAATTCATACCATTTACAAGATCTAAAACTAGTTTAAAAGAACCAGTTATTTACTTGTAACTAATGATTTGAGTGTTCTTTTGTATATTCACATATTTACTTGCAGACAGCCTCTTCTGAGTCTTCTACAGTTCATAAGAGTTTTGATAGGATCCCCATTCTTTGTGTGTAACAAGCATGATATAGCTCAAGAAATTGGAACTCAGAAGGAACATGAGAAGGAACCGAAAGCCTCGGTGGCACAGTGGTTAGAGTGCTATACTGAAGACTACTTCTGCTGACTATCAGCTGTCAGCAATTTGACAGTTTGAATCTCACCAGGCTCAAGGTTGATTCAGTCTTCCATCCTTCCAAGGTTGGTAAAATGAGGACGCAGATTTTTGGGAGCAATAGGCTGACTCTGTAAAACTGCTCAGAGAGAGCTGTAAAGCAGAGTAAAGTGGTACGTAAGTCTAAGTGTTATTGCTAATTGAAACTAAATGTAGTAAGTGCATAGATTAGCATATTTTTCTGTGTACTTTTTTAAATATGGGAATATCACTCAAGCATTTGGTGCCATTTCTGAGATGCAGTGTGAAATAGTTGTTCCACTTTATAATTCTAATTCTTTCACTTCTTCAACTTCAGCCTATTATTTTTACAAAAGGAAGAAACCATCTCACAGTTCATGTTGGGATAAATGAGAAAAGAAAAATGCTGTCATTGCTGAGATTATGTAGAAGTACTACTTATTCTTCTCTTTCCCCATCCTTCAATAGTATATACTATCAATGAGACAAACAAGGAAAACAAACTTCACAAAGTTATATTTAATTTATGGAACTGATGAGGGGGAACGACTCCACCCAGTGCTATAACAATGCAACCATTCTTGCATTATTACTCCAACATTTCAAGTCACCCAATTCTGCAAAGCAGATGGGAGTGTAACACAAATGTCAATTAAAGAATGCTATTTAAAACACTTCAATTTTTTTTGCACTGTACTGCTTCTGTTGAGCAATTAAAGTGGTAAACAGCATTAATGACAAAAAAGAAAATATTGCAAAGTAATAATGCAGTTTAAAAACAACAAAATAAATATTATAGTCACCTAACAATGAAACATCTGTTAAAAGTGATATCTCTTTAGAAACTGCATAGATGCTGAGTAAATGAAACTCTGTCTGAAAGGAGTGTTCTCATAACTTGAGAGCAATACAGGAAAAGGCAGATTCCACAGTCTTAGAAATTCAAAAGACCCAGAGAACGGGACATCAGCCACTCTGAAAAATCAGACAAGTTGTAACAGGTGAGCTGGTCCACTGACGTTTTTGCCCTGTTGAGTTTACTCCAGGACTATAGTGGGTCATTAAAGATTACATGGCCATGATATCCCACTTCAGAAGACATATATTAAATGGGAAAAAAAAGTCATGGCGATTTCAAATACTGGGGATTACCAGTTTTTTTTAAAAAAAACAATCTTCAAATATTGACCTGTTAGTAACTTTAATTTCTTGTTTTAATTGGATTTAATTTGGTTTTAAAGGAGTTATTGCTTTTATTGAGTTTTGTGTTTGTGTTATTGATTTTGTTGTTTGGTTTAATTATGTGAGCCATCTAAAGTCACAAATGAGATGACTGGCTGGCTATTCAAATCAAATTAAAAATAAATTGAACAATCACTAAAATATATAAGGTGAATTTTCAGAGGAACCAGGAAGATCCAAGTAAGTACAATTTTTCTGAAATAAAAACCTCTCCCTGGCTCATGTCCTTTCTAGTTATATCACCAAACTTAGACACTACTTTTGTTCATCTCTGTGTATATCCCAGTTATTTTTGCTGATTTCCAGACAATATTGTGGCATACATCTCTTTCTGTGTAAAAAGCCCAAGGATACAATATTCTGCCCACAAATCTGTGCACAAATCCAACTAAGAACAGTAGGTTTATTTTCAAATTAGCAAGCTGAGAGAAAGATATTTGACAGCCAGTTCTGTCCTTTGTGGGGTAAAGGGGCAGATGTCAAAGATACGAGGACAAATACTAACAGCACAAACACTGTTGGCAATATGATGATAGATAAAGCAGACCTAATCCATAGCTGAAGTTCTACCTCTGAGGAGACCATTTGTTTACTTCCATAATATAAACATGCAGCCAAAGATAACTGATGAATCCTTTCCAAATGCAGTAAAATGAGATATTATACTTAACAGAACTAAATGAATAAATGGGAAGAAAGGTTTTGAGTTCTGCAAAGGCTGGAGTGTGGGTCATTAACCAACAATCTTCCAGAAATTCAGTCAGAAGCCCTGAGGGGCCTTAATAATTGACAACTTTTTATAAGAGAAAACATTTCAGCCACAACCTGGGAATTTCACCAACATTGTATTAACACCTAACTGCCTAACTATGTGGCAGACATGAAGAGGCGAGAAACACCTGCTCTTTCAATGTTCTTTTTTTAAACAATAGCTGTTGAAACAGCAAAAGCACACAATTTTATCTGTAAAGATAAAATTGATAAACAGAGACAACAGTTTTAAGGTATTAACCTTTCCTTATATTTACTTACAGAGCAAAGAGATATGGAGGAAAAAAACAGTACTTTGTTGTAATCTCAGTAGCCTACAGATAGGCTTAATAGGAAATACTCTCAGGCAACTGAACAGCGGAAGTTTTAATCATAAATTTGTGTAAGGCTATGATAAAGCCAAACAGTCCTGAATCAAAGGCCGCACATCAAAGTCATAAACTAACAATGTTTTATGACTAAGTTGCAACTGATTTTCAGTTATCACTTTCTGGTACAGTAACCTCAATTCAGTAGAGCTTGTGTGCTTTCACAAACTTAATCCACATTTAATACCACTAGAAAGAAGCAATTTGTATCTGCCCCTTAGATGTTTAAAAGGCTCTAAAATGGCCCTCCTTCTCCTCTGTTATCTAGTAAGAGATGACAAGTATGGTACTATTATCAGACAGTGTGGCTCCACTGCAATGGTGAAGAAGGAGGGATTTAATGGGAAATGTTTTAAGAAATATAACCTTTTGTACAGAAACAATAGTACTTCAGTTTCTTCAAACACAGTTCAATACCTTGCACTCTATAAATGTCACAGAGGTGTTCCCAAGGAACAAAAAAATATGTGTGTAATTGTCCCCAGGGTCTTTGTATGAGCAGATTCATCTTTTAATAAAGAGAAAAGAATCAACATAGAACACTTAGAAACTCAGTAGTTTTTTAAAAAAACAACAATTTTCTATGTATTTATTTATGCAGTTTATACATGCAAAGAATCTGATTATGTCAAATGAGATGGAAAAGCAGCTGTATAGCCAAAGTGCCAGCTTCATTCCTAGCTGATGAACAGGAAGTTAAGGCCAGTGGTTATTTTAAAAAAAACCAAACAGGATAGCATGTTTTGTTTATACAATAGGAAATTATCCAAAAGGAAATGAATGAATAATTTATTTATAGTGCCAAGGCTTAATGGCACGGACACCTGTCAGCTACCCTTTGTGATGGGGATAGGGGTATTGAGTTGTCTTGAAGCAGGAGAGGCATTGGGGAAATGAAAAAAAAATATTAAAAATGCACCATGCTGTTGTAAGCATTTTGAAGCAATATACCTACTAACTTAGAATAGGCACCCTCCACAGAAGAACGGGAAGGAAAAGTGGCAAAACATTTCCACACATTAATACTTTTCATTGTATGATAAATTGTTATAATGGGAAGATTAATCCCTACCAACCCCAAGCTTCTAGTGAAAGGAAAATTACAACCGTATAAGAGATGTCTAACCCCCAAAAGGTTTGGAATGTTTTAATTCACAGGCAGCTATACTTAAAGTAACACTTAGTGACCATACCCACAGATCAATGTAAACTACAGAGTTACATAAGCTTTCAGGAATATAGTTTCATGGTCAAGGATCTGTCTCACACGTAGAAGACCCCAAATCTAATTTATGGCATTGATAGATACAGTTGAAAATGCTTCTGTATTAAACCCTAGAGATTATTGCCAGTCAGAATGGATAATATAGTTTCAGATCAGTGTTTCCCAATCGCTGATAAGTTTTAGATGATTTCAGTTCCCAGAATTCTCAGCAAAGGACATGGTGGATAAGGAATTCTGGGAACTAAAGGCCATATATCTGCACATTGCCAAAGCTTGGAAACACTGCAGTATAATAGGTAGGCAACTATATGGTAAAAATATGGTAGATGTGGTAACATGCAAATTGTGCAGCTCCACCTCTGCTTTTTATTCATAATTTGAAGATTATTGTAGATTAACTTTTTAAAAATAGCAGCAAGTCAGTTCAAGAAACATCCCTCTCTTTTCTAAGCAAAAAGGCTTGAAGGAAAGGTTTGTATTTTCCTTTCTCCACGATGGGGGTGGTTGGATCATGATTTGGATGTGTTGATAGAATAACAACAAAAAGTGTAGTTGCATGACTCCTACTTGGGCAGAGAGAGCAGTTTGGACCAGTGGTAGGAATCATTTTTTTTACTACTGGTTCTGTGGGCGTGGCTTGGTGGGTGTGGCAGGGGGAGGATACTATAAAATCTCCAATCAGAGGAGGTATTTGCCAGTTCTCCAAACTACTCAAAATTTCTGCTACCGGTTCTCCAGAACTGGTCAGAACCTGCTGAATACCACCTCTGGTTTGGACCCTTTGTTGGAAGGCAAATTATGAACAGATATAAACTAGACTTCAAGTTCATTACAACATATTCCACCTTGGCTGAATGTACATTTGGAGTTGTGGCTTTAAACAAACTCTAATTTAATACACAAAGGACAAAAACTAATCCAAACATTAAAGCTGGTTTATTTAGCAGCTGACAGCACATAATAACATACCAAGAATGTACTAAAATGCTATTACATTTGGGTATAGACCCAAAGGAGAAAGGCAGGGGGAGTTTGAGATTACATATGCATGCAAACCCATTAATTGTGGTAAAAAAATAATTTTTTTACCACAGCATATAAACGTTATCGATGACATGTAGTAATTGGTGACATTTATTGGCTAAATTGGTACCAGGCATCTTTTAAAGCTTTTGGGATTGCAATTAGGTCAAGCTGGGAGTATATAATGGGATTTGAATTTCCAACACTTTTCAAAGTGTCAAGGTGCAAAGTACTTCAACATTGAGCAATAGGACATTTTACATTCATTACATTAGAGCTGAAGCATTTGTGTACTATCCCCTATAAAGCAATAGAAAAAAATGAGAATAAATTCACAGTGTGAAGAGCAAAAGGAAAATCTATGGCACTTGAAGTGAATAAGGAGAAGCTTCACTTTCCATCATGTAATTATTCAGCGGAGAAAGGTGATCAGTATCTACTTCATTAACATACATTTGCTCCTTCAACTGATTAGGTTTCATTTCTTCCAAATCAATTTTGGCTGTAAACTTTCTCCTATGTCTCCACTAGCTAAATAAAACAGATCTATGAGGGTTTTGAGGGGTATCTGTGCAAAGTCCCAAAATACTGAATCTTACCTTGTTAGATGCTGAAAAATTATTGGATGTTAATACTAAGGGTTTTTTTTAATAGCATGATTAATGTGATTTAAAACCATTGGTTTGCTTTTAAGAAAAAACAAGAAAATTGAATGTTAAAAATAGTTGTTATGCTTGGTATATTTCTGATATTTGGCTCTGGAACTGAGAAAATTTTTTTTTTTAAAAAAAAAATCTGAATTCTACTAACCTCAGTAAAGCTATTAAAATTCCATTTTAGAACCAATCTACTGTAAACACTGTTTAAACCAAAAAGTTCCCAAGACATACAAAATACATTCTTTCCTCCAGGGCATAAATCACTTCTGTTTTTGTTCTCAGCCACATATCAATATTACAATCACACAATATTCATCTCTTGAACATTTGGGAGATTTATATTGTTTGGGTCTCCTGAGAGCAACACAAAATCTAGAGGAGCTAGTATAATGGTTGTAATTAAAGGCCAAGTTTTAAAAAGCACACACTTCTCTCTAAAAAGTCAATAGGAAAAATGAAAGACTATCTGGCCTCAATCACAGATTGCTACATGATGATTCAACAGATATTTACCACATAACCCAGATAAAAAATCCCACAAGTAGAGGATAGAAGCAGAAGCAGACAAGATGCCCAGGGATTCAAATATAGCCAGAGGACACATACAGAGAAAAAATATGAATCCCTCCCAACATTGTTAATCAGGAACCATATATTTCAATATGAGAAATCTGATTTTTTTTAACTCCAAATATGGAATTAAATTAGGTTCTGAACAAGAATAAAACCACTTACTATGTCTCTCCAAAAGTTCACCCCAAATAGGTTCACTGCTTCCAGCAGCCCATCTCAAGCTGTGGGAGACTCACTATCCCATAGGAAATGGAAAATTACCTTAGGTGTGGAAAAGAATTCTTTCTGTCCAAAATATGTTAAGAAACTAAAGCATCAGATGGACTATTGCATGAGAATGAACTCTATTTTAAATGCAGTAAGATTCTAGAACAGCAAACTGAATTTGTCTTCTAACACTTAGGAGCATCTCTGGCTGCCACTGACTAAGAGGTTATAAAATAGTGATGTTACAGAAACACAACCTTATTATTCAATTAAATCAGCAAAGACAAGAGCTGAATCCACCTAAGAGGACCTGCTGCTCTTGCTTGTCCCCACAATTCCCCACACTACATTTTATATGGCAGAAACAGTGTCACCATTTACCTTCCACCTGCCTAACAGTTGCTTGTGGTCGACATCGCTTTTTGGGCAACCTTAGACATTTCAGGAATGCTATCTCTTTTACAGTCTTGAGGTTGACTCATTTGTACAGGGACAATTCAATTAAAGTACTTAAAGAAAGTTTCAAACTTTAGAGACTTTTCCTTTACATTAGAATCTAAAAGCCACAAGGGTTACACCAGGCTTTGGGTGATATGTAATGGGTTATATTTCATAAGAGGGCTGAGATAGAATCTTGAAGGATATAATAAGAGTATGAAATGGGTATCTTAACCTCATCAAGGCCTAAGACACCAACCGGTGTTATAAAACCTTAACCATACCCGCCTCCAAAAATTGCAAAAGAAACATTTAAATGCTCAGCCTTATTAACCTTGGGGGATAGATGGCCTATTTGTACCCCTCTTGGCCACAATTCTGAACCTGAGCTTTAAGAAAAAATGAAGTACAATGCAGGAAACGAATGATGCAAAATGCTGTTAAGAGACTGGATGATTGTCTAATGCAAAGCATGACCCATAAAGTTTAAAGTTTAAAATAATCTCCATATACAAGTTTTGATCTTACACATGTATTTGCAAATTGGCTGCAGTAGATAAATAGAGACCAGCTAGGCAGGGGTCATAATGAATAGAAAACAAACAGGTGAGACAAAGCCAAACTCCTGGTGTGGTGGATGGTACTTGTTACTTTTTTACTGTGCTTTTATTTGTTGCAGTACTCCTAAAATTACTGAGAGACAGAAACCCTTGCCAATTTACTGCAGATCATCTGGAGACCTACTTAAAGATACTGATCTACTTCTGCTCACTTTAAAGCATACGAGACAAGAGCTCCAGAGATTATTATCAATAGTCTCAGAGCTTGTATGTATGCATAAATCAATTGCTTTTTTATTTTACTTTGCTTTCTCATGAGTATTTAAAAACTATGTTTCAAATGGAACCTCTGTTCCCCTTGTGAAAATGCTGTGGAGGTTTTAATTAAGTCAGAAGTTATGATAATGAAAACCTACATGTAATCTAATAATTGTGCAATCACTATGGGAAAAAGTGTTAGTTCAATATTTCTAGCTACTACCACATTGGTTAGTTTCTTTTAAACACCTTCCTTATGCATCATGCATGATGAAATCAAAATGGAATTTTAACTGGAGATGCAAATAATTTGGGAGCTATGTACAAGTAAAAAAAGCTGCCATTTCAGCCACAATTGCTTCAATATTATTTCTCAAAGAACGAATCTTATGCTCCTAATGATTAACATGTTCAGATTGGAGAAGAATGATTAATACTTTCAGATTGGATATGGATGTAGAAACTGACTTACTAAAATGTTATCTGAAGTACTGGAATGTTAGAGTCATTCTGAGTGGAATAATAGAATTAATTAACATTTTAGTATAGTACATTTTTATCTCTAACAGTACAGCTCAGAAATATACCAATGCAAAATACAGCATCCTGAAATATTTATTTTTAAAAAACAAGATTTAATGTATGTATATAAAAAGAATGTTGTTAGTATGGAAAATGTATGCACTAAAGACAGAACAATCTCCACTACATTTTTTTGAAGTAAAATCAATTGTTTTCTTATCAAAGAACCAATTAAAATTAGAACCATTTAAAATTAGTGCATGCGATATACTTATTTAATTCTGTGATCTTATTTGGTCAGAGGACAGGACCAGCCTGTCATAAGTTTCAGCTTCAGTGTTACAGAAATATGATAAAAGAGTATTCATTCTGAATGTGGTAGACTATTTTGAGGTTTCATGGTTCAAATGACATGACCAATTGTAATAGCTGGACTCTTGTTGTAATTCTGACTATTCTATCTAGATTTAAAGTTTTTTAAGTGGTAAAATAGTAAATAGTAAGATTCTCCATTTCCATCAACTAAGACAAGGCTGTTTAAATTACTAGAATTGGCAGAGATGAGTAAAATATTAGAGATGCTAGTAAGCAGTAGCAATCAGAAAAAACAGAGTTGCTGATAATAGCTTTAGTTTTTACAGATGAAAAGTAAAAACGTGTAAAAAGTGCATTTTCAAAGAGATATTCTGAAATTACATATTCAAATACAGTAAAAAAAAATTGGCTCTTGTTTCCTTTCTGCCCACCAATGAATTTCATGCAACAATCAATTATGACCACTTATTTCAACACACAAAAACTTTTGCACATGCAATTTTAACACTAGTAGTAGGCCATTTTCTCTATATATTCTGAACCATGCATATGAAGGAGAAAGCTGGTTGTATGGAACAAGGATGAGGAAAAAGATTCTATCTAATGGTTTTGAGATCAAGTTTTGATTGGCTAGCTAACTGTAAAGATTCCCAGAAGAAAAGGCATAGCTCCTTTAAGGGTGAACAGATTTCTAGAGGGAAACAAGTCCAATATATCTAGGCCAAGGAAGGATGGGCAATGATAGCTAATAGAAGGGAAAATCTGCAAACAGCAAAAAGTTAATAGAAAATACTTCCAAATTCCTAAATCAATACAGCCTTACACCACTTCAACTTCATCATTTTCACTTGAAAGTATCAGTCATAAATACTGAAGAAATATCTATGTGGCATGACAATGACTATGTTCACAAAACATGCTTAATTTTATTTTTGAGTCCACTTTCTGGGTTTTCAAAGTACGTTGAACCAGCCTGAGGTTCATGTAATACGCTACGGCCCAACCCCTTCCTCCCAAGATAAAACTAACCAAGCCTGTCAGGTTGGTTTTAAATTTGTACAAATGTAGCACTAAGTTTTATGAAATCTGAACAATCCAATGTAAAGCAACCTCTTTTCTTCTGGTTGTTTATCTTGCAAATATTGTACATGCTATTTAAGGTTTGGGGGGTAGTAAATTTTACATTTCACTTTTGACTTAAGTCTTCTTTTTCCATATTCCATATTAAAACTCTTCAAGATGTCCTAGAGCAATGAATGTGTATGTCTAGCAGTTCCTTTAAAAATAAAAACAAGCTTAATAATTATTAAGAAAATATTGGAATGTGCTGAAATGAGTAGATTGACATTTGAAATTAGAGAACAAGAAGATAAACAATTTTATGAAGTTTGGGATCTCTTTTATCAATGGTTAGATAATACAATATAATAATAGAATATTTAGAAATTTAGGAAATAACGAATATATAATTTTTCTTGGGTTTGATAATTTTTTAGAATATTCTATTAAGATAGATTTGGTATGATTCTATGATCTGTTATAAAATAATTTAACTCAATTATAGTTATCTCGCTTAAGTATGAATTAGTAAAATTATAGTCAAATAATTGTTCAATAATGATATTAGGATACTTAACTGATGATTGATAATGTGAGTTATTATGTAATATAATTATTTCGATGATTATGAAATGGATGCACAAAAGGGAGTGGTAAACCAACTGATACACTGTAAATTTATGAACAATGATGTTTTTTTGTAATGTTTTATGTTTTATATGTTTTTGTTTGTTGTTAAAATCAATAAAACTTTTATCAAAAAAAAATAAAAATGAAAACTCTCTGAGGGGGTTGCTTGTACAGTAACACAATTCAATTATAAAGACATGCATAATGGAACTCTTGATTGAATATCTTCTAGCCAAACTAGAAGAACAAACCAAACTACTGAAAGAGAAATAACTTCTGGCTCATCTCAAGGATCATTAGCTAACAAACAAGATAGATTATTTTCACTCTTTTTTTTTTTTGAAACAAATTTTTATTAATTTTAAAGATAAAACAACACATCATTAACCAGTAAATACATAAACACATAAAACCTCTTAATATTGTAAGTCCTTACAAGTCAAACAAAACAATATTTTTATACAGCATAATTCCAATTTATCCCATCCCCATATGGACACACAAATATCTTTCATCAAATTTCTCATTATTTCTCTTTACTCCTATTCAATTTCATTTCTCTTCCATATTTATCCATTTTATAGTCATCATATTCTTTTCTTTCTGGCTTGTTTAAATTATTCTCATCTAACATTCCTCCAAGGTTTTATTAATTCTTTTTTCCTTTTTTTTTTTTTAATAAAAAACAAATTTTGTTAGTTTTATCATAAGCATAATACACAAACATACAAACACAAAACATAAAACATAGACAAAACTAAAAGATCTTTTCTGAAGGTTGTCTGTTCCCGGGTTAAAACTCTTTACACAGACACAAATTCAAACATCATATTCAACCTAAATCTCCTTCCATATCTTATTATCATTTTTTTTATATATATATGTATATAAAAACCATTTTTATCAATTTTCTAAAAACAATGCACACAAAATCAAGGCATAACAGCTTATAAATTCTTTTCTAAAAAAAAAAAAATAATGATAGACCAATAAAACATAACATTTCAAGATTATAATATTAATATTTCATATAATATTAACTTCATATCTTGTCCCTACTTCTCTTTTCCATCCAAATTATTTATCAATTAAAATTTTATTGCCTTTTATCAATATACAAAATCAAAAGAAAAGCATATATATCCTTCCATTATTACCATTTTCAACAACATTCTTTGTCTGTTCTATTTCCAAACATCCATTCATCTTTTTTCTTTTACTATACTTCTCCTGTACAACAATTGGAGTTACATATATAACTCATTACCTAACTTAAAAATACTACATATAAATCTTTCTTGGGATTCTGTTTAAAAGATTCTAAAATTACATAATAAATTTTTTATTCTAAATATACATATAAAAACACACTCTTATATACCCTCCAGAATCCCTCTTTTAATCTAAATTAAATTCACCCATTGTCTCTAAATAAACTTTTTTTTTTTAAATCTTGCTTCCCCCCATTAAGGCTTCTCCTCCCCCCTTTTCTCTCTTGCTTATTCTTCTCCTTGCCCTTTCTACCCCTTTGCTTTTTCTCTTCGCTTTTCTTGCTCCTTTTCCTTTGCTTTCTAACCTTGCCTCCATCTTTTCGCTCATTTTTCTCTCTTTTGGTTGTTTTTATAATTCTTAAAAACCCCTTTTTCTTATCCTTTTTCTCCTCCTCTCCGGAAGGAACCCATTGTTCATCAAAGATGGCTTCTTCTTCCTCTTCTTCCTTGTCCCAGTCCTTCTGCTGCATAATCAACTTTTCAACAGAACATAACGCCATTTCTAAGAATTGGAACAAAGCGCCCAAAGTATCTTCTTTTTTATATTTTTGATAGTCAATCTCTAGTTCATCCACAGACAATGCCATTATGAAAAGGACCACAAGTATTTTTAATCCAGGACAATCAAAAGCAATTAAGAAAAAGAAAAAAGTTCCAAAAGTTAATACTTTTCTTCCTTCTTCTCTTTCTCTCTCTAAATTAATTTTTAATCAAAGAGGTCCAATTACCATATATCTTCTTTTGGGATCCACCAAGACATTCTAGACAGTCTCCTCCTTTTTCAGTTTCTGCTCCAATTTTTTTTTTTCTCCCTTCCCACTTGCAATAACAATTTTAAATAATCAAAAATCCATACCTCCAGCAAAAATTTTCCAATTTCTTAAATTTTTCAATGTCCAAAAATCCCTTTGTCTCTTAGCTTAGCTTTCAAAGCAATCCACTTTCAATGTCTAATATATCCAAATATTTCTGCTTTTTCCGTGGGATGGGAGAGTAAACAAAAATAAAAAAAAAGAAAGTTCCCTTTGACAGCTTCTCCGCCGCTTTCGATCTTCTTAGGGAAACAATGTATCCTCCAGCAACAAGCAGCTCAATTCCAGGCAATTTAAAAGTTGTTACTTGACCCGGCTCAGACAGAACTTTCACTTTTCACACTTCCTCCAGCACAGTTCTTACCCGGTTGCTGGCTTCTTCGTGGCGGCCATTGCTGACCGCCGCTCCACCGCCTTGGGAAAAAGGGGTTTTTCCGGAGAAGGGGGGGGTCTGCGATGCCCCCACCTCCCTAACCGGCTCCCCTCTATCTTCAGCTGTCCCTACAGGGCAGCCTTAACCCCCTGACCCATCTGGATCGGGGGTACCTCGACAGCTAGCCAGCAGGAATCGCGAGCTGTCGCGAATTCCTGCTGCCCCGAAGCCACGCAAACCGGAAGTTCCGATTATTTTCACTCTTTGTAGTTTAACAATTTCAACTACCAGTAATAAAAAATTATCACTGGATTGCATGCAAACCTGATGATGAAATAGTGCATGAGTATTTTTCTTCCCTCTTGGATAACAAACATGATTTATAATGAAATTACTGGTTTCAGATCCTGACATGAACAGCAAGGGTGTCTCATTGTCCTGTCTGGCAATCTGGTACCCTTCAGATGTTTAGGTTCTTGCTATCAAGGTTGATTAAAGAGGAAACTCTAAACATCTGGAGAATACTGTGGAACTTCAAAATACTACTGTATACCAAGCAGAAACAAGCCTTTGGTTTAGGTATAGTTTGCCCCACCACTCTTCAAATTCATTTCTTGTTTGAGCGCATCTAAACTCTAAATTTAAATGTGGTGCTGCTATTGGTTACACAATCTTTTTCTATGGAACTATTTCTATTGTTCAAACCAGTGGTTTTCACTAGTGTCTTCAAATATGCATGTTTCAGACAACAACATACATAGCAAGGGATAGCTGAATGTGTAGCTTTGCTATGATTACATTATTTACATCAAAAGATCTACTGTTTAATTTTTTACCTTATGATATGGTCATTTTTTGATTGATATTAGTGGGCTTTAGAGTGGGAAGCTGAACAGACTTCTGACAAAGTGGCACTAGTGTGTGATGATTACTATATTGATTTGTTGGGCATTATGTCAAGTGCCTGGGAAATCAGGAGATTCAGGCAGTATAAAGATTTATTACAAGCTTAAGTTCTCTACAAGAATCTGACCAACCAGTGGTCAAGGGAAATGAGCGGGAGATAACAAAGGTATTTAAGGTACGCTGGACTTAGATCTCTTGCAGGCACGTAGGGATTTGTGACTTATGATGCATTTGACTCCTCCCTCAGGCTCAGTCTGGTCATCTCCTACACATTATAGTTTTAGTTATACTTATTTTGGAAATATTTTTAATCCAATTGAGAAGAAATGCAAACAAATCAGAGAAAGGTTCAGGGAAGTGGCTAAGTAATAAAGATAAATAAATAATTAATATAATAGATCTATCAGAGTCTAGATTATTTATTAATATGCTTTGCTTATGTGTTGAAACATTATGCAAATGAAGCAACGTATCATTTGTTCATTCTTGTTGGCACCATGCTGAAGACTTTTGATCATGGGGTTTAATTATATTCTTAATTACATTAATTTTCTATGAAACAAGAAAATGCAAGCATTTTTGTTCTCTACTGTTCTTGTGTATTTTTTTCCTAATTCACTTGTCATTCAAGTTATACCCTTACATATGTTTAGCCTCAAACTAGTTACGATTTTTTTCTGAAAAAGAATGCACAGGAATAGGATGCCAATTTTCCAAGTTTTAACTGAGTCATTTTATTAGCTACTATCATATGCTTTTTCCAAATGCCTGCCATAATCTATCCAAATTAACAATAGAGAGTTTTCAGTAAACTAAAATTCCATTGCAAAAATAGATCCAAGAGTTATATTTTAGGTGCTAAGTATGAATAGTTATGCTATGTTAAAGCATTGTACAACGTTGACAACATGACAAATTTGGGGTCAAAGTGCCAATGACGTGAGCATACTTCCATAAAGACAAGCTTATGAACTTTCCTCTCTATTTTCAGAAGAATACCAGGAAAGCTTGTTTAATTATTTTTGTTACATTCGGGCTTGCTTACATTATTACATTTCTATTACAAAAGCTAACTTAATAGCTGTAGTTGTTAAAGTATTCATGCAACTTTCTATCCAAAAGTTTACCTATCATGTCTATCAATGGTTCTAAGAGGTTATAACAGGAAAAATATGATAGTATTCTAAGATAACATTAACAAAAGTTGCTTGCCTTTGGCATGTGCTATATCGAATTAGCAGAACATCACAGCAGAAGTAATGGTCAGGCCAGTCTGTATAATGAGTACAGCTATCCAAGATCTGATCTGACACATGATTCATTGGCCTTCAACTCTACTTCCTTTGTCCTCACTTCACTAGTTCACAGTTTTGTTATGTTTAATTTTGTCTCCAATAAATACAGAAATGATGTATTGGCCTATAATATGTACATCGTTTTTACAAGGAAAATAAGCCCACTGCGTAAAGCCAGAAGCATATAAGTTTTATGGGGAAAAATATCCCTCAAGTCAAAGAGCTATAGTGTATTGCAACAGAAGACTAATGGTTAAATATATTAGAAAAGTAGAGAAAATACGATTTTAAAATAAAGGACTGAAATTCAACAGAGATAAGAGATCTCAAATGGGGAGATAGAGCTCAAGTATTTAACTATTATTCTGAAGCTCAAGTATTTAACAGTTACAAATGCCTTCAGCAAATATTACATCATTATTTAGTATTTATCCTTGTAGAAAGTTGCTTCTTGTATATATTATTATCTTGAGGTGATCTTTAAGGAAAATCATTAATATCGATATTATTCCATTGTTGCAAATATATCACTGAGAGGATAAATGAAAAAGAAATTTACCTAATGACAATCAGTGAATTCCAGTAGGCCAGACAAGGAATAATGGATGGAAACTAAACAAAGAGAGGTTTAACCTGGAAATAAGGAGAAACTTTCTGACAGTGAGGACAATCAACCAGTGGAACAGCTTGCCCTCGGAAGTTGTGGGAGCGTCATCACTTGAGGCTTTCAAGAAGAGATTGGACTGCTATTTGTCAGAAATGGTGTAGGGTCTCCCGCTTGGGTGGGTGGCTGGGGATTGGACTAGATGACTTACAAGCTTCCTTCCAACTCTGATTATCTGTTACCAGTAACAAGTTTTGATTTATACAGGTGTTTAGTTTAGCCAGATTCATTCCTTGCTACCTCATTTATCCTTTCCCATCCCAATTTCCAATGGCTGGCCCTCTTTATGGTGGGAATTTAGAACCACAAGCATTTGGGGTCATTTTCTGAGACCGTCTACCTATCATTTAGATTCATGGCACAATATCATATTAACCCCTATATTACTGAAGACAACTGAATGTGGATGTTTCTGTAGAGAGAATTGCACAATCCAGAAATAAGGAAGGAACACAGATTTAAGAGAAATCTTAGTTTGCAGATTTGGAGGTGGGGGAAAATCCTGAGACAGAAAACCCCTAAAACAAATGAGAAGGACATGCTTAATCGCCACGGAATGCTGACTGAAGGGGGAGGAAGGAATGGAAAACTGAGTGGGAGAAGGAATGGGATGGAGCATCTTGGGGGAGGAGAGATTGAGATGACATGGAACATTAAACAGAAGCTTTCTACTCTGCAGTGTTAACTGTAGGCCCCACATGTAAATACTAGTTGTGAAATATTTTGCATGCTGTGATTTAATATGACAAAGATGGAAATGCTATGAATTCCTATGCACATTCTTACCACAAGTAAGTATTTTTCTGGGCATAGTTGTGTGTATAAAAAGGTTGGGTTTTTTTTTCCTTTTTCTCTCTTCTTCCTAAATGCTGTATTAGTAAAGTATAATAAACAAGAAAATAAAAACAAACCTTTTGTAAACTGTTAAGTGTCCTAATTGAAATAGAATTGCCAGTGTCCCAGAAGAGAAGTTGCAAGTGTTGAAAGCATTACTTTATTTTAAACAGCAATCCTGCTACTACCTCTTTCAATTTGAATATCCTTTTTTTCTTAAAGGAGACTGATGTCTTACTTCA
Source organism: Hydrophis major (assembly GCA_033807585.1). NCBI lineage: Eukaryota > Metazoa > Chordata > Lepidosauria > Squamata > Elapidae > Hydrophis > Hydrophis major. The sequence continues at coordinate 150,000,000 of CM066329.1, read as the reverse complement.
TGAAAAAACTGCAAGAAAACGGCAGATCACAATATAACTGGGATTTGCTCCATTAGCTGGAAATAAGGTCCATTGCATTCTGTGAAACTTCCTTATGAACGTAATGATGTAGGAGGGCACTATAAAAATATCCATTATTAACTATAACTGTATTACAAAGATAATGTATTTGTTCCAATACTGTCTATGTTCAAAACTGAAACTTGCTTTTGAAACTTTCTTTAACTTCAAAAACTAAATTGGATTGTGAATTTATTCTGAGACTGTGAAAAGGACAAATTAAATTGATCTTTTCCCAAGTGACAAGCCAGCTCACAGGCATGATCAACATTAAAAATGTTCTCAAGGCAAGCGTGGTATAGCTGCAATAGCTCTGTTAGCTAAAACCCTTCACTTACTCAGTCACTTCAGGGCAATTAGAGCTCATTTTAAGCAGGCGTATCTGCTAGGCATACACAGAGAGTAATGCAATTTTGTTTTTCAAAAAGGAGGAAATCACAGCACCGCTTCCATTCATCTAAGTAAGATAGCGAACCATGTTTAGCAGTAGACCTCAACAAAGGCATGCCATAGGGCTTTCTCTTTAGAGAAACACAAGTCCCATTCTGAATAGGACAGTGAAGTTTCTGAAAAAAATGTTACTTTCAACAAGTCTAGATTCAATGATTCTGGATGATATCCTGGTGGTAAATGGTAACATTACAGACAGTTGGCAAACAGAAGAGAAAATCGTTCAGAAAAAAAATTCATGGGCAGATAATCAAAATAGCTAATGGCCTGTTCTTCAGTCACTGGATTATTACGTAGCTACCAAACTATGATTCAAACACACTTTTTACATGCCTTATGCAAGGAATCTAAAACATAATCACAGGAAAAAAAATTAAATTGCTTTGTTAATTAAAAAAAAAAAGAAGATGCAGTTTTCCCATTTTCTGTGCTACAGTTCTTCCAATACTGCCTTATGATAAAAGCTTCCAAGATTGTTTACAAAAGGCTAATATAAATATAAAATTCAAACAATAAAATTATATGTAAGAAGGTGGAATTCCTGAAAAAGTGGTCATGTCACTAGAGAGCAACATGTTTGCCCAATTGTTTCCTATGTTTCATTCTTGTGACATCACTTTCCAGCATGCACAAAGATGGTGCTCATCAACAGTGTATCAGACTTACCAGCAAGAAGCATTATTTTGTGTGTATGTATAGCAATAGCACTTAGACTTATATACCACTTCATAGTGCTTTATAGCCCTCTCTAAGCGGTGCACACACACACACACATATTCATTCCATATTTTTCTCATATCTACACACAAGACACAAACATGTGTTTGTAAACACATACCTAAATACATGCGCAAATAGATACATAAACAGCGACCTCTGATTTCATTTATCAAGGCTTTTGCTAAAACGTTTTAGTAAGAAAGAAAAGGTACAGACAATGTCCTTATCGTTTCAGATGTATTAATGCAGTATGCAATACGATGGTAAGGACAGCATGTGTTAGCTTGGCATATCTTGGCATATCTCAACTGAGGCCTAGTTATACTCTAAGCTTTGTCCAGGAGTGTCAAACTCGCATCGTCATGGTGGTGTGACATGACATATCAGGAAATTTTTCCCCTTCACTAAACCAGGTGGGGGCGAGCCAAGCACGTGACAAATCCACCCCGTGGGCCATGAGTTTGACACCCCTGGCCTAGTCTATGCAAATTAGGATCTTTAGTGTAAAAACTACATTGGAAATGAACATTCTGTTGCCTATCCCATCAACTAGGAAGAATATTCTGTACTGACAAACACCTACAGATGTGTCATCTTTTTAGGTGTCATTATGCAGCCTTTATTCCTTTTTTGTTCCTTCTGACAATACAAGCACCCTTCTGGAATTTGCTCCTGAGAAATAATTGATAGAAGATAGGTAAAGTTTTGGAAGAATGCAAAAATTTCATCTTAATTTTCAAATAATCTATATTACCGTGGGTAATAGGACTTTTATGTTGTATCCTGGAAAAAAAAACCCATTGTATTATTCACCAGTCTTTTCTTTCTGGTAATTATGCAAACAACTGCAGTTTTAGACTTTTCTAATACTATCCTAAATAATTGCAAAATATTCTTTAGGGACAAAGAAGAGCCAATTATTTTTAGAGGATAGGGAAGGGCATTTCTGCATCATAGAAGGAATTTTGTTTGGCACTGGAGAAACAATTGCTTAGACCTCAGGATAAACCAAAACAGTTATGCCAAAGAAGAGAAAACCATATTTACAAATTGATAATAAACTTAGTCACCAAAAAAGAATTGTTAAAGTTTTGGGGATGTGCTATAGCAATTGAGTGGAAAAGTTTCATGTACAATCATTCTGTAGGCATGCCTCCTTTGCCAATGGAGATGAATACAACTGATGGTACTCCAGAAAATTGGAAGCAGTAGAAGGAGGCTGGCAGAAGACAAGGCAGGTAGCTTTTAACACTGATGGTGCAATCATAAATTTATAAGGACTCAAGCAATTCCTGAGACACATTTCTGGAGAAGGGTTATTGGCCGTTGGGGTAAAATGAAACGTACAATATTGTCCATCAATTCACAAAAACTACAAAACAACAACAACAATGTTCAGGATCAGGAAGCTCTAATCATTCCTTGAGGGAAGTGCAGAAACCTTTCCCCCCAATCATTTACTCAAATCTGTCATTTAGCTTAGTTTATACCTGAAAATGATGGGTTAGATGGGTTTTGGCATATCAGGCTGAAGAGAAAGGAGGATGCCAAATACAGGTAGTCCTTGACTTAAAATAGTTCCTTTAGTGACTGTTCAAAGTTACAATGGCAGTGGAAAAAGTGAATCATGACAGTTTTTCACACTTATGACCACTGTAGTAGCATCCCCATGGTCATGTGCTTAAAATTTAAACGCTTGGCAACTGATCATATTTATAATGGCTGTCGTGTCCCAGGGTCATATGATCACCTTTTGTGATCTTTTTACAAGCAAAGTCAATGGGGAAGCCAGATTCACTTAATAACCATGTTACTAACTTAAAAGCCACAGTATTTCACTCTAGCAAAAAACATCATAAATTGCGGCAAAACTTTAATATATTTCACTCAGCAACAGAAATTTTGGCTTTAATTGTGGTCACATGTCAAGGACCAGTACAAGAAACGTAAACTCTGTCCAATTCTTGGCAATCCTTCTTCCTTGCAGTTCTCTATGTCATAACTCATCTCATCAGGGTAGTGTTTTGAGACTTAGCAAAGTGCACCATTATCTTCCACCCACCATCTTCCCATTCATAATCCCATGGAGTTAAGAGGGTACAGTAAACAAAGGCTTGTTAAGAATGCCTAAAAGATTCTAAATCTGCAGCATCTTGGAGATCAGATACTGAATTTTATCTGTGCGTCATTCACATAATATTCAATCTATACAACATTCAACATATGAGACCTTTGGACACAATACATCATCCACTTATATTGTTCAAAAGATGTAGTGAGCATTCCAGAATTAGTAACACATGTACAAGATTATGGATGCCATTTAGAAGCAGCACATATTTTACCTTTGATTACAGAACAGAGTTTCACAATGTGTATTCTTACTGAATTTAAATAGACCATACTTCTAAGGAGGTCCATGTTGATGTTTTTCTCTTTTCAACTCTATATCCATGAACAGACAAGTGCCAGGGTGTAACTTCCTTTACAGGATAACAGTCAAAACGATCGCACCATATATTAGTTAGGTGTCTCATGGCTGAAGCCAGAATCAAAACATTTTGATGGCAAATCCAATAGGTTTCATCTGAAATATAGTTATGCATTCAAGACACTAAAGATAAAATGCCTAAAGGAAAGGCGTTTTCCTTCTAGAAACTGCCAATTTAATGTTGAGGGTTGTTAGGCAATAGTGCACAGCTGCTGCACCTCTGGGACGTGAGATTTCGGCTGTTCCCTCTCACGGCGTTAATAAAACAAACCATGAATACTGACAAACGTTTACGCTGTTCAGACAGAATGTGTCAGAACCTTTAAAGTTAGTGAATGAAGCACTTCAGTTGATTTCAGAAAAGAAGAAACACAGCCCTACTGAGAGGTATTCAAGAATGTGTAAAGATTCTACTAATTTTTCCATTGGTGGATAGGAGAGGCGAGAAGAGTTATCCGAGTTCTGTTTCTACTGTATGAGTTCTAAGTATATTATAGAGATGTAGTTTCATATTCTGCTAGCCTGAAAAACTACTGGAATTATTTTTCTTCACTACACAAAGGCCTGTCCAAATTTCTTCAGGAGTTTATCGAAGAATATTACTTACGTAGTTTTGTTTGCTGTGCTGTTTTTTGCAGCCTATTACTTGAATTCTGGGAATAGCAGTCCAAAGACATCAGGAGGCCATTTCAGTTCAAAACCCTATACCTCAAATGATTCTATGGTCCTTCAGTGACTTTTGAGTCCTGACCTTATTCAGTCTTGTTCATCTCATGCCATCTATACTGCAGGTTAATAGCTACATAGAACGGACAAATGAATATTCCAGGAACTAAAAAAATTATTTGTAAATACAAATAATAATGCTCAACTTTATAATTGTTCAGTAACCACAGCCCACAAAATTGTTATTATTGAAAAGATAACATACTGTAGTCAACTTCAGCTCAACTTTTTATACTAAGTTTGATTAATTTTGAATCCAATCTATATTAGTATTCAAACAACAAAAGAAGAGGATTTTCTTTCCAGAGGTTTCTTCCTGCCTAATTCATTCGGGATGTAACTGCATCACTTAACAACAGCAATCCTGACAATCTCTGTTGCTGCCATTAAGTGAAGATTGCCAGTGGTTAAGAAAGTCCCAAGAAGCTCACAAGGAAGATGGCAGGCAAGGAAAGGACAGTGTGATGATGGAGAGTGGGGGCCAGGGGTGGCTGCTGTGGGTGGGAGATGGTACATGAGTGACCTGTGGGCCAGGGATGGCTGCTTCCAGGCAGAAGAAGATGTGAGCAACTTATCAAAGTGACTTGCCAGCTTCTCCCCATCAACTTTGCTTGTGAGAAGTCAGCTAGGAAGATTACTAATGGCGTGCAAATGACTGTGAGATGCTGACAGTATCATAATGGCAAGGCGGTTGTTGAGCATCCAGATGACAATCATGTGACTGCAGGAATGTTGGGATGACAGGAACTTCAAGGACTAGTCCTAAGAATCATTTACCATTGTAACTTCAAATGGATGCTGAATGAATGGTTACTAGTAAGGAGCCTCTGCATTTCCTTATGTTTATTTCTCTATGTTTACATAACGGTGAGGGTTTTGGGCAAAGGTATGCTTAACCTAAAGATGAAAAGGTTAAAGGGAGACATGATAGCAGACTTGATACATGAAAGGATGTTAACAGGGAAGAGGATTTCCCATAGTGCCAGAGGATAAAACAAGTCCCATGGGGCTTTATAGAGAGGGATCCAAATTTGAACTAAGGAGGAATTTCCTGACTATGTGAGCTATTAAACAGTGGAACAGACAGCCTTCTGTATGCTCTATCACTGGAGATGTTCAAGGAAAGATTGGACAGCCATTCCTGAATTGGGCAGGAGGGTGGATTAGAGGATGTCCAAGGCCCCCTCTGATTGCATGGTTCCACATCATGTTTACAGAATTTTTAACTTCCTTCTTCCACTCCAAAGGCACTTCCAAATTAAGCACGATCATCAGTTGCAATAAAAAGCAAAGCACATATAAAGCATTTCTGTTTAAATCATTAAAACAGCCACATTTTTTGCTAAATATATGCAGCTGCTTGAAAAGGTGTTTCTGGATTTATTTTCATGTTGTTGTTGTTTTTTACTCTTTCAAGGATGCCTGTGGAGACCACTTCGAGCAGCCTCTTAAGCAGGCATGGAATAGTTAGAAACATTGTGATTACTTTAATGATTGCAAAGTAAGAACTTCATATACATACTTGTGTACTGTTTCAAATGATTTACAGTGTTGCATACTGGGTCTGTGCAACAATTCCAACTCCAATGAAGAAAGGCAGTTCAAAGAAAGAGTGTGTACATTCAGCATCTGTCTGCTACTCCTCAAGCCAAATGTATCTTTTTCCTGGATTATGTTTCAATTGCAGAAGTGTACAATCTTAGGAAAAGATACAGCTGCTTCAAGGAGTTGCAGACAGGTGCTACATGAGGGCCCCTTATGTGCCACAGCATCCTTTTGTGTTTAGAACCAAAACACTGAACAGCCCTATTTTATTTCCCCACAATTTGGAAAGCCAAGCTGATCTACCTCCAGCTGAAAAATTGAAAAAGGGTTGCCTTGTTTCTCACAGGAACTTCTGGCCATATGGAGAAGGCTAAAAGTCACTGAAGTGGCTGTTCTGACAAAGGCACTCTACAGAGACCAGGCACTACTCTGCAGAGAAGCTTCACAAAGATATTTCAATCAAGTCTTCAGTCAAAGTTAAATCCAGCTTTGAGGCATTGCACAATTTTGATACCTGAAGTGAGTTTTCCTAGATGTGGTGTGGTTTAGTCCCAAGAAACAGGTATAAAACTACAGCATCTTCAAAAATAATTAAAATAGGCAGTCATCACACAAATAATACAATAACAGGCTCATTCATCCCGCTCTTTTTTTTCCTTAACTAATACAAAGCCATTTATGGAAACAGGATTGTTGGATTTTTCTCTATCCCTGAAGAACAGTAGTATAAATTGCTATTTATACAGTTATGTATGCATATTGAGAGCTGTAGCCAACAGGACTCAATCAGATACATTCCCAGGCAAGAGAATAATAGGGTCCTCAATCCAAATTAAACAACAAGCATAATCACACATCTGTCACTCCAGAGGAGGAGGAGGAGGAAAAAGGAGAAGAAGAAGAAGAAGAAGAAGAAGAAGAAGAAGAAGAAGAAGAAGAAGAAGAAGAAGAAGAAGAAGAAGAAGAAGAAGAAGAAGAAGAAGAAGAAGAAGAAGAAGAGAAGCATACTTTCACTTCCTCTCTTCTGATCCCATTGGCCATGACTTATATTGCAGAAACAAATATCAGGAAACATCAGGAAAAATAAGCAAGTTGTTGCTTTCTGTTGTATGTATATCAACTCTATCAGAGAGTTACATAAATCTCCCTTTTCCTCTCATTGCTCATACAAATAATAAATTGTTGTGACCCACACTGCAAAGGGAAGACTAGTTGTTATTTAATTATTTTTACCACTATGATGTGCCTTTACCCTAACATAGATGGGGAAAAATCCTGTTACCCATAACAGGAGGATTAAACCCTGCATTGATAATTCACACTTGAGTATATCCTGTAGAATCCCTCTGGAGGATGGAAAAGAAAAATCAAGGGATTTGGGGAGGAACAACATGAGTTGCTCAAAGAAAAATTCTGAAATTTCAGCTATTTATGGCTCAAAGAAAAAAAAATTGTTTTGGGGCCCAAGATTGGAATCCTGGGAAAACTGTAACATTTAATAGCTATGTGAAATCCATCTATCCATCCAAGTCAGTTTTAATAATATGAGTGGAAAGAAAAAGGAGAAAAACAGTGTACATATAATTACAACAAGATTATTAAATAATGAAGCTTACAAATTACACACCTTAACACATTATAGGGAGACATGTGTGACAATTTAAATAAAACAGCCTAAGGACCAACTTATTAGCTATGAAGAAAGAATGTGTCTTATGCAGCTGGTCTGAATCTCAGCAAAATATTGTATAGAGAACTATATACAGTCGCCCACATACACAGACCTCTGCACTTGATAGGACTTTCATCAGAAATAGTAAGGACTTCCATAAACTATTCTTGGGCTCACAGAAATGTAAGACAGAGGTGGTAGAAGTCAGAAATAAACCAATTAGAGAAGAAATGCAACCCTGTTAAATAAAGGATATGAAAATTGCCATGATGGAGTTTTCCCCATCTGATGCTCTCAAATGTGCAGGCTTACAGATTTCCCAACACAATGTAGGATTAATACATTTTCAGTCATTTCTGTCTTTCAGCATCAGTTACTTCTTTGGTTTATCCAGAAAGGAGGGAGTAACAGAGACTGCATTCAGGTATGTGAAATGAAATATTTAAAAAATAATTCTAAAATTATAATGGTTTATCAGTTATTAAGCAGAATTCCAAAGCAGAATTTGTTCATTACAATAATTCAATGAATTAAAATATTGTTTCCCTCAGGATGAGAAAAAAGAAAAAGAAACTGAAAAGGAAAAGGACATTTCCAAGGCCTTAGCACAGTGTGTTTTCCTGCCTGGGATGGAGATTTCAACTGAGGATTGTCCAATAGAAACTGATGTACATTATGCATGGGCCTACAGATCATGCTAAATTATAGGCTGGAGTTATAATTTGCAATAAGTGGCAACCTGCAAAATCATAAATTGTGGGAACAACCTCAATGGCTAGGTTCAAGCCTAAAGTGCAATTTGTGAATTGTGCAAGTGTCAATTTTTTAAAATCAAAATTCTCAAGTCAGAACTCCAGAAGGTCCATTCTTGCCTCCCTTTGCCCTCAAAGAGAAATTCCTGGGACTGGGGCAAAAAAGATAGCAGTAAGAAAAGCTTTAGTCAACTTTTGAGTCAAAGACGAAGGGTTTTTTTTTAAAGAGGGAAAAAACATTTAATTTCTTGAGAACTAAGTTCAATTACTAGTGATTTCATGAATATGGACAGATAGTTGTCTTGTCAACAATAAATTAAATCGTTTGTTACTCTTGCAGTCTAGCATACCATTTTGGGAATATTCTCTGGTTTCTCATCCAGTTATTAATGAGATCTAATTTTTTGAGATAATCCCAGATTAACAAAGTGTTGCCATCTAGTTGGATGAAGAGTCCTTGCTTCTGGAGAAAAGAAATGAAGGTAAGATAAATGTTGTGCATATGTGAATATAATTTCACCTTTAAATAAAATGAACACTTATAACCACAATTGAACCCAAAATTTCTGCTGTTAAATGAAACATTTATTAAGTGAGTTTTGCCCCAGTTTTTGACCTTTCGTGCCAATGTTGTTAAGTGAACCGCTTCAGTTGATAAGTTAGTAACCCAGTCGTTAAGTGAATCTGGCTTCTCCATTAATTTTGTTGTCAGAAGATGACAAAAGGTGATCAATGAACCAGCTCCAAGCATCTGAATTTTGATCACATAATCATGGGAATGCTGCAAAGGTCATAACTGTGAAAAATGGTCATAAGACACATTTTTTTCAGTGCCATTTTAACTTTGAACAGTCACTAAATGAACAGTTGTAAGTTGAGGATTACCTGTCATGAAGGATATGGTTCTGAAGAAGAGAAAGAAATTATCCAAGTTTTGTGTAACACAGAAAAAAACGTAGCTATGATCCAAGTTCAAGCTTTAACTTACAAATACCGAGGAGAATGACACATAACATGATGAGAATACAAATTGCACCTATTTTACTGCAAGTGTTAACTGCAGATAGTCATAGATGGTTTTAGTTTGGGCACAGTTTGCCTATAATTCTTACCCCACTTTCTTCCATTAGTCACATCAAAATCAAAACATCTTCTCTATGGAACGTAATTTGAGAAGTTAGATAATCAGCCATTTTATTTTGAAAAATTATGACCAGTAATCTTTACTGCTCCAGAACCTCATAAAACTGTCCTCAAAGATCTGCAATTCTGACAAGCATTTTCAAAGACAGATGATACCGAAACAGAAGATATGTGGGAGAATTTGGCAATGTGGCAAAAGGCACAGGAAAATGTAAGGAACACAATATACTTCAGAGGCTCAGAAATGTTCTAGTGTCATACTTCACTTACGTCAGACTCCAAATGCTGTGAATATTCTCAACAACAAATCTTGGATCAAGGAACTTACAGCTTATAGTGAGTATACAAAAGACTTAAAAATGAGAGCTGAGCAGCACACCAGCAGAACCGAGCTCCGTTTTACTGACTACATTTAGAAGTCAGTACCAGTAACTGTTTTATGTTACTGATCACTAGAAGAGTTTAAAGAAGGGGTGATTTATATACACAGCTTCTAGAAAATGGAGATGTCTTCATCATTTGTGCCATAAAAAAAACACAGTTTTCACATAAAGGAAGTCTTACATTCAATATTTGGTATTTCCAGTTAAAAGGATCTCAGGTTACAAGTAGTTCAAAATTGTGTGGTTGAAATCCTTGAGGAGCCATCTCTTAAAGCAAATAATACTGGACTAAACTGGTCAATTATCTGCCTCAATATAAAGACTATAGATTAAATTTACTTCATTTAAAAGTGTTGCAGAAATCAGTCCCCTGAAATTTATAAGAACTATGAAAGTTATTTTTGTACTCGTGTGTGTGTGTGTGTGTGTGTGTGTGTGTGTGTTTAAATAACTATGTGAAATACAAATGGAGTACACTTCATTAAAAACAAGAGACAGATAAAAACCTGGTATTTCCGCAATCCATATAAATAGATGCAAATTGAATCAATAATAAATCCCTATTTGAAAATGTAAACATTTCTATAATAGGCAAAACAATAATTTCTAAAAATATGGGAGGAAATTTTTGAGACACGCTTTGTTTGAAGTACCCAAAATTAGATTTATAAGGAGATATATTTTTTCAAATGAAAAGTTATACACAGTGTTCATTATTGAGCAGAATGTTAACACACAAAATCTATATCTAAACAGAGCCAAATTCTTCTATCAATAGCTTCCATTTTCAGGGTGATTACAAATAGCGATTTTTGTGCATCAGTGTATGCTTTACAAATGAAAATGATTTTCATCTACTAAATTAAACTATTAACTACTTGGGCAACCAAAATGAACAAGAAAGCAAAAACCTTTGCTGTCTGAAAAATATTTTTTTGCCTTTAAGGTTATGCACTTTATTTCCAAAGTTTCTCTATCTACAGCTTGGTTGTTTTCCTTGTCCCGCATGCCAAAGCAAAGTAAGAAGAAACTTCACATGAGAAACTGTAAATGCTTTTTGTTTGTAATGGACAAAAGGAGATTACCGTATATACTCGAGTATAAGTCGACCCGAATATAAGCCGAGGCACCTAATTTAACCACAAAAAACTGGGAAAACTTATTGACTCGAGTATAAGTCGAGGGTGGGAAATGCAGCAGCTACTGGTAAATTTCAAAAATAAAAATAGATGCCAATAAAAACTTTCACTAGGACAGTTGAGAATAAGTTTGATGTTCACAATTTCCTCTTTGAAAGAGACCAGTAAATAGGGAACAAGAAGATGAAGAAAAAGAAGTGTGTTTTTTCACACTTTTCACACTGAAGTGAACAAAAATGGCATCATAGGAACAGGCTTATTCTCAGCCCAAAGGTTTGTTTCTGATTTCTTCCCTGATTTAAGGGAAATTTGGGAAAAGATCTCACTATCATGAAAGGTTTGATTGATTCACTAACCCAAAAGATGATGATGATGACAGTGGTAGGCAGGAGTCACTCTCTCCCTTGCAAGAAAAAACCAAGAGCCGTTCTTATGATATATCTCTCTCTCTTTCTCCCCCTCCTCCCCCTCCTCCCGAGTGGACTGAAAGCAGCTGGAGCTGAGGAAATGAAACTGAGTGGAGCGACCTCGGCTCGCATTGCTTTCTCAGCCTAGAGCTCAGAAAAGCCTCCCCCTCCTCCCCCTCCTCCTGAGTGGACTGAAAGCAGCTGGAGCTGAGGAAATGAAACTGAGTGGAGCGACCTCGGCTCGCGTTGCTTTTTCAGCCTAGAGCTCAGAAAAGCCTCCCCCTCCCATGCTTAAAAGTTGCAAAGGAAACACGGAAGCAGGGAAGCGGCTGTCCAGCTTCGGAGCTCCACACCATTTTTTTTCAGAGGGGAATCTGACTCAAGTATAAGCCGAGGGGGTTTTTTTCAGTACAAAAAATGTGCTGAAAAACTCGGCTTATACTCGAGTATATACGGTAAATAGATACGGTAAGTCTATATAGAGAACCACTTCTCCAAAGCTGAAATAAAACAATTCAGAAATATATTGATTGAGTTCTGATGAATAATCAATATGAAACATAATTAAAAACAATTATTGCATAGACTTTAATATTATGAGCACATGGAACAACATGAAATAAATATTTCACAAGTAGTCTACATCTCTGCCCACTAGCAAAAATTAAATATTAACTCCCCAGGAGTACCTACTTACAGGAAGATTTAAAATAAGTTCCCCTTGTTTATGCCAACTATTGAGTTCTTGTTACATTATTTTACAAGACTTACAATTTCCTGTCCTCGCCAACATGGGACCAACTTCTGGCATGAGAAAATACTATTTAAAAAGATCAAGGTAGCTGTCTAATTATTCCCCATAGGTTGAAAAAATTGATTAGATGAAAGTGAGATGTAAATCACAGTAACTTTTTGAAAAGGTTACCATCACATTTAATGAGAAAAAGAAGATTAAAATTTGATTATCTCTTTCTACCATTTTTAAAACACTGGGTACCTTTTCATTAATCTCTTACTCATTTAACCCAGTAACCCTTAGACAGGTACTCAGAGACAAAAGTATCAAAGCAATTATACTTTCTAAAAGAGAAAATCCAGAGTGATGAGTTCATGTCTGAACATAGTGGGATGATTTCCAGCATTTCCATTTTATTTTATTAAACCAATATTTTGGCTTACAATATCATATTAATTTTATGACAATTCATTTTTAATCTACTAAATGCTACAGGAACTAGTTTCTAAGGAATAATGCTATTTTTATGTAAATAATGAAAACACAGAAATCACTATATCCATTTATAGAATTTGTCACAGCATTGCTCCATTGCTAGACTTCAAGGCAGAACAAGGAGACTTCTAACATTTTAAGCCAGAGGTCTCCAAACTTGGCAACTTTAAGACTTATGGACTTCAATTCCCAGAATTTATTTATTTATTAGAAAATAGGTATAAGTATAAACATGGTTATGAATACATGAAATAGATACGAATAAAAAAGAAACAATAGGTCAGGGGCGGTAGGCACGTTGGTGCACTTATGCACACCCCCTATAGACCTCTTAGGAAAGGGGTGAGGACAATAGTAGACAGTCTAAGGTTAAAGTTTTAGGGAAGAAACCAGAGTCTGGTAGAGTATTTCAGACATTGATCACTCTGTTGCTTAATTCGTATTTCCTGCAATCAAGTTTGGTGCGGTTTACCTTGAGTTTGTATCTATTGTGTGCTCTTGTATTGTTGTGGTTGAAGCTGAAGTATTCATTGACAGGTAGGACATTGCAGTAGATAATTTTATGGACTATACTTAGATCGGACCAAAGGAGGCAGAGTTCTAGGTTGTCTGCATCTAAAATTTCAAGTCTGGTGGCACAAGGTATTCTGCTATAAGTAGAGGAGTGGAGAACTCTTCTCGTGAAATATTTCTGGACTTTCTTGACTGTATTAATATCCATTATTTAATGCAGATTCCAGACTGATGAGCTGTATTCAAGTATTGGTCTAGCAAATGTTTTGTATGCTCAAGTTAGTAGTGTGATATTACCAGAGAAAAAGCTACTCAGGATTAGGTTAACAACTCTTAATGCCTTTTTGGCTATGTAATTACAGTGGGCTCTGGCACTTAGATCATTAGAGATGAGTACTCCAAGGTCCTTGACTTAGTTGGGGTCATCAACAAGGTCTTGATTATTCAGTTTGTATTTTATTTTTTTTTGCCAATATGTAAGATATGTAAGATTTGCCATTTGTTTGTTGAGATTTGAAGTTGCCATTTGTTTGACCATTCCAACACATAGTTAAGGTCATTTTGAAGAGTAGCAGTATTGTCAGTGGTGTTGAATAGCTTTACATCATCAGCCAACAGAACACAGTTGCTCTTAATATGATCACAGAGGTCATTTATGTAAAGTATAAAGAGAGTTGGTCCTAGAACGCTGCCTTGGGGGACACCACTATTGACAGGTACAGGATTTGATAGGGTGTTCCCTATTTTGACCATTTGTTGCCTGCTTGACAGGCATGCATCTATGCAGGTGTCCAGAGATGCCGTAAGATTTTAGTTTTAGGAGTAGTTTGTCATGTACCACTGAATCAAAGGCTTTACAGAAGTCTATGTAAATAGCGTCAATAGCTTTGCCCTGATCAAGTTGTGTAGTCCATATGTTTTTGCAGTGTAGGAGTTGCAGATTACAGGATAATTTTTTTCTGAGAGAGTAGGTTGTTTGTCTCTAAGTGGAGGATAATGGATTGGTTAATAATTGATTCCATGACTTTACAGATGACGCAACATAAAGATATTGATCTGTAATTTTCAACTAGGCTGGGGTCTCCCTTTTTGAAAATGTGGATGACCGTGGCTAGTGACCATAGATTTGGCAAGGAGCTGGTCCTGAAAGATTTTTCAAAGGTTATGCTTAGAGGTTCTGCTATGGCAGTGGATAGCTTTTTTAAGAAGTAAGCACATATTCCGTCCGGTCCAATAGATAGAGATGGTTTTAGATTGCATAGTGCTTTTTCAACATTATCTTCTGTAAAATCGATATGTATTAGATCATTGTAGTTGTTTGTGGTTCAACTAGGAAATATTGGGCATGATCCGTTGCTGTTTACAAAGACTGAGCCAAAGAATGTGTTTTTTTAAAAAAAATTATTGGTTTTTTAAAAAAACAAACATAAACAAACAAAACATAAAAACATCAAGCTGTCTTCCATAGGTGTACATACAGTGTCCAGTTGGTTTACAAATGGTTTTGTGCTTCCATTTCGTAGTTTTCAATTACAATTACATTACATATAATCTCATATTGTCAATCAAAAACTAAATACCTTAGTATCATTATTAATCAATCATTTGACTATACTTTTATTCATTCATATTTTACAAGATAAGCATAATTTACATAATTTATTGTATAACAGTTCATATTATCATCTCAAATCTATCCTAGAATCATTTTGTAGTTATAATTAGAAGTACATCTTTATATATTTGTTATTTTCTAAAAGTCTACATATTTCACTACTGTACATATTTCACTACTGTTAGATACTGTATTATCTAACCATTGATAGAAAAGATCCTAAATTTTATAAAATTGTTTATCATCCTGTTTTCTAATTTCAAATGTCAATCTACTCATTTCAGCACATTCCAATATTTTCTTAATGATTTCCTCCTGTGATGGTATCTTCTCATTTTTCCAGTTTTTAGCAAATACAATCCTAGCCGCTGTTAATACATTTACAATCAGGTATTTCAAATCTTTACTATATATTTCAGGTAAGATTCCCAATAAAAATATCTCTAGTTTCAAGTCTATATGTTTTTTCGTCATTTTCTCTAACCACATGTGGATTTTAGTCCAGTATTTTTTGGCATCCGCACAGGTCCACCATATAAATGAGCCAGGTATCTGATGACATTTCCAACATTTTTCAGATTTGTTCTTGAATATTCTTGCTATTCTGGTCGGGGGAAATGCCACCTGTAAAACATCTTATACAAATTTTCTTTATATGCTGTTGACATTGTCATTTTATAATTTTGAGACCACAATTTTTGCCATTTCTCTAAATCAATCCCATATCCAAAATTCTTCCCCCAAGCAATCATAGTTTCTTTAACTTAGAGACAAAGAATGTGTTAAAGAGGTTGGCTTTAATGGTGTCATTGTTGCAGTCTTTACCATTAGGTCCTTTCAGGGGTGGAATGGACCTTGAGTCTTTTAGTTTGTTGTTTACAAAATCGTAGAAAGCGTGGGTGGAATTGGTGCATAGAAGGTTTTCCTCTTGTTTAGTGTAATAATTAGCACATTCAGTCTTTATCTGGTGGCATAAATTTTTGTATCGGCTTTTAAAGTTGGGAATGTGACCAGATTTGTTTTTCCACCAAAGGGATTTCTTTTTGGATTGGAGCTTCAGCCAGCTGGCTGGAGAATTCTGGGAGTTGAAGTCCACAAGTTTTAAAGTTGCCAAGTTTGGGACCCCTGTTTTTAAGCTGATGCCAGAAGCCTCCTCAAATGGATAAAATTGGCAGCAATAATCAGGTCGTGAGTGAGTAAAGGACTACCTTCCTGTATAAACTCCCCTGACCAAGCTTAAAAGACTACAACCAGATGAAAGTTATTTGGAAGACTCTTCAACTCACAGAAATAATACTTAAAAAACTACAATTATATAATTGCAACAAGAAAAAATTAAACAAACAATGAGTAAATAAATGTAAGAGATCTCCCTTTCCCAATTTGTTTTGCTTTGCTGAAAACTAAAACTGAAATGATTATTAGTTAGCTTTGAATACTTAGACTATTTTTCTCAATGTATGAACTTCATGTCACCTGCTCCTACAAAAACTTTGACTTGACATTAGAAAGAGAAACAACAGTCACTTGGGAAATTAAACTGAACAACAGCTGCAAAAACAGAATAACTTTTTTATTTTTTCCTAATTGGAAAAGACCTTAATCATTACAGGAACTTGAACCAGGTGAGAACTGGAAAACACCATCAGTTCCAAAGAAGGGCCCAGTCATAGTTAAGATATACTCATGGAATTCAGCAGAACCCAAATCACAATAAAAATGAAATATAAGTGTCTCTAAATAATCATATATGTTGGATTCCTACAGGTTTCTATTCTTTATCCTTTTCAGGGACAGAGTTCTGGAAAGAGATGAAGAGGTCTGTTTCCATTTTGAGTAGAGTTTCAGTTTACAAGATACAGAATTTTTTTCATTTGTTATAGATGTTTAAGTTTAATTAAAATGTAAACTCTATCAATAAATAAGTATTAGCATTTACTTTCTCATACTTGAATCATAGTATTTACTGCTGATGCTTGTTTCCAACTATTTTAGATTAGTTTACTCTATTTGACTATACAAATGATGTACAGCTTTATATTTAAATTATATTAAACTGAAACAGATAATGTATATGCCAAACCAGTTTGTGAATTTTTTTATACCCTGCATAAGATCTAAATTTGGATTTCTACTACAACTATACTTGAACCAAAACAGAATGATTTTCATGTTATTATTCCCTGCTCCCTGAAGTGTGTGCAATTCAAGTTCAAAAAATGAAGAAAAAGGAATTGACATGATCAGATTAGTTTTAGGTATCATTTTAAAAAGCCAGATATAAATTGTGGCAGTTCAGAGAACACACAGGCAAAAAATTATCAGAAAGGAATACAGAAGAACATATGCTGACTTACATTAAATAAGGCTCCCTGCTCCCAAAAGAGTAGAAATGTGAAAATAATGGGTTATATTATTCTGAAGGATTGTTTTTATCCAATGTGTCCTTTATCTAACTTTCTAAGAATTCCAATGCTGACAGATAGGCATCTTTTGGGGCAAGGAAAGAGGGGAGGGAATACCAAAGAGGCAGATTCCTATTATTATAGTAATTTGAATTGTTATAAGGGAAATCCCAAGCAGCTGTTTTTAAAAAAATGGGGGGAAAAGCTTTCAGATAACATTCATCTTCTATCCAGCCCTGGGAAGTGAAAATAGGTCCCACTTTGCATGTGTTGTTGTTAGTTGCAAAGTTGTGTCTGACCCATTGTGACCACACGGACAACATTCCTCCAGGCCTTCCTGTTCTCTACCATCTTCTGGAGACCATATAAGCTCACACCTACTGCTTCAGTGACTCCATCCAGCCATCTCATTCTCTGTAGTCCCTTTCTTCTAATGCCCTCAATCTTTGCATGTAATTAATGTAACTTTTGCATGTAGTTCCCCTCAAAACATTATTGAGACCAAATTTGCCTTATGTATTTTTTGAATAAAATCAGCATATCCTAATAGCACAAAAGAGTAGAATCTAAGAGACTTAGAATCAAGTAGCCCAATAATCTCAAGTTATAAAAAGTGAAATCTGTGACAAGTGAAAATGTTCCATTAATACTTTCTTACTCTTCTTACTTATCCTTCTGTGAAACAGATGCTTTTCATCTCTCTTGCCCCTACTAACTCCCAACCCTGTTGTTTCCTTTATTTAGAAACAGTTAAATTTGTTTGGTCTTAAAGACAAGCATGTTTGTTCTTATGTTTGATTAGGATAAGTTTTGTGGGGGGAAAAAATTAAGATGATGAGGAGGAACTTTTTGAAATCTTGCACAGGAACCATCGCTGTAAATCATACATGGATGTTTACTTTCTCTAAACAAGACTATAAAACTTTAACACTGAATCAAAAGAATGTGAATGAATAATCCAAAAACCTTAATTGTTTTCAAAGGTGCCAAAAATCATGTGTCTAAACAGGATATCCAGCCCTTTATGTAAACATACAAACTCTCAAACAGAAGTGAAAAGTTTTAAGCAAAGTGCAAATGGTAAGCTGGTCAAACTCATGGAAACTCAAAGGCAATCCAAAGGCAGGGCTAAGACTTGGTGCTTAAAAAGGCTGTTCAGAAAACACAATCGTATTCCCATTGTAAAGAATAGAAACTAGGCTCCATTCCAGGGAATGCCCTGTAGTATAGGATGCCCACCCTATTTTTAATGGTATGTGAAACAAGCACGGCCACCTGAGTTTTTTTTTCCAGACATTGGAAGTAAATGCCACTGGTCAGTCTGGAAAGATTCTATAGGCCAGAACATAAACCTATCTGAATAGTTCATTTATTTATATCCCACCTTTGTCATTTTAAAAAAAATAACTCAAAGTGGCAAATATCTCCAACACACCTTTCTCCTCCCATTTTCTATACAATAACCAAACTCTGTTGGGCTGAGAGAGTGAGCGATTGGTCCAAGGCCATCCATCTGGTTTTCATGGCAAAGGCAGGACTAAAACTCATGGTCTCCTGGTTAGTTGCATAAAAATGCCTTAGAAATAAATAGCAATTTCTTTGTTTGTGTGGAGGAAGAAGAATACAATGTTATCAGGCCCTTTCTCTCATTTTTTAAAAAGAACGTTGATTTTTTGAAGACAAACAAAACATAGAACATAAAAGCATAAAACCTCCTTTCTAAAAATTACTACAAGAGTTTTAACAAAGCAAATAAAACATTATTTTTAAGGCATAGTTCCACATTATCACATTTCCATTTAAGCACATATATATCTTTTCCAAATTTCTTATTATTTCTCCCTTCACTTTTATTCAATTATATTTCTTTCTATCAAGGTTTTATTAATTCTCAATCAAACATAAACACACAAAATACAAAACATAAAACAAAACATAAAAAGATAAAACCTCCTTAATTATCATTTGTACATGTCTTTTCCAAATTTCTCTCCCTTTAGTTTTACTCCTCCAAGGTTTTATTAATTCACAATCAAACATAGCTAACCAAAACACAAAACATAAAACTTCTTTTGAAAAGTGGCTTAGCCCCAGGTTACATCTTTTTTTACAGACCTAAATCAAATTCATGCTCATCTTATATACCATTCATATCTTATTAACCATTCTATATTTTCTATATAATTTCTCCCTTCTTTTCACTCTCTTAATTATATTGTTTATTTCATCTTATTTCAAAACCATTATGCTTGTATCTTTTGTCCGTTCTTTTCCAATCCTCTATTTATCTCTTCTCTTTAGCAAAGAATCTGTAATCACTTTTAAGGTGTGACGCCTTTCTATCTTTCCCCTAAAGTAACACTTAAAATAGTACATAATTTCCATCCTGATTCTGCTTAGTACATTCTACATGTTGCATTTTAAAATAAAAGAATAAACTTATAATATAGTTAAGTACATAATTTCCACTCTAGTTCTAATTCTAATACATTATTTTAGAATAAGAAAATGAAATAGTAAATTTATAATAACATTAAGACAATAACGAATTAAACTATAACTAAACATTAATCATTTTACACATTCTCTTTGATATTTTATTAAATATTGAGATCTATCATTATTAAACATTTTAATATTTTAATATTTTGTTAAATCTTATAATATTCCAATAGACTATTTCAAATGCAAATACTACAATACTATCTTATGTACTCTTGCAGAATCTTTCTTTAATTATACACTATCCTTTATCCTTTATCTCTAAAAAAAAATCTGCTTTTTGGCATCTTGTTTCAAACCGTGGCTTTTTTCCCCTTTTTCCCTCCCTTTCTTCTCCAGTCTGGTCTTTTTGCCCCCCTCCCCCAACCTCCGCCTTTTTAACTTCCCCTCTCTGTTGTAATTCTCTTTTCAATTGCTTTCTAACACTGTACCTTTTTTTCACCTTATTTTTCTTTTTCTTGGTTGTTTTATTGAATCTTAAATTCTCATTTTTCCTTCCTCTCTTCCTATTTTCTTTCTTAATTGAACTTTTTTGTCCATTAAAGATGGCTACTTCCTTTTCTTCTTCTTCTTCTCCTTCTCCCTCAAGTATTTGCTGGTATGTAGAAACCGTCATTTCTAAAAAGTGGAAGACAGCTCCCAAAGAATCCTTGCCATTTTGTTCTCTTAATTTTTAATTTTTCATATTCCATTTTTAATTCATCCACAGATAATGCCATTGTAAATTTTTAAGAACCCAGATGTTTTTAATCTTAAAGTAATTTCCAAATGTCAAAGTTATCAAACAATCCAAACAGACAGAAATGATTTCCTCTTCTTCTCTTTGCAATTTTTCTTCCTGGAGCAAAATCCCAAATATATTTTAAAGCCGTATTACAGTTAGTTGCTGGTCTTATAATCTTCAAGGTGTCTCCTCCAACAAATTTTTAAAGATATTTTTTAGTCCTCTCCTTCCCACTTATAACAAAGAGCTTATTTTTACCTTAAAGAAGCAGGTTTTTCTGTGCCCATTTGCTTTCTCCGTAAGGAAGAAGAATGAACTTTCCTTCAGCACTTTCGCCGCAGTAGCAACTTCTTTTGAAAACAAATGTATCAATCCAAATGTCAGGTTTCCAGGGTGTTTTAAAAGTAACTTAATGTCCCGTTTCAGCCAAGAAAACTTCTCCTTCTGGTTCTTCCTCCTGCACAGTCTTATCCGGTTGAAGATTCCTTTGTGGCTGCCATTTCTGACAGCCGCTCCACCGCCTCAGGAAAAAGGAGTCTAGCCGGCTGTGGAAAGGGCGTGCAATATCCCCAGACCCCTGCCTGGATCTCCTCTATCTTCCGTTGCCCCTTCGGGGTAGTGACAACCCCCAAATCCAATTGGATCAGGGGTACCTCAGCAATAAGCGCAGCAGGGACCCGCAGAGAAGCGGATTCCTGCCGACGCCGAAGCCTTGCAACTGGAAGTCTCAGGCCCTTTCTCTCATTGATGCTAGGTGCTTACGCCATGATTAAGTGGATGCATTAGAAATAAAGCAATTCATTTAATAACATAGTCAAATACTGGACCCAGGAGACATTTCAATTTCAATTTCAAGTATTTGTCCATAAAGGCTGCCAACTATGTTTACTCCTTCTGTCCCTCATCCCCTCCATTTCAGATTCATCTGAAGAAAGAAAAACAAATGTTGCTGTAGCTATTAGGCTGCAATATTTTTTCCTGGAATTGAAAAAAATCCAAGGTCTAACTGTTAGATGCAGTCCAGCAGTACTATATGGTTCAAAGTTTGGCCAAACTATTCAGGTTTCCCATGCCTACCACTGGTTATCCAAAATGATTCATAGCCTTCTAACCTTCCCTCCATTCCTGTGATTTTTGAAAAATCCAGTATAGATAGGTGTTTTATTACTGGCCTCTCAGTCTGGGAGATGGTCCAATTCAGAGATTCAACTACTTTTTCTGATGTTATCCTGAACAAGCTGGAAAATTTTTCAGCACTTCTGGAAATCTATCATTCAGGTTCTCTAAAGAGAAACTGAATAAAGCCAGATGCAGTGAAAACATAAAATCTCACTGAACTTCAGAGATGAACAAATCTTCATTATCTACAAAAACTAATGTGAAAATAAATGTGGGACCCTTGGTGTTCCCTGAGCTTGATGGGGTTTTGCTTTTTTTTTTTTTTGAAGATGTTTCAATACTAAACTAGGTAACATCAACAAATGACACTAATGTTGTTACCTAGTTTGGCAATGAAAAGTTTACAAGAAAACCACCAGGCCCAGAGAGCACTAAGGTTCCCACAGTCCAACCCTGAGCTATAAATATTCTCTTCTATTGGAAAATAAATGTGGTACTTTCTAAGATGACACAGAACTTTTTTTCCATTAAAAAGGGAAAAAAGAAATATCAGTCTAACAGATGAGAAATTAAAACTCATGAGGAGAGAAAAGTTTAGAAGAGCAAAGCTGAAGATAGATGCCATCCAGAATGCAACTTGCAAAATGGGAGAGTGAGGGAAACCTGTTAACGATACGTCTTATACTGTGTTTCCCCAACAATATATCGTGCCCCCCCCCATGGGAAGACCCAGCATGTTTTCTAGGGATAAAATGAAATTAAGCCCCTCCCCCTTCTACACCACTGCCAAAAACAATTTCATGGAAATAAGAAACATTTTCATGTTATCAGAGATTTTCTAGCACTTTCTCTACTATAGTTAATATGTGAATTGCCTCCATTTTCTGTGTACCAAACTACTAATTAAGCAGATGTTAAAACCAATTCCTCCCTTCCAAGAAGCAATGTTAAGTGTTAAAAGTATAATTCTATAATTATCTTCTCCCAAATAAGCAGGACTCAATTGGGATCTAATACTTTAAAGGACTGAGACATGGAAAATATAGGCTTTTTGATTACTTGGACTTTCTCTATGATGTTAGTGAGAATAACGTACAGTATCTGGGTTTTCTCTGCATGCAATTAGAACAGAAGCATCAATTCTAGCTTTTCATGTCAAATTTAAGAAAACAAAATAAACTCAGCAAATATCTGTAAAGCATAGATTTATCATTCTGCTTAAGTGCTAGTCTACTATTTGTATCTTCCATGCTTTTGTACAATAGTGGCCTCTTTAGTCAACTAGGGCAAGAGATATATTTGCTTCAATAAGCAAAAAACACCATATACCCAAAGAGCTCTTCACCCTTTGTTATGTGATATTGAAGACTCCCAAGGATTCTAGAATTGTTGCACAGTCTTTCTAAACACCCGTGGCATCTTCATATAGGAGCTGGTCCAAGAATTTAAAGATGCACAGAAGAATTTCTAACACTCCAGCAACTGTTAGGGTAAAATACAAAGATACCACTTGAATGAAAAAAGCACATTTCAAATGGAGCATCAACATTACCTATACCATGTATTTATGTTGGGGGGGGGGGAGATACATATCTAGAGAATGTGAAATGCATATGCCATCTATACTACTATTAAACTCTTGTATCTGTAACCTTTCAGTAAAATGGTGCACCATAGGACAAAACTTTGTCACCCATAGGTTTTTCAAATGGGCTAACTTATAAAACACTGGGAGCAATTATTCGTGAGAGAAAGAAATTTGGGGAAGTTGTGGCTGGTTCAGTGCTGCCAGGCTGCTGCTACAATTATGTGATCCTTGTTTTCAATGTTCCATTGAAGTTTCCCAGTCACTTGAGTAGTCCCTTGCTTCCTCCCTTCCTGTGGGAAAGGAAGGGAAGAGAAGGGAAAAGGAATTTCTGATGCTCACTGCCAGCTTCCCACAAGGAAATTCAATGAGGAAGCTGACAGGAAATTGGAAGTCGCTGCTGCTCTCTATGACTTTTTGCCTAACTGTGTCTCCCTGTTCAGGTAAGGCATATCTCTTAAATGACATGTGATCCTCATTCATAACTGCCCCTGAAATCTTCTAATAAGTGAACATAAGAAGCTTGCACTCATATCACACTGGTCAGCCTTGACCCAACAAGTTACAGATTGTCTAGAATCTTATAAAATTGTTTGCATATCAAAGCCAGAATTGTAAGAAATATTTAAATTAAGTTAATGCAATTCAAATACTCTTTTTCATTTGAAATATTTCATGAATTACATGCTTTTCTTTATCTCCCTGCAATTTCAAAAGGGCTAAGAATTTAATTATGCAATATCTAGGAATTTATTTCATAAACATTAACTGCTCTACTCCAATGCCAATATTTTTTCCCCAAACGTACTAAGAATTGTGCAAATCTATTTAAAAACACACATTTTTTCAGCATTATTAATACATGGCATCAGAGCAGGTTAAAAAAACAAAAGTTAAAGTTCATTGATATTTGCAAGTATGAACATTATTTGTTGTATGTATGTATGTATGTATTTTATGTATTTATATGGCTGCCCAACTCAAACTATGTGACTCTGAATAGTATATAAAAACAAAACATCTATATAATGCATAATAATATAGTACATTAAAACATACTATCCAATAAAATGGTGAACAGATTTGAACACTTCTAGAACTCAGACACTGGGGTCTCCATTCAACTTGAGTGCAAAGTATTATACATAATATATATGACAGTCAAACTTAGAATGGAATCTAAACTCACTGTAACTCTTACCCTTAATAGGCTTTTATAATTACAAAAATAAGCTTTGTTCAAGTTTTTACGATATATGATATAAAATGTGGAACACAAAAAGATACTTGTTAGATAAGAGCTTTGAATCCAGAATGTTTAAACTAGCAGTTATTAACTTTAATATTCATGCAGGTTGCTCCTTTCTAAAGCTGATTTTGTAAAGATAAGCAGCCAAGCAGAGCAAAATGAGAAAAGTAGCTTTATTAACCTTTTAACCTTCTTCACGGGTTTGTGTAGGAACTCCTTATTGTTTCCCCACATTAAAAGATTGAAAACTGGTGTTTTTCAGCCTTGCTCTCCCACCATTCTTCTGAAGTCATGTGACGTGATAGATAGCACATCATTCTAATGGCATATTCATATTTATGGTTATTTGCCCATTCTTATATTGTTAATGGACATACCAAAATGCTCAGTGAATGGAATTCCCTATAGCTCATTCAAGTGGTGGGCGTGTTAATATTAAGCCTGTTTATAAAATTGCTCTTATTTCTATATTTGTACAATAATCTGGAAAATCTATATTGATGGTTTAGTTAGCAAGAACGGGTCACTTTCTATCTATCCCTTTGTCTTATGCTTTCTATAATAAGCTTAGGATAACAAACATAGATCTTCTTTTACCTGCCCTGTCTTCCCAACCATCCTATGCAGTAGGGCTGGATTAAGAACTAATAACCTGTCCAAATTGCATATGTTACTGTAATGAACACATACTGTGGGCATTTATAGGGCAGAGTGTCAGAAATTTATCTCAGTGTTTCATGCACCTCCAAATCAAGAGTTAATTCAAAATCTAAACCACATTTCAATCATACAACTACTGTCTGAGTGAATGACATCCAGTAACATCCTCTGGCAGAATGAAGGGTGTGACTGCAATTTATTTGGATGTGTAATTCAAACCTTAAGGATAAGAAAAAAGTAACAAACATAAATGTCAAGTAAATGTCAGACTAGAGACAGGTACTGTTTCAATTCCAGCACCCTAAAGCCACCAAAGTTTGCCATGCCATAAAGAGATATTAAACTTTGGGCCCCATCATGCAGCAGGAGGCCTTCATAACTGCTTTGTGGGATAACCATAATTTGGCAATTTGCCTGCAATTTGAGTACATAATCCAAATATCCTGAATTGTAATATTGTGCTTAAAGAAAAACAGCAAGAGGAACAATGATTGAGACCAGCAGCTGGAAATAAAAGGGGACAAGCTGACCAAACCTCAAAGCAGTAATCCAATACTGTTAATTCTTCATCAACAACTGTTCATGTTACCCATTCAAAAGAATGAAGGGAGGGATCTCAATTACCCATTTGCAAGCATAAATCAGAACTCATTTTCCATTAACACAGCACAATATAGGCTGTGTGAGTCATGTATTTTAAACCAAGACAGGGACTGCACCAGATTTATAAACATATTTCAATATTATTTTTTCTTATAATGACCCATATAGACTTTTCAAAAGAAAAATAAGATTCAGTTTTCATAATAGCAATGAGTGTGTCTTTTCCATTCAGTTGCAAATCTGCTTTTGGAGTGTTCTGTAAGAAAAACTCCTGCTTCCTTTTTTTGGGAGAGGAGGTTTCAGGGTATCAAAATGCTTCCCAGCTGCTGCTAAAGTTCATTGTCTTTATTTTAATGGTTATTGGGGGGGGGGGGGGCACATGGCACTCTGAACATGCTTGTGTTTTTAAAAAGTGTGGTTCACTCTATTAAAGAGACACAAAGGTTTAAAAGGAAGGACAAAACCCTACTTTCCAAGGAAGCCTTTTCTGTCTGAAATTGGCCATTTCTGCTGCCAGTCTGTCTCTTGACTGCTAAACAAAAGCCACCAGTTCTAGCATCTGTCCTCTTGTACATGTTTAATCTGCCAACTGTGCACACTACCCAACCTTCTGTATCAATTCAAGCACGTTTATCTGCCAATGGCACTGATTTATCAGGGAGCTTATTTCCATGAAAGCCTGCTAAGGATGACTGTTTTTGAAGAACATCATGAATACCGGTATCATTTTATACATTAGCCCATGTTAACTGGGATTGATATATAATATTCTCATAAAACTAGTGTCAGTTCTCCTTTTCAAGTCAAAATGTATTTAAAGAGGGTTTTTTTTTCTTAACCAGGAAAATATGAAGCTTTTCTGACACCAAATCATTTATCCATTTTTAACCATTATCTGTTTGAAAGGAAGCAGCTTTTCAAAATCAAAAGCAAGAATCCTTCATGCGCTGCAAGCTGAAAAGCTATTAGTAAGAAGCATCCAACCTCCACTATCACTGTTCCTGTTGTCTGGGGGGGTTTCGCTCTAGATACACCTGCGAGGGTTTAAGATAGATTGCAAGAGGCATTTTGTGCAATTTTATTCATGGACACAGGAGAGAATGACAAACTATAGAGGTTTCTAAATGCTGCTAATTTAACTCAATTTCTTGCTCTGAAATAACATTTAAATTCGGGAGGGGGGTTTAATTGAAACAGGTTTTAAAAACAAAAAAATATTCAAAGCTTTGGGAGAAAAAATACATACATGTAAATACACAGAAATAAATTACCTGCTCTACAGCTCCCTTATAGCCTAACCTAACCTAAGCCTATAAAAGCCACACCATACACGTTCGACAGCTTATTTCAGTCGTAGCCGAGGATGTAGCCCACACGGCCTCATTCTCCGGCCACAGGATTTTAATTTATCAGAATAACAGAAGAGTTGGAAGGTCCTCTAGTCCAACGTCGCCCCCGCCGCCTAAGCAAGAGACCCTGCCTACAGCATTTCTGACAGACGGCAGTCCAGGCTCTAACTGGAGGACCGAAAGCAACACGTGCCACAAAGGGGGGGGGAGGCGGAGCACAAAAACGCACACTCAGACGACCAAAAAAACCCGCCGCTATTTGCACCACCAGGCGAACTGCAACGACCCGCGGACAACGTTGACAAAAAAAAAAAAAAAATTAATTAAAAATAAATAAAAAATTCCCTTGGTTGGACAGAGGCTTGCTGGGAACTGGTAGCTCCGTTCACCCAGGAGAAAAAGAGAGCGGAGGAGGCGCGGGGGGACTACAACCCCCCCCTTTTAACCCCAGCGGAACCAGAGAGCAGCTCAGCCCTAGCAGCCAAAGGGAAGCATCCTTGTCTCTTTCCCGGAGCGGTTTCCCGGTCCAGTGTGACCTCCACAGGGACTGCCCGAGGCGCTCTTCGACGCCCCGCCCCAAGTACCTGCCAAGCTCTTGTGCGCTGTGTTGCCCATCGCTCCCTCATTCACTCACGCCGCTCAGAGGGAGGTTGCCGAGTGGGACGCTGTCGGAGCTGCGCCGCGCTCTGAATCAGGGCCATTGACGGCCCCAGGGACGGAGAGGGCCACCGGCGGTTCCCGGCTGGGCTGCTCCTTCGCTCGCTCTTTCCCTGCCCAGAACCCGGAGCGGCACTGAATGCAGCCCCAGCAGCCAGCAGCTCCCCCGGGGCCGGGGCCGCCTCCTCTGAAGGGTTGGCTGAGGGCTGACAGCCCAACCCTTTCCTCCGCCCAGCCGGGGTGGAGTCCGCCGTGCACGCATTGTTTGAAAGTTGGCAGCCGCCTGCCTGCCGCCTGGCATGAACGTAAGGCGGGACAGTAGCGCTGAAGCGAAGGAGCAAAAGCAGCGGCGATTGTGTCGTCACAATACGCGCGAGGGGGAGGCTGCGGGAACGGTCGACTTGGTGTGTGGGGTGTGTGTGTGGAGGGGCACCTTCGGTACTTTAGAAAGCTAGTCCCCAAGGGTGAGGGAGGAATCGGCGCCCTTGGGGTCAGAGACATTCGAGGCTGAAAAGCAAAGGATCATTCACAGCCCTTGGCTGTATTTGGGAGGGGGCCAATTCTGCGACCGAAGAAGCACCGACTCCTCGGTGATCATTTGGAGGTATCTCGGTCGAGGGAAGCCAGTAAAATTGCTGCGTCCAGAAGCCTGTTAAGACGAATGGCGAATGGCCATTCCTTCCGTTCATCCTCGGCTTCTCTGTCTTACACTTCAATGAAAACGCATTTCCACAAAAACCGTGTCGTAGACCTAAATCTGCTCTTTGAAACACAACAGATGTATCCCCCCCTCCCTCTCTCTCTGCCCCTCAAGACATTGGGAAAAGTGCAGAGAAGAGCATCTAAAATGCCTGGGGGCTAAAACTTACAAAGAAGGGATGCAGGAACTGGGTATAGCCAGTCTATAGAAAAGGAGGACTAAGGGTGATGTGATAGCAGTATTCCAGTATGTGAGGGGCTACCACAAAGAGGAGGAGGGTCAACCTATTTTCCACAAGCACCAGAGGGCAGGACAAGACACAATGGATGGAAACTAATCAAGGAGAGAAGAAACCTGGAATTAAGGAGAAACTTCCAAACAGAACAATTTACCAGTGGAACAACTTGCCTTCAGAAATTGTGAATGCTTTTCAAAGGAGAGAGTGGCCAGCCATTTGTCTGAAATTGTATAGGATCGCCTGCTTGAGCATGGGTTGGACTAGAAGACCTCCAAGACTCCTTCCAGCTCTATTCTGATTGTCTGATTGAGAGCAGGTGGTACTTATATTTGAACTTCATAAGAGGGACAAATCAAACAGCAATTAGAAAAGGTACATATCCAGGGGTGTGAGAGCTGGTTTAAAAAAAAGTCTGAAAAAATCTGAATAAGGTGCGCGAAGCGCGAAGTCCCTTAGGCTGGGGTCCAGGGCCCGCCAAGGGCCCTGGAAGCTCTGGGGTTCTAGATGCTCTCTGGTGCAACTTAGGCTTATTTTGGAGACTATTTCCATCAATTTCAACTGCTGTTTTTGAGAATAAACACTTTACTTTTTCCATACCTTAGTACCTGAGGCTTGAATATTTGCATCTGGGACAACCACTGTAAAAAACACTTCTAAATAATCTGCTGCCTGGCAACTGGCATTTGCTGGTAACAGGTTGAAAAAAACACCAGGCAACTCTCAACTTTGCAGTGAAATCCAATTCTATACAGTCATGTATAACAGTTCAAAAAGTGTTTGTGAATTCAAATCTGCAAATTCAATTGTCCATGTATAAAACATACAGTAGGTGAATCCGTTTGCAATACATGCCAATCTGCTGCCTCACTGCCTGATACCTGTTTTTAAGTTAAACAGGATTCAAAAATTATAGCTCAGTAGATCAAAAATAAATCGAAAATAATTAATAAAATTCCATAGGGTCAATCTAAAAAATTCCACCACACACGAGAGAAACACAACCAACATCACCGCTCAGACTCCGGTTATCGGTCTTTACATGAACGAATGCCGGAGTACCCGAAGCGCTAGAACACAGACCGCCGATGGACACGGCTGCATATAGGAGGCCCTAGCCATAGCCCAGGGGACGCTCTCGTGAAGGCAAAGCGGGAGCTTGAGCAAGCGCGAGCTGATCGCAGCAAAGGCGGCCCAAATACCAATAGGCAGGAGCTGAGAACTGAAGTGTTCCGCTTTTCTGAAGAGCGAATTTCCGACTCTCGGATCTCGATCCGATGGGGCAAAAAAAACGCGGAAAATGTAGATTGGTGTTTGAGGGAAAAAATCGGAATTCCGCGTAAAATCGGAGATTTCACAGCCCTGATATCACAAAAGGAATAAAACCGCTTGAAAATGCTAAACAAAGCACTTCTTATACTCTGCCATTGCACCTAGAGTCATCAAAATCACTAAAAGAGCGTAAGAGATGAAGCACTAACTATAATTTTACATACAGATGTCAGTACACAAATGCCCGAAATAAATGTGTAAATTGCCTGTTTTGTATTGATTTTGCATAGTAGAAGTGCACATTTCTTTGTGGTGATTGCATGTCTCATTAATAATAGTTAAATTCTTAAAAATTCGCCTTGCCTTGCTATCAGCAAATACTGAGGTCAGTCAAAATTTCCAAGACAGTAACTTAGTACCAAATTAATTATATTCTTTTAAGTTTGTATTATATGCAATACATTTTTAAAAAAAATATATTAAAATGACTTAAAGTTAAATCTTCCTTGAGATCTTTCGGTGCCCCATACTCAACATTGTATATTTCTTTTCCATCCGTGACTATTAAAAAAATGGAGCCAAGTCTAAAATAATCATGCCAATTATTCTGAAATGGCTTATTAAAAACACATAGGATATAAGACTTTATAAATTATGCAGGAATAGAAAATGTTGGGGAAACCAGGTTTATGGTTAAGGCACCAGGTTAGAAACTGGGAATTCTTCAGTTCCAGTCCTACTTTAGGCCCAAAATCAGCTGGGTGACCATAAGCCAGTTCCTCTTGTTCAGCCCTAGGAAGGAGGTAATGGCAAATCGCTTTTGTCATCTGCACTCTACAACTGTCTGGTTTGGTTCTGCAACCCAACAAGACAGACATAGACTTCAGAGAGTAATTAGGACTGCAGAAAAAACAATTATTACCAACCTGACTTCCATCGAGGAGCTGTATATCGCATGAGTCAAAAAGAGGGCTGTGAAAATATTTACAGAACCCTTACATCCTGGACGTAAACTGTTTCAACCCCTTCCCTCAAAACAACGCTATAGAGCACTGCACACCAGAACAACTAGACATAAGGAAAGTTTTTTCCCGAACACCATCACTCTGCTAAACAAATAATTCCCCCAACACTGTCAAACTATTTACTAAGTCTGCATTACTATTACTGTTACTATTAATCTTCCCATCCTTCCTTTTACCCATTTCCTCCCACTTATAACTGTATGACTGTAACTGTCGCTTGTATCCTTACAATTTTTTTATTGACTGTTTCCTAGCATGATTTGATTGCTTATTGTATCCGATGACTATTATTATTAACCTTATGATTCTTAACAAATGTATCTTTTATGTACACTGAGAGCATATGCATCAAGACAAAATCTTTGTATGTTCAATCACACTTGGCCAATAAATTATTCTATTCTATTCTATTCTATTCTATTCTATTCTATTCTATTCTATTCTATTTCTATTTCTATTTCTATTTCTATTTCTATTCTATTCTGAAAAACCGTGCTATGAAAACTGCAGGGATAATGACTTGTCTGGGTAGTTGCGAAGAATCAAGAGTGATTTGGCAGAAAAAGCAAAAAAAAGGGGGGAGGGGTAATACAAAGGATGAATATTGCTCCACAACTATTTAATAAAACCAAATGCTTTAAACTGAATAGTTACAGAAAAGCAAACATATCAGTTGTGATAAAGTTAAAATTATCACTAGAAAGGTCCTGTGTTACGTCAAATAGCTGTACCACAGTATCTAGTTAAGTATGTGTGGGAGGGAGATTGTTTGTTTTTTATACATTTAAATCAGTTTTGATTGCTGGCAACTTGTCCATGTGCTTTGCTTGGCCAAATTTTTTGAAAATAGTTTGCCTTTGCCTTCTTTCTTGGGCTGAGAAGGAGTGATTAGCCAAGATATGCAGATCGTTTCATGCTTAAGGCAGGGCTAGAACTCTGTCTCTCAGTTTCTAGCCTGCTGTCTTAAGCTTTAACTACTATACCCAACTGGATCTCTTAATAGGTTTAGTCAGATAATTTTACATCTATCACATGATACAGTAGTTATATTTCAGTTTTCTGTGCAAAGTGACTGTTTGCATTGTTTTTTTAATTATCAATTAACGCCACTTTCTATTAAGTGTACAACCCTGTCCTATGGATGTTAAATTCAGAAAAATAATCCTGTTCCATTCAACTAGGCTTGCTCCAGTTTTGTGTGAATAGGCTTCCAGCCTTATGGAGTAATATTACCGTATATACTCGAGTATAAGCCGAGTTTTTCAGCACATTTTTTGTGCTGAAAAAAAAAACCCTCGGCTTATACTTGAGTCAGATTCCCCTCTGAAAAAAAAATGGTGTGGAGCTCCGAAGCTGGGCAGCCGCTTCCGTGTTTCCTTTGCAACTTTTAAGCATGGGAGGGGGAGGCTTTTCTGAGCTCTAGGCTGAGAAAGCAACGCGAGCGGAGGTCGCTCCACTCAGTTTCATTTCCTCAGCTCCAGCTGCTTTCAGTCCACTCGGGAGGAGGGGGAGAGAGAGAGATATCATAAGAACGGCTCTTGGTTTTTTCTTGCAAGGGAGAGAGTGACTCCTGCCTACCACTGTCATCATCATCATCTTTGGGTTAGTGAATCAATCAAACCTTTCATGATAGTGAGATCGTTTCCCAAATTTCCCTTAAATCAGGGAAGAAATCAGAAACAAACCTTTGGGCTGAGAATAAGCTTGTTCCTATGATGCCATTTTTGTTCACTTCAGTGTGAAAAGTGTGAAAAAAC
The DNA here is from genome assembly GCA_033807585.1 of Hydrophis major. Lineage (NCBI taxonomy): Eukaryota > Metazoa > Chordata > Lepidosauria > Squamata > Elapidae > Hydrophis > Hydrophis major. The sequence continues at coordinate 149,967,311 of CM066329.1, read as the reverse complement.
ACACTTCTTTTTCTTCATCTTCTTGTTCCCTATTTACTGGTCTCTTTCAAAGAGGAAATTGTGAACATCAAACTTATTCTCAACTGTCCTAGTGAAAGTTTTTATTGGCATCTATTTTTATTTTTGAAATTTACCAGTAGCTGCTGCATTTCCCACCCTCGACTTATACTCGAGTCAATAAGTTTTCCCAGTTTTTTGTGGTTAAATTAGGTGCCTCGGCTTATATTCGGGTCGACTTATACTCGAGTATATACGGTATGCTATTTATTTGAAAATAAGGTTTGCTTTTCAATCAAGGATGCGATAAGAATGAATTTTAATAATAAGTTACTGGGAATATGCATGATAAAATGCAGCACATAAGCTGTATTTAGCACTTGTCTTCTATAGCAGCGGTCCCCGACCTTTTTGGCACTAGAGATCCATTTCATAGAAGACAACAAGAAGGTCCCTTGCAGGCAGTTTATAGTAGGGATCGTGCTTCTTTGAGAATCTAATGCCTGATGAGCTGAGGTGGAGCTGAGGGGGTCATGCTAGTGCTGGGGAGCAGCTACAAGTACAGATAAAGCTCACTCAACTGCTCACCTCCATCTGTGTGGCCCAGTTCCTAATAGGTCACGGACTGGTATTGCTCCATGGTTCAGAGGTTGGGACACCTGTTCTACAGATGGCCCCAACTTGGTACCTTCCAAATGCATTGGCACAGCAATTCCTGGACTGGGAAACTCTACTCCAATGTTTCTTGCTAGAATTACTGAGAATTTGAGTGGCTTCAAACATTAATTTAATACGACTGAGTTCTTTAGGTTGTATCAACCCGTAAGCAAGGATTATTAAATATTAGATAATATGCCAAATAAAAAACATCAGAGTCCCAATCAGAGTTCTTGAGGGTGTATTTGATACTGTACAGCACGACACAGAATTACATATGTACTATGTTATCTAACAACTTAATATTTAATCTCAATAATCCAGGCCTTAAGTGTAATTCAAATAATAATAATATTGAAACAAAATATAACATATAAACAGGCACAAAACTAATATAATACCTCTGTAATTTTATAAACAAATCCCTGAATTAAGTTCATTCATCCCTATTATATTTTACATAGTTAGAAATAAAAATAGCAGTCTGAATTGTTGTTCCAACATTTCTTTTGATAACCCATTTTTATATCAATATAAATATTCATTTGGGTACAATGGTTTATCATTTATTTATACTTTAAATATACCTGTAAGCCCCACAAAGAGCCTAGAAACATTCCTCAGATTTTGCTTTAAATTAAAATTAAAAGAATCTGAACAAATTTTGAACAGTCAAATGGAGCATGGAACTTGATAGGCACCACTAGCCATATAGGCATCACCGAAATGTTAGATTTAAAAAAACATTATAAATTGAGCAGATGATATACATTTACATACCAGGAAGCCATGAATATTTTCAACATCCCTGTTCACAACAGAACTGCTCAAATATAGCATCAACAGCATAATCATAAGCCACCTAAATTTAATAAGTAATTAGCATGAAATGCCATTTAAACATGATGATTCAAAGTAGCTACTTCTAAATGTTCCATTACCATGGAGAAAAGGGAGATGTCACACTATGGTTTTAGCATATCAGATGAACAAAATTTCTCTAGTCTGAAATGGTTTGTATAAATAGTCTTGGAACAAAAGATACATTATCGAGTGTTCATATTCAGTATTATGGTAAGACACACTTTTTCAGAGCAATACATTTCATTGTTTTGTCCACCCTTCTCATCCATACCTTTTGTTTTCTGCATTCAAAACTCAGCTAACATTCTGTAGCTAATTGAGGATGTTGAATTCTTTTTTTAAAATTATATATTTTATTAAATTTTATATAATTTTGAATAAGATTATATAAATAAACAGGAAAAACAAACCAGAAAAGGAGATAAAAGTATAAAATATAAATTGAATCAAGATATTTACAAATGCATGGTGATGTTTCCCAATATATTGTTAGCTATGAATAATTGAACACATACAATGCGTTATAGCAATGAAAATTGCTATGAGGGTCTAAGCAAAGTATAAATATCAGTAATCATGTCCATATATATGTATAATTACTGTATAAATCACTAATTGAGATTATATAGTACAGTAAATACTATTCATACTTCTAAAGGTCTGTCCGATTTGGAAATCCTACAAATTGTGATGTAGATTCTAAGCATAGAGAAATCCAAAATCTGAATGTGGTACAAATCTATGAATTAAATTGTGGTCTAGCAATCATTTCTGATTTGAATTAGATTCTGGTCAGATTTACTTTTAAGATACAAAACTGTCTTGGAATTGAAGCTTACTGCTACAACTTGATTAGTCATTCATCAATTGGAATAAAACAACAACAAAAGCATGTAGAATTTGTAACACTTAAAATGTATAAAGCTCTTTCAATATATTTTGAGGGAATATATCCTATAGTAAATTTTAATAAAAACATTGCAGGTTGAAATGGGAATTCAATTCAACTTTCAAGATTTATTTCATTTTGATATAAGTCATTTCCCAGAATTGCTGATGTTTACAATACTGCCACCAGATATGAAAGAATGATCAGAACTGCTCATTACATTTCCATAAATTTTTAGAAAATAAATTGTTCATTTTAGTGATCAGAATTATACAAGTTAAGTATAGATTACAATCTAAAACATCTAATATCAATTTTCTTTCAGCATAACATTCAGGATAAATATAATATTCTTCTACTGAAATTCCCATTGTGTACTTCTAAATTCTGCATCCATTTGGCCATACAATCTTTGAGTTGTTTTGTTTCTGAGTCATACTTCACCAGCAATTTATAAATAAGGCCCAGCAGATGTTCCAAATTACATGTTATAAGATTCTCCAATTCAGCCAAGCCTGTGAGGGTTGCCGCTTATTTCTGAAATCCTTTTAATACCACACTACATATCAAACCAGTTGGATGAAAAGACCACTCACTAGGAAATAAGAGCCTCAAAAATATTCTTCCCATCTTATTAATAATCATATTTTGCAATCTAAATCCATTGTTTCCACTGAGCAAATTTATGTTTTCCTCTTCATTAAAAACAAACATTTAATAATGAAACAGGGGTGGGGCGGGGGTGGAATCTGGGCTCATGCTTTCCTATATTTAACCCAGACATTCAATACATTAATTTTTTTTTGGTAAATTTTATTTGAGTTTTCACAAAAAGAAGGAAACACAATTAAAACATCTTTTTTGAAAGCAGCATAATCCCGGGTTACATTTCTTCGTGCAGACACAATTTCAGGTTCATGCTCATTTTATATATTCTATTCCATATCTTATTACTATTTTACATTTTCTACATAGCTTCTCCCCTCTAATAATTTCCACAGTTTTATTGTATTTATTTCACTCAATTCAAATCATTATATTTATATTTTTTGTCTGTCCTGTTTCAATTGTCTATTATCTTTTCTCATTAAACAAAATTTATCCTGTAGTTACTGATTGGAGTATGATGCCTTTATATCTTTCCCCCAAAGTTATAACACTCAATATAATACATAGCTTCCATTCGGATTCTGTTTGGTACATTCTTAAACTACACACAGTATTCTTTAAAAAAAAGAAGAAAAAAAAGAAAAAATTATAAATATATATAATTAAAACAACATTCCATTCCAATTCAATTCTATCATTAATATTAATATTCATTAAAGTCTTAAGATTTTTCACATTACTTTTCAATTAAAGATCATACTTCTATGGGAATAATTATAAACTTTGCATAATCAATTCTCCCCCTCTTCATTTATATTTTATAATACATTAACTAATTAAAATATTCCCATTCCTTCCTAATTAAATTTTCTTATTTATTTTATTTCATTTACTTTATTCACAAACATTCACTAAGTTACACTAACCATTCTATCCCTCATTCTAATCATCCAATTTTCTAAAGTTGTTTCTATTTCAAATATAACAACACAACCTCATGTACCTTTACAGAATCCCCCTTTCAGTTAAATTTTCACCCATTATCTCTAAATAGGTCCTGTTTCTTTATATCTTGCTCCGGACCTTTGTAACTTCTTTTCCTTTTCTTCTTCCCTCTCTTCTTCTCCCTCCCCTTTTTATCCCTTTGTCTCTCTACCTCTACTTCCCTCTTCTGTATTCCCCTTTTCTGTTGCTTTCCAGTATTATACTTATTTTTCGAATTATTTTTCTTTTCTTTAGTTGTTTTTTTAAGTCTTAAATTCTCCATCCTCTTTCCCCGTTTCCTTTTTCTTCCCCACATAGGGTTACTTGTTCATTAAAGATGGCTTCTTCTTTGTCCCAGTCTTCTTGTTTTGCAGTCTTTTCTTGTTGTTTCTCATAGTTCCAAATCTCCATTTCTAAGAATTGAAAAAGAAGCCAAAGGAACCCTTCCCTTCTTGTGTATCTTCTTTATACTTTTTAAGTTCCATTTTCAATTCATCCAAAAGTAATGCCATTGTAGAAATTTTTAAACAACCACCCAGTTGATTTTAGTCATTCAAATATAATAGCCAAAAATACAACAGTAATCCAAATATACACAAACTGTTTCTTTTTGCTCTTTCTTTTTTCCCCCCACTTTCTCTTCCTGGGGTTACAATTTAGTTGCAAAGTTTCAGTTAAAATGTATCTTTTAGAAGTCTTATTGAAATTTTACTTTAGATTCTTTTAAAGTCCAGGCAGTCTCCTCCCTCTTCCAGATCCTGCCCTTATTCTTTTTCTCTCCCTTCCTGCTTATAGAAGAAAAAGTTTTTAAAGTCCAGAAATCTTTATTGTCCCTTTGGCATTTAGTTATATTTTCAGCTTAATTGCCTATTGATGCAAAAGCAGATTTTTCAATTTCTTATTCTTGATTGTCAATATAAGGAAGGAGAGAGAAGAAAAAAAAAAAAAAGCCAAACATTTCCCTTTTCACTTTCTTTCACTGCTTCCAACTCTTTTTTTGGGAGCGATGTTATTTCTTGTAAAATTTAAATTCCAGGGTACCTTAGTTATTGCTTTTTCAACTTAGCCCGGTCAGCCAAAACTTTCACTTCTTATCTTCCTCCTACACGTTCTTTTCCTTTTGAGTACTTCTTTGAGGTGGCCTCGACCCCACTGACAGTCTCCCCCTTCTTCACCACCTCTACGGGGTGGCTTAGCCCCGAAACCAGCTGGCTCGGGGCGCTCCGGCGGTGAGCCCAGGAAGAAACCGCGCACGATCGCGGATTCCTGTCTGTTGCCGAAGCCCTTCAAACTGGAAGCTCACATTTAAAACATTTTTGTAGTTATTTAGCCAGCAAGAAGTAATAAATGGTATTAAAAGGCTTCTAGCTGTTAAGAATACTTACTGTGGGAATAAACTTTGACTTCAGTGTTGGGTAATGATAAGTCTAAGACCTTATACATACATGTCTGCCTAAGGGTCACTGAGATAAAGCAAGGAAATTAAAAGCAAACACCAGAAACATTTAAGCAGCTCAGACGACTGTAAACAATTCTGTGTACTATATGTAATTATTTTAATCCACAATGTGAATGCTTACTATGTACAAAATTCTCAATAAAAAGGAGCACTAGAATTTGCTCTGGACTCCCATCCCGAGTACACCAGCCTGTGTCTCATTCTTTCCATGGGAGACCACCACAACTTACCACTTTGGGGTTTTTGAATTTTTTGGCAAATTCAAGCATACTGCACACTGGCATGCTAAGGTAAAATGGGTTTGGATAGACTATGATTTAGGATATTGTGCAAACCCTGATAGTGTAGTAATGATTCAAATGATCAGGAGCAGCACTATGGATATGAATAAAGTGCATTAATTTTGATTGCATGATCTCTTACAAATTATTTGTTACTGTTTGTGACAGTCCAGAGATACTTATGCAGACCATCTGAAAGTCTTGCCCTATCTATCCAGGTAGCTGGACTTTAAGGAGATGCAATCTGTTGTATAATCCACATTAAGCAACTTGCACAACAGTATAATATAAAAATCGGAAATGCTAGTCCACCTTGCCTGTTTGAATTTGAACAGGTTGAATTCTTATTGGCTTAGTTTCTTTAGAGAGATTCCCCTACTTTTGAAGAGTAGTCTAAGCAATTTACTCATTAAAGCTATAGATCCTTTTTTCAAGTTTGCTCTGAAAATCTGAATTGGTGGTCTTCAATTAGTAACAAAGTGGTACCATGCTTGTGTGAGATCCAGAGCATGTATTGCAGGGCTGTCAAACTTCCGGCCTACAGGCCAGATGTGTCACATGCTGGTCATGCCCATGTCCCGTTTAGTGAAGGGGAAAAAAGTCCCAAAACATCATGTGACGCCACCATAACGACGTGAGTTTGATACCCCTGATGTATTGGAAGCATAAAAATACTGAAAATGATGAAACACTTAAAGTGATGCAGTTTGTTAAAGAGCTGAAGAAGCAGAATACCAGTCCATCAAAATCATATAGACTGGACTGTACATCTATTTTATCAAAACAAGTAACTACAATACATAGAAAGAAATTAAAATTAGAAAACACAGCAAAAATTACTTAAGAGTTTCCCATGCATTTTATCAAGAGAGCTCAAAAAATAAAACTGATATCAACCTGTCACTCTTTTCATATTTTAAAGCTAGTCTGCTCAGTGATTTGGCCTTTAATCAGCAATGCTGGGAGGTCTTTTTTAAAAAGACCCAATAGGGTTTCTAAGTGTTTTCTTTAGTGTTACATGTGTCGTATACAGAGACCTTGTGGGAATTCATTTTCAAAGTCAGAAAGAAGAGAGTGTTTTTACTTTTTTGCAATCTTTAGCTTTCACTGCGCTGTAACTTTCTCTCTTCTTTGGTTGTTTTTATAATTCTTAAAATCCCCTTTTTCTTATCCTTTTTCTCCTCCTCCCCGGAAAGAACCCATTGTTCATCAAAGATGGCTTCTTCTTCCTCTTCTTCTTTGTCCCAGTCATTCTGCTGCGTAATCAACTTTTCATAAGTGCATAACGCCATTTCTAAAAATTGAAATAGAGTGCCCAAAGTATCTTCCTTTTTATATTTTTGATATTCAATCTTTAGTTCATCCACAAGCGATGCCATTATGAAAAAAGAAACTTTTCCCAAAACAACCACAAATATTTTTAATCAAGAATAATTCAAAAAAAAATTCCAAAAATTAATACTTTTCTTCCTTCTTCTCTTTCTCTTTCTGGGGTTAATGTTTAATCAAAGAGGTCCAATTACCATATACCTTTCTTTGGGATTCTAGGCAATCTCCTCCTTTTTCAGCTTCTGCTCCAATTTTTTTTCCTCTCCCTTCCCACTTGCAATATCAATTTTAAATAATCAGAAATCCATACCTCCAACAAAGGTTTTCCAATTTCTCAAGTTTTTATGTCCAAAAACCCTTTTGTCCCTTAGCTTCAACTCTCAAAACAATTCACTTTCAATGTCCAATATGTCCAAACATATCTGCTGTTTCCATGGGGTGGGAGAGTGAAGAAAAAAAAAAAAAGTTCCCTTTAACAGCTTCTCCGCCGCTTTCGATCTTCTTAGGGATACAATGTATACTCCAGCGACTCGAACAGCTCAGTTCCAACCAATTTGAAAGATGTTACTTGACCCGGCTCAGACAGCACTTTCACTCTTCTTACTTCCTCCAGCGCAATCTTACCCGGTTGCTGGCTTCTTCGTGGCAGCCATTGCTGACCGCTGCTCCACCGCCTTGGGAAAAAGGGGTTTTTCCGGAGGAGGAGGGGGTCTGCGACACCCCCAACCCCCTGTCCGACTCCCCTCTCTCTTCAGCTGTCCCTACAGGGCAGCCTATCCCCCTGACCCATCTGGATCGGGGGTACCTCGGCGGCTAGCACAGCAGGAATCGCGAGATGTCGCGAATTCCTGCTGCCCCGAAGCCACGCAAAACCGGAAAACCGTAACTTTCTAACATTTATTTGTGAAAATATAAAACACACAGGAAATATACTACCAAGAGCTCAACACTAATCAATAATGCAGATAAATATTATTTTGGCTTATTGTATTTATATGCTAACTTTTCTCCAATTTGTTACATTCTTCCAAAAATTTAGCTCTTTTTGTCATAAGACATTTGACAAAAGGTTTGAATAAACCATTTTAAAAGACAACAGAAAGCACTCTGCAAGGTGTTTGCTTTAAGAAGCTATAACACTTTAGAATATGTGTTGGTTGATCACAGTGACTGGAGACAATCAGAGGGTGTGCATCACAAGTGAACCACAGAGGATTTCATGCAACGCTGAAACATATTGCTCCAGTTCTGCCATCAAATAAGTTTGCTTACAAATATGCTATCACACATACAAAAATTCCTTCAAGACACCATTGCCTTTCTGCAGCCAATTGAACACACACTTTTCAAGAGACTGAAAGCAGGCGAAGAGGATTGATTTGCATCTATCTGTAAAAAACTAGAGAAATAAAGAGAATGAGATCTGAATTATTTATTAAGTTCTGGTTGTTTGAGAAGATAAATGTATGTGTATGTGCACATACTCCCACCATGAAAACAGTCTAGATAGGTTTGCAGCAGTCTATACAAACTTTGAGGAAAAGATCAAAAGTTTGTGGTAGTAAGTGGCCACAATTCAGCTGATGAAAATTGAAAGGATTGATCAGTTGAAGGAAAGCAAGTCATACAACAGAACCAGACAGTGAAAAAAAGAAAGACAGACAATAGAGCAGTGTACTGGATGAGAATATCAACCAATAGCATAGTGGAAAAGAGTAATACCAAAAGCAAGAGATATAGAAGATATTGCCAGAACTCCAAAACAGCCTTCAGGACCTCACAGAAGCAGCTTCTGCAAAATCAAAAGAAGAAAAAGGGGTACTTGCATGGAGAGAATGGAGGTTCCCCAAAGGGCAGAGAAAACGCAGCCAAGAGAATGAGCAAACTACTTGTTTGTAAAGCATGTTGCCAACCAAGAGGAAGGATCTTAGTTGATGGGAGAGATTTGGTTTTGCTTCAGATACCTCAAATCAAGAATGGCAAGGTTCTTTAGCAGACTTTGGAAGGGATGGAAATGAAAACATTGAACGAAGGATCTCAGATAATCTTGTGCATTATAGAAAACTGTGTTGATGAAACTAAGCCTCTTAAACTACTTTAACTACTCAAATAATAAAAACTCATTGCCTTATAAAGTTTGTGGCCTTCATTGTTTATATACTAATGTTCAGGGAATGTGAAATATACAAGATGAGCTTGAACTCTTAGTACAGAAAAGCAAGAGCATATACAATTTAATACAATAGCAACTACTTGATGGAGCAACTGCCATAATAGTGAAAGGGAGAGGGAGAAAACATTGTCTAGAGGGATGCTGATTTTATATATTTTATATTGTATTTTGTTATTTTGTTTTAAATTGTGAACTACTGAGACTTGCTCTGGAGTTGAGCAGCATTTAAATCTAAATAAACAGCATGGAATAGAACTGCTGGTTTTTGTTGAGGAGGTGATGACATTCAATATATATGTATATATATATGTGCCTATACATCTATGTAATTGTCAAAGTTTTGATTTTTTAAATTGGAATATATAGTTGTGAAAAAATGAAAAAAAAAATGTATTTGAATTGTGATGCTGGATAACATTGATCAGAATACCTTATACCACAAGAACAAATTAATATTTAATATTAAACAAATTATGTAAATAAACCCGGACCACTCACTGGAAGCACTGATAAGTAATTCTAAGCTTAAATATTTCAGACATATAAAACAAATACTTAAGGTATAACATAAGAGCCTGATGGCAGTTCAGAAAAGAGGCGTACACAAAATCTGGTGGTTGGATCATTGATGATCCAAGCATGAGCTCATCAGAATTAAAAATAAAAGCAATTCTTTAAGACAGTCCTGATGAAATGACATTCAAGAGGTGATATAAGAGTCAGAAGTGAGTATTGACAAAACATAAAGTGGAGTGCCACAATGATTAGTCCTTGGTTCTATATTCAACATTTTTTAATTAATGATTTGGATGAAAAGATAGAAGGAATGTATATCAAGTATGCAGATGATGAAAATTTGGATAAAATAGATAAAGTCCTGGAAAGCAGAAGTAAAATCCAAAAGAACCTTGGTGCACTGGAGGGAATGTGCTAGAAGTAAAAGTTAATTGAGAGAAATGCAAAGTCCTTTACTTAGGAAACAAAAGCAAATGCAATGATGTAGGATCTGGCTTGTTAATAGCACTTTGCAAAAGAGATACTGGAATAGTAGTTAACTGTAAATCAAATATAAACTCTCTATGTTATGAGACTGCAAAGAAGGCAAATTAACTTTTAGGCTGCACCAAAAGACAGGAAGTAATCATTCCACTCCATTCTGCTTTGATTAGACTCCCAACTTAAGAATTGGATCCAGTTCTGAGCATGATACTTGAAAGATTCTGAGAAATTGGAAGAGAGAGAGAGAGAGGAGGGCAATTGTGATAATCTGGGGACTATAAACTATGTACCATAATGATGTGTTTAGTTTTGAGAAAAGACAATTGAAAGGGAATTTAATAGTACTCTGTATATACCTGAGAAGATGTTATATAGAATATTCAAGATCTGGCTTTTTTATTCCAAAATATGGGACATGGAATCATGGATATATTATAAGGAGGCAGATTTCAACAGAGTGTTAGGAGAAAATATTTGTAATAGTGAAAGCATTTCAGCAATAGAGCAAATGCCCCAAAAGCTAGTTGATTCTCCTTCATTGGATGGGTTTAAAGGAAACCAGACAGTCCCCTATCTGGAATATTTTAAATTGGATTCCTGCCTGGAATACATACTGCTGCCTAACAGCCTTCAGCTCTATGGAACTGGAATACATACTGCTGCCAATCAATATTATTGCATTTTATAATGAGGTGCTGTGCAAATCTACAGACTAATCACTTTCACACAAAGCATGATGAAACACTGATATAAACCTGATACAGACATTAAATATATTTATATTTTTTATATACGGCTGATTTGATGCATCATGATAAGTTATGGTTTATGTTACCTAGAATATCTTGAAGATGAGCAAAAAATAAATAAATATTCAGCCTCGTATGGTTATTCTTACTGTGAATGTTTGTAGATTGATTTCAAAACTTGGTAGAACATAAAAACTAGGAATCAAGAAACCACAAATAAGCCATTAATCTACATTCATGAATTAGACAGCCCATAGGAGACAACCATCCACCATCAAGCCAGTTTGGTGTAGTAATTAAAGTACCAGCCCAGAAACTGGGAGATTGTAAATTCTAACCTTCCCTTAGGCATGGAAACCAGCTAGACTGGTCACTCTCTCAGCCAATTCATATCAGAGGGTTATAGTTGTGGGGAAAATAAAAAGAGGAAAGATTGTGCATACTATCATGATTTATACAAAATAAAGGTGACATTACATAATCATTATCATCTTTTCTAAATTAGAAAAAAGAAAGATCCCACTAAGAATCAAAATTCCTTAGACAGAAGCAGTACTTATGGTGTTTAAGGTACATAAAAAATCTGGCCCAGAAACATTAGTCTGAGTTCTACAAGATGAGCTAAGAGGTCAAAGATCATTGGTATTCCTTTGTCTTGAGATCTGGCTGTCTGAAAGCCAATAGTGAGATAATATTAATAAGAATTACCATAACTCTGTTAGAGCAAATCCACTTCCCATAATAAGAGATATTTGTTTAGCAGGGATAGGCGGACATTGTGTCCTCAATTCTTCTACAGAGCTAGCAGACCACCCACACAGCTAAATGCTCAAAGCAATTGTTTTCTTTCCCCTGCTCCTCATACAACAACAGGATGCCCAGGGTCTCAAGTGATCACACAAAGGGGAAAATTGGGGAGGGAGGGGAAGAGAGGCAGGAGCTTCCAGAAGAGTTGAAGGAAAATCCACACCCTTCCAAGAGCATCTCAAAGTGCCCTTGGCCACAGGGTAAAAGGTGTTTCCTGTCCTGGAGTCTCTGCAAAGCCCCTGGGAAGTTTAAATCATAGTCGTCTTTGTTTATCCCAGGGTCAAGTGAGTATATTGCTTTTTCTTCTGCAAAGACAAAGAGTGATGCAGGAGCTGCCATCCTCAAATCACATTCTACATAGGTCATAGTAAAACACGTTTAACTGCTTCAAGGGATTGAAATATCGTAATTTGAATGTTCTTAACAGAAAAAAATCCTTTTCAAAATCTAGCTGAAAATGGCACACATTTACCAGAAAACAATGAAATATGTCTCGCCAGTGAGTTATTCCTTGGTTATGATACTATTGTCAGTCAGGTCCGGCATGATTTCTCCCAATATAATGAATACTTTTCTTCTCTGTTCCATTGAAAATTACAATTCATCGGCTATTTTTGAAGGGCTCTTATTTTCTAAATTGGAAAGTCCCACATATTGTAGCAATTTACAGGAGATTGGGTACCCTCAGGAGAACTGTCCAAATTGTAATCAGTCTAATCTTTCCTCTTCAGACTGACATAGTTGCAACTCTGAAGTGAAATCTGTGCTTCTCTGCTTATCCCTCTGAATTTGGAACCACAAGAAAAGTTCTGCAAAACTTGGTTGCTGACTATTTTTAGTAGGTGCTAAGAAAAGATATTCCATTGCTTTGGTTCTGATTTTTTTTGTCTCAAATGCAACAAAGGATGACCTACCCCAATTAAGATGCTTTGCACAAGGTTTTACATTGCTCATCAGATGCACATCTACAGAGAAATAAGAAACAGTTTCCTGTGCTTTGTGGGGGAAAAAAAGAAGTGCTTTATGTATCAGCCAATAGACGGCATCATAAACTAAGAATAAGACATCACTTCCTGCTGGGCTACCTATGTTGTAACCTACAATTAAGCTGTATGATGAGGAATTGGATAACTTAAATGGTAGGTACATAGAAAAAGGTGCGAACTATTTTAGAAATGAGTGGGAATTATCCAGATATAGCAAGGAAAATCTGAAAAGAAATAAAAGAAAAAGTATTTTGTTTTGTACAGTCATGAAAGCTATAAAGCATAGGAGATTGAAGAAAATCATTTTAAACATAGTAAAAGAGCTATATTTAATTAACTTCCTAGCAAAGTAACAAAATAATGCATCTTTAATAGGCTGTGCAATGTAGTTTACACCAGAAGATTACACATGTTGTATGGCTTATTCATTGAGCTATAGTCTTTTTTCAGTCTAATGGTTTTTTTCTTTTTTCTTTTCGATTCTGTCTTGGCTCTTGCCGATCCTGCTGTTTTGTAAGGTAACATTTTCACAAGTGGTTTGCCTATTGCCTTCTTTATAGACCTGGTCAGAAGCACCCAGCTGGGTTCTATGACTAAAGATTGAACTCAAATCATCCAACTCCTAAGCCAGGTCTTTAACCACTAGATCAAACTGGTTCTCACCCCTCCAAAAATCATTAATCTATGATTTTTAAATGATTCAGACAATCAATTATAACCAGAATAATAAGTACTGCAGAAAAACTGTTTCAGTAAATATAATTCCAGCCAGCAACAAAAGTGTCATCTAAGTTGTCGAAGGAAGGAAGGATCTTTGCTTTTAATATGGGAACAAATAGAAAAATAGCTTTAACATGTGAAGCTTTTTCTTGCTATGCAAATAAGTGATCAACAGAACAGACAGTTATGTGCCTGCAGTGAAGTTATTAAAGATAAAAATATGTCTAATAACACTGATTTCACAAACTAGACTTAATAAGAGAAATAAAAACCCATTGTAAAAGGTTCTTGCACAATTGATCCTAAGATTTCCAAGAGAAAATTTATGGTTCCCAACAATGTAATGCAATAATTGGTGGCATCATATTATTGCTGTATCGATAAAAAGCCTTGCAAGACAGAACAAAATAAATTAGGACATAATGTTAATCTATGAGAGATTTTCTCTAACAATTATCACATATTAGTAAAATCTGATGAAATATTCAGTGTTGTACCATTGACTTCCTAGCTCTCTGTTAAATGGCAGTATTCATTTTCAGATTCATATTTTGCCAAATTTGTCATGAATATTATAAATAATCCAATACAGTTTAGAGGTAGGGATGAGGGAAATACAGGAAACTATGTAAAAACATTTTAAAAAATTGTTTTATATGTCTGACATAGAGTAAGAGGGAGGAAGATATTTTGCCTCCTTAATATATACAAATTTATAACCTAAGGCTCTATTTAATCACAAAGTTTTTCAAATAAAAAATGCATGTTGAAGGCACTGCTGTTGAATGACAAGGGAGTAATTAAGTTTCATGTTGCCCAGGCAACATGGCATGGAAGATTTGAATGTTGCATGCACTTTAGTGGAAAGATATATTTAAAAATGCACATGTACTTCCCTCCACCCCAATGTAACTGTTACAGTATACATTCAAATGTCACTGTTGTTTTCTCTTTAGTCTGGAAATAGATAAGTCATGGAGGGCCAAAACATGCAAATTTATCTGATCTGCCTCTTCCTGGATTATAGACAGGAAAAATATCACATAACTCAGTGGCACTTAATAAAATGTTATTCCTAAGCTCGATAAGGAAGCCTTATGTGTAGTAAGTGATACTGTCCACTTCAATGTTAAGCTATTGCTCAGTAATAGAGCTCTTATGCTTCTTGATCTACAGCATTTGCACTGAGGTAAAATGGGAGAAAGGGGAATATTAGGTCACAGAGATAGATAAGATTTGGACTGGAGACTTTGAAAAATCACTGCCTGTCAGAATACACCAATCTTCCATCATCTTGATCCCTGCCAGATCTGTTGGACTATCGCTCCTATAATCCCTAGCCGGGGTTACTGGCTATTACTGATGTTGCATCTGTGCTTTTAATAACAGCTTAAAGGTGACTCTTTTTGTATTTGTATCATGCTAGGAAAGTTAAATCAACTGAGGTATGAGGTATGTTTTAAACAATGGAAATTTATATGAATGTAAGAGTTTGTGTGAGCTTAACACATGGTATTATATGAATGTTTGTCTACTGATTTAAGGAATCAGCTTTAAACCAGCCATTACCACAGACCAGGTTTTTAATCTAATTTTGCTAGGTAGACTAACAGCAGTGGTCTTGAACAGCACATCTGTAAATACTATTACCAGCTCCCTTAAGCTATCTATTCCTTGTGTTTTGGTTAAAAATAAACAGGCCCATATTTGGTAAAGTGTTCTTAGCTTTTGTGAAGCTCTGACATACATTCTGAAAGCTAACACATGTTGTCCTCTGCTTAGCTGCCTGCCCCCACTCTGAATCCTGAAAGCTCCATCTGCTTGTAACTGATTGCAATAAATGTGCTGCTCTTAAAATTACAGGAATAACCTATCTCTGCTTGCAGGGAAAAGTCACAAAAGTCAGGGTCAAGGTGAGGATTTCCACTCGTTTAAGATGCTGGGATACAATCAGATAAAACATAAATATTGACTGGTTCAAAGTTTAGTTTTCACACCCACAGGAAGGCATTATATGAATCCAACCATAATACTCACCTAAGTAATCAGATGTAGGACTGATTACCCACAAATCAGAATAACAAAACACAAGAAATTTAAGGAAAAGATTTAAAGCAGCAAACAGCAGCAATTAAATGGAATTAAATACTGCCCTCCTTACAATAGTTCCTTGAGTAGTCAGCAACGTTGTCCCAAAATTATCCTTATCCAAATCTATTAAATTATCCAATCTATAAAATTATCCAATCTATCAGCATCATCTAGAATCGGCGTGGCCAACCTTTTGGCTTCTTTGGGCCACACTGAGTGAAGAGTAATTGTTTTGGTTTGTATAGAAATTATATAATATAGTGTGTGTAAGTGTGTATGTATGTATGTTAAAAGTTTAGATCTTTTAGGGCCATATTACCATCTAGGGCAGGGATATCAAACTCCCATTGTCACAGCAGCATCACGTGACATATTGCGACTTCCCCCCCTTCGCTAAATCAGGTATAGGTGTGGCCAGTGCATGATGCATCTGGCCCATGGGCTGCAAGTTTGATAGTCCTGGTCTAGGGCACATGTGGCCTGGGAGTTGAAGGTAGGACACATCTGATCTAGAACATATGTGTAGCAATCCTAGCAGACATCAATCAGGCAGAAAGCAAAATATTTGCTTATATTGTTCCAGTGATGCTTGACTCCAAAGCTTGCTTGTCACAATAAATAAATAAAATGGGATGGACATTTGGTCCTCAATTCTCCTGATGATCAGCAAGGATAAGATGATATCTACAGGAATTCTTCAACTAATGATCATTATTGAGATCAAGATATCTATCACTAACCAAGATGGTTATTAATTTAGTTACTTATTGTTGTCACTGGTGGTGGGTAATATTTTTTGTACGGCTTGTGTACTGTGACCACAGATGAGCCCCAAATTTCTGATGTTGTGAGAATCTGTTAAGTGAGTTTTGGCCTATTTTACAACCTTTCTTGCCACAGTTGTTAAGTGAATCACTACATTTGATAAGTTAGTGACATGTTTAAACGAATCTGGCTTCCTCGTTGATTTCGCTTGTGAAAAGGTTGCAAAAGGTGACCACATGACCCTGGGACACAGCAACTGTCATAAGTATGAACCAGTTGCCAAGCATCTGAATTTTGATCACATGATCATAGAGATGCTACAACAGTGGTAAATGTGAAAAATAGCAATAGCACTTAAGACATATATACCATTTTATAGTGCTTTACAGCCCTCTCGAAGTGGTTTACAAAGTCAGCATATTGACCCCAACAATTTGGGTCCTCATTTTACCCACCTCGGAAGGATGGGTCAACCTTGAGCCTGGTGGGATTTGAACTGCCAAACTATAGACAGATGGCTGCAGAAGTAGCTTGCAGTACTACACTCTAACCACTGCGCCACAGAGGCCTTTATGACAATTATGACAATGGCCATAGGTCATTTTTTTCAGTGCCATTGTAAGTTTGAACGGTCACTAAATGAATGGTTGTAAATCAAAAACTACTTGTAGTGGAGGGTTTTTCCCTTGTAAGCTGTTACTAAGAGTGAATTGAGCAGCCATAAAAATTTTTGTTTGTAAGATTGCAAATGGTGATCATGTGACCTGGGATACTGCAACCATTGCAAATACATGCTGGTTGCCAAGTGCCTGAATTTTGATCATGTGACTGTGGAGATGCTGTGATGGTCACAAGTATGAGGACTGGTCATGAGTCATTTTTTCCCCCTTCAGTGGTATTGTAATGTTGGACAATCACCAAATGAATGGCTGAAAATCAAGTGCTACCTGTATTATGTAGCAGAGAAGTGCAAAATTATTGGAATGTATAAACCAGGGGTCCCCAAACTTCGCAACTCTAAGACTTGTGGACTTCAACTCCCAGAATTTCTCAGCCAGCATAGCAAAAGAGCAAAAGAGAAAGCGGAGCATAGCTGGGTGAGGAATTCTGGGAGTTGAAGTCCACAAGTCTTAAAGTTGCCAAGTTTGGAGACCTCTGGTATAAACATTTCATCCAAAAGAACTTCAAACTCATGCTGCCGAAATCTGTATGCTGTCCTTAAACCTGTAAAATTTCATAATGAACAAATAGTAAAGCCTGCTTGCTTCATCAATGGGTTAAACGTTCAGAAATGGCAACTGGAAATGTTCCACATTCAAACAGACATGGGGAAGGAGAAGCAGGCCTTTTCTAGCCATGCCAGCAATTACCCTTTGGCAGGGGTGGGATTCAAATTTTTTAACAACCAGTGCTGTGGGCATGGCTTAGTTGGTGGGTGTAGCTTGGTGGTCATGTTATTGGCTGGGCGTGGCCAACTCAATATCACTCACATCGAGGCACGCATCTCCTTGCCTGGCCTCTCATGACTGTGGGGATGCTGCAACAGTCGTAAGTGTGAAAAATGGTCATAAGTCACTTTTTCAGTGCCATTGTAACTTTGAATGGTCACTCCATACAAGCAAAGTACCAGCAAAAGAGGGGGGGGGGGGGAAATTCCAGAGAGGTTCCTGAGACAGGAAGTCTAGTCCTGCCAAGAATGTAATAAGGGTTAACGGAGAGGCATTTTCTGTAAGCAACACCAGAATGTTTCCTTCCTGCCTTCCTTACAGGATTATGCCAGTGATTTCTTCTAACAACCGGTTCTCCGAACTGCTTAGAATGTTAACAACCTGTTCTAGCGAATTGGTGCGAACCGGTAGAATCCCACCCCTGCCCTTTGCTGGCTGCTCAGCATATTTGAAATCAATTGTTTAGTCTTGCTCTATTTCCCAGTACATAAGCAGATAATTCTAAGAGTTTATCTGCCCATTTATCTTTAGCCCTGAAAGTTAAGTAATTCTTTCAGCACCCTCTCTTCCAACAGTTGCTTGTTAACCTTTGCAGTAGATTTCCCTATTCTCCTCCAAACAGAAAAAAAAGCCAAGATACTGCAGAGACCTATTTGTTCAGATGTGAAAACAATACCAGCTCTGATCAATTTTCATTCCTACTTAATTAGAATAGCCTGAAACATTATTGACCTTCTATTAACTTCTATTAACTGCCAGGCCACACAGCACAGCAAGAGTATATATCACATTGGCTCAAGGTTTCAAAAGAGAAAGCGGAGTGAAATACAGTAAAAATCTAAAGTTCTTTTCTTCTTCAAACTTTAAATACAAAATCAACCTAATTATTCCACTACAAAGCATTTCATGTTTCCTCCTTTCATTTTGGAAAGCATGTTATATGATATCTATCTGATATCTGTCTGATATCTATCAATATTAATAGATCAGTAGGATTTTGTACTGGGCTACGTACTCACTGTAGATTAACACTTCATTTTTTTCATTTTCAAAAAATGAAGTCCAGGCAATTTTCAAAAATATGGACCATATAAAGCAATAACCCATTATAAAAAAGGGAAAGAATTCAACACCAATAGCCAATATATAAAATTCAGGAACAGCAGACTCAAATGCTTATTTGCTATGGAATTAGGATGAATTGTGAAGTGATTAAATTTATGAGAGATATGAAATTACCACAACAGCAAGAAGTCAAAAATAACATATAAACTGTTTTTTATTTGTTTATTTATTGCATTGATTTCTATCCTACTGGTCACTAGATTCCACATGGCATACAATAATGTAAAATAAGCACAGTGAAATAAGTAATTCAGAATAAGAATTAAGATCATCACCATAGAAACTAAAATGAGAGAAAATCAGCAGCGCTAATCCCCAAAGTCCTATGCAAAAGAGTGTGGGCTTCATTGCTGTTCTAAGAGATAGGAGGGTGGGGCCCTCCAAATTTGTGGAGAGGGGGGCAGAAGGATTTGGATCAACCAAAAATAAATACTTCACACAGCCATTTTGCTTTGAAATTGTTTAAAGGAAGATCTGACCTCAGCCAAGGAAGGCTAATATTACTAATGTCACTGTACACTAGCTTGAGGATGTATCTTAACACTAGTCCTAAGGAAAAAAAATAATGAGAATATCTGCATCTGAATTGCTTAGAGATATTAGGGATCTGGATGAGCATCTATTAGTCAGCATGTCAGAATTATACAACTCTTCAGTTAAAGTGTTCTTTTCAAGAAATCAATATCAATGCATAAAACAAGTTGTTCCGTAATGGTGCATTTCTTACATGCCTTTGTAAGCATCTGGGGCTGCCCACTGTGAAAAATAATTGATGCTATATAGAAATTAGTGCAAGCTAATTTCAGAACTGTTGTATTTAACCTCTTATTTCTATTTCATCATTTCTTGGAGACAAAGTCATGAAACTGAGTATACAGGTTCAGATCAACAAGAGATACTGTAGGTACTTTTATTCTTTCCTACCAAAATTTAAAGGCCTTTGGTTTTACTTGTCTAAAATATCATTTTTCATACAACATATTATACTGAAATCTGTCTTCCAATTTTACAGAAATATCTTTCCCTGTAAAACATAAGTTTGTTTCACGATCCCATTCTCAAAATATTTTAAAATTTCATAGCAGGCACATTTTTTAATGTTAACTTTCTGGCTGAGAAATACATTGCAGATACATAGGCAATTCAGGAGAACAGTTTTCAAATTCTGAGCTTTCTCTCCTGTTTTCCTAAAGTAATTATTCATATCTGACAAAATGATTGTGCACAGTTGCCAGGGGGCAAACACTCATTGCAAAATTAGCACAGGGAGCCAATTTGCTAGAGATCCGTGATGTCTGAAAATACCCTTTCCTTGAACTGGCATGATGACAATGTCAGTTCAAGCTGGAACGACCCTGGAGCCAAACATTCCCAAATATGGAAAGAAGAATGCAATCTACTTTCAACACAGAAATAGGATGAGGCACAAAGCAACTCTATCAGAAGCATCATGGGTCTTGGGTTGTCAATATATTTATGAAGATTAAGAAGGTTGCTGTTCAAAATATCCACCTTATTCAGAAATATCAGGAATAAAGTACTAATTTAGAAATACATTGAGAATAATTTCTGAAAATACTTTAAGCCCCTTGATTTGCCCTGATATAATTTAATATGGAAGAGACAATAAATGCTTCTACTTGTGTGACCTATGAAGACGGAACAGCAACGTGTTTTTCCTCTCTGAAAAGCAAGGAGCAATGTTTGCAGAGATTGAGGCTATGTGAGCATTTTAAAATAATCTCTACATTTAAACATCATATATTCCATTTCCTAAAAGAAATATAGCAGATACTGTATATGGAGAATTCCACCCCATTGCTCATTTGTAATTATCTTCGGTGCTATATCCTCCTAGGAATAAAAGTTCCGAGAATGAAGTCATACAATTGTAAGGCCATTCTGAGAACAGAATACATCTTTGCCTGCTTTGCCAAACACTTTGCACCCACTTGGGTTCTTGATATAATTAAACTTAAGCCCGTATCTTTCAAAGCCTGTTCTTCTAGCACTTCAGCAGCCAACATTCAGCATCCTTGGGTGCGTCTGACATGTGGTCATCCTTATCCCCAGGCAAGCAACCAAAAGCTGCAGTCCACCACATTTTTCTCTGGGGCACATTTCAACAGATTTGATATATCGTTTCTACATAACATGTTTTCGTCTTCCCAGCAAATGACAGTGACAGCCTGGTTTAAGTAGCACTTCTGAACCACAGCATCCTGCGATCTGATAGTCTGTCCCAACTGAAAGCTGAGGAGAAAAGACATCATATTGTAGGAATGTTGCAGTAGCTGTTGCATACACTGTTTCCTTTGTTGATTATTTCCCCCGTCTTCCCTATGCTTTTTAATTTCATGAAACAAGGTCTAGTTCCAGAAAGCAAGGAAAACACAACTAAACCTGGCTTCTGTTTTTCTTAAAGGCCAAGAAATCAGACTACCAAAAATGTGGTCAGTGGGTCTTTAGTGCAGAGGTCTCCAAACTTGGCAACTTTAAGACTTGTGGACTTCAATTTGCAGAATTCCTCAGCCAGTTATGCTGGCTGAATTCTGAGAGTTGAAGTCCACAAGTCTTAAAGTTGCCAAGTTTGGAGACCCCTGCTTTCGTGGGACATCATGTCCCACAGATTTTTAATTTTCAATAATAAAAAGGAAGGAAGAATAAGATACCTCTGCTACATATTTTTCATTATTTCATCTTTACCCACTGTAATTTCTTCTGCCATCCATTCTCTAAAGCCTGCGTAGTATATATTTCACCATAGGTTCCACCACCTCTAACTGAAAATCATGTCTAAAAGCAAGGTTGTTTTTTTTTTAAAGAAACAGAACTTTGCACAAGAATTTGACTCGAATTGACTTTTGTATTAGTTGTTCCAGGATGTTAATGATGTACAGTACGAGAAACTAAGGAAAATGTAAGATGTTCTTCTGTTCTATTTATACTTCATACATTTGATACTATTTTGTTTACAAAGTTTCCAGTCAATACAGATACAAGGTGAACAAGAAACCTGTGCCTGGAGATCCATGTGAATGGGGCTACTTATATTTATCTCCTTTTGTGAACATGTGTCTACAATCTGAAACAATATTTTTTTAAATTATCTGCAATTGTGGATGCCACATAAATATTCAGAAAATATAACTACCATGTCACTAAACAAACAACTTTTTCATTCCATTTTTGCTATTAGGGATGTGAATATTCACATTTGCTCAATATAGTGATGATTATGATTGTATCAGCATACTCATACTTAATGAGCCGTGGTGGCGCAGTGCTTAGTATGCAGTACTGAAGGCTACTGGTGCTGACTGTCAGCTGCCTGCAATTTGGCAATTCAAATCCCACCAGGCTCAAGGTTGACTCAGCCTTCCATCCTTCCAAGGTGGGTAAAATGAGGACCCGGATTGTTGGGGGCAATATGCTAACTCTGTAAACCACTTAGAGAGGACTATAATGCACCGTGAAGCTGTATATAAGTCTAAGTGCTATTGCTATACTCCTTCAATTCCCTCTACTTTTAAGGATTTTTAAAAAAAACTAATTTTGTAACATATGTTGTAACATATGTTTAATCCAGGAAGTTTTGTTATTACCTGAATTGACTCTGAAAATTAATCTGAAGAAGGCTGCAACAGACTATGAGTGGACCTCTGCAGACAAAATTTTGACAATCACAATTAGAGGCACTGTTTGATGGAACAGAACAGGTAAACATTATCTACAATTCTGTGATGTATTCTGCTAAATATAAGCTGAACGACACTGGGAGATGGAGCTAAGAGAAAACAGATAAGGCTCTCTCTCTCTTTCTCTCTCTTTCTCTCTCTCTCTCTCTCTCTCTCACACACACACACAGAGAGAGAGAGAGAGAGAGAGAATATGAATGAATGAGATTCTTATTAGGAATAATGAAGTAAGTTGAATTTGGTTAAGGGGCTAATAGAAAGAAAGTTGTGGCTAGACTTAGAGAAAGCAAAATTGGATCTACGCTGCTAAAGTGAACACCAGTCTCTAAAGATCAGAAGTTACTGTAGGAGGAAGATGGCATGTGATTATATCTATCTGCATGGATTCCAGAAAAAAAAAATCATAGGTTGGATGGACCTTTGGAAGGCTCAAGGCAGGAGTTTTCATACACTTCAGACCAATGGTTGCTAATCTTTTCTTGAAAACCTCCAGAGATGGAGCACACACAACTCTACTGAATGGTTCTCACTGTCAAAAGAAATTCCTCTTTGTTTTCAGATTGGATCTCACTTTGTTGAGCTTCAACCCACTGTTTCTTGTTCTACTTCAGATGCTTTATAGCAGGGGTGTCAAACCCACAGCCCGTGGGCCAGATGCATCATGTGCTGGCCCCACCCCCGCCCGGTTTAGCAAACAAGAAAAAAATCCCAACACGTCACGTGACGATGCTGTGATGCAAGTTTGACACCCCTGCTTTAGAGAAAGTCAGCACCCTCTTCCTTAGTGGCAGCCCTTCAAGTATTGGAAGACTGTTACCATATCTCCCCTCAGTCTTCTCTTCATTAAGCTAAACATTCTCTAGCTGTTCTTCATAGGATTTAGCCTCAGTTCCCTTGTCATCTTTGCTGCTTTCCTCTGTCCTCATTCCAGGGCTTCAGAAACTTTGCTGCATGAAGTATTCCAAATGTGCAGTTGAGCTCACCAATGCAGTACAGAGCTTTGTCATCATTTCCCTTTATCATGATCTGGGGTGGGATTCAAACGGTGTAATAATCGGTTCGGGGAGTGCACGTTTTGCATGTGAATGTGAGCTTTGCTTACGTGCGCACCAAACACATGTTGCATGTGTGTGCACAGCATTTGAAAATCATCTTCTCCTGAAAGCCTCTCATCTTCTCCTGCCGCGCAAAATCATCATCCCCTGTTGCGCAAAGCAGCTGTGGTTGAAAAAGCAGGAAAAAAAAGACAGCCTAGAGCCCAGGTGGGTGGGTGGACAGACCAAACAGAAGAACAGAAGATCTTCAGAGTAAACCGGCTCCCTCTGAGCTGACCATTGGAGCAAAACTGGGCCAAACCGGTAGTATCCCACCTCTGATCATGATACTATCACTCTGTTCATGTAGCTCAGGACAGTGTTGACTTTTTTTTAGCAGCTGCAGCACACTGATGATTCACACATAAGGAGTGATCTACCAATATACCTAGATCCCTCTCACAGGCAGTACTGTTGAACAGCTACTGCCTATCCTGTACCCGTACATCTTTTTTTTTTTTCCATCCTAGGTTCAGGATCTTACTTGTCTTGCCACTGAAATGCATATTGTTGGATAAGGCCCAATGCTCACATCTGTCAAGACTCTTCTGAATCTTGAGTCTATCTTCCCAAGTGTTAGCAATTTCCCCCAGCTTTGCGCCATCTGCAGATTTGATGAGCAAGCCTTCAATCAATTCCTTCAATCAAAGGAGGAACTGAACTTCAAAGTTCTACTATCTGTGAGATGTTAGTTGCCAGCAAAGCTTTAATTAAAACTCTTAATTAACTCTATGGGGAATTTAATAATAACCATACATAGCAATATACACACATACTGACATAATAGCAGAAATATTATTTTTCAAGCAGGCATATTGTTAATCCCAGCACTGTAGAAGAAATCAAGCTATATATAAATGGCTGCACTTTACTCTCTTCTGAAGTCAAAAGCAGGAGGGAGGGTTTATCTGCTTGCTGTTTACAGAACTATCTTACTGAATTCTGAGAAATCAATGTTTTTCTATGCTGAAAAATTATGAATAAAAAAAATCAACTGCTCAACAAGGGGATCTTTGCTGTCTTTTAGCTATTCAACACTGAACCCCACACCAATGAACCAGTTATTTTCCCTTTAATATTTGACATGAAGGCAGAACAGGTGAACTAATTACAATGACTTGATCAAGTGCCATTGTAGGAGAAAAATACTTTTTCTTCTTATACTTTTCTTTCTTCCTTCTAAATAGTGTCCCCAATCCCTTCAATTTTTCAGCTTCATTATGGTAAAAAAAAAAAGAAAGAAAGAAATATATTTTCCTAGCAACTGAGAAACCAGAATTCAAGTGGGAAATGTGCTACAGAAAGGATGAAGAAACCGCATTCTCAAAAACCATATGTCAAACTGCATCTTTAATAGCTGTAAATATGCCGGTTTTCAAAAATATTCAGCAGATTATATGTCGCATGTTGTACTGCCTTCAGGTGATGCTCTATTGAATTTACCCAAGAAGGTTAACTGAAAGATTAAAAGTAGAACTTTAACAGACTCCCTTTGATAACCAAAATCTTTTGATTTGCAGTTAAGTGCAGAAAAAGCAGTAAAACTCTTTTTTGGGATTTCACCATAACATGCCAAATAAGGTGCTAGCTGTATATTTTATCCTTCCCTACTGCATATGGGGAAAAAATACATGCCTTGAAGAAGGACATGCTTTGATTCCTCTCCCTGGCTTTCCAGCAAGATTTTCTTGCAAGGAAAATCTGTTATCGCTACTGGCAGGTTCACGACATCATCTACACTTTATGTAGGTCAGCCAAGTATTAAGAACTGAAAGCTGGCAAAAATGTCAGAGAAGGTTAGAATTAAGAAACATGGCATAGGAAGAAGGAGGCAGGGAAAGTGTATATAGACTATTTGCTATCCTATGAAGACAAAGGTTTTTCAATTTTATTAATTATCAGTATGCAGGTTTGATAACTTTGAAACTGGTTTTAAACAGGCATTTATCATGAAATCATCTATGCTGCTGCTTCTTTTTTTTAATGAACTGATTCTGGGTACTTTACATAACACAGAACAATAAATATATATAAAAAACAGATGTCCATGCAAAAGGAATAAAACAATTGCCAGGATTTCAAAAGATAACTATAAGCAACTTATTCTTTACTGAATAATTTTTTTTTTGCCTTTTTTTGCCCTGCTTGAGGAACTTTAAATATGCTGGGATTACATCTCCCATAACCCCCATCCAGCAAAGCCTATTATTTTACTAACTGGGAATTCTGATAATAGTAGTCTCAGTATAGCTACAAGGCATCAAATTGGGAAACCTCTTAGTATTTGAAGTGATGTAACCTTTGGTGACATTTTGTGATTCTTGCATTAACCTACCAAACCAGTTTTGGGGCTGATAAGTAAGACAGGGCTGGGAAGATAATTATAGGGTATAGAAAAACAAGAATTATAGTTAAAGTATAGTGTTGTCTTTCCTGGAATATATGACAAAAGTAATAGAAATAATAACCTTTACAATGTTGAAATGTTTTTGATTATTCAACGTCAATCCTAGATAATTTTCCCAAAAAAATTGACGTGTTTTTTTTTAGTTCCTAGTGTTAAAATCTTCCCCAAGGGCACATAGGCTTAAACCTGCTATCTCAGCTTTTGAATAAAGGCAGGATATTAAAATCAACCACAACAAAAATCAAGAATCAGCAGCTTAAGATGAAGAAAGGGTCCAGCAGCTGCAGAACAATATCTTACCTTAAAACAATCTTCCAAATAAAGCCTTAAAGTTGAATATATGAAGCAGGGAGGGGAATGTCAATGAACTGAAGTATTAGGTCAGTAAACAACTTAACCAGCCATGTGAACAAAATAGCACCAGATTCACTTCTATCATAAGTCAAATAATTTCAATAACAGAAGGAAAAAAAAAACAGGGTGGATCACCCTATCAGTCAGTGAATATCATTTTGTTTCAAACTGTACAAAAGTAGCAGTTACATAGGCTACTGTATATGAAGAACTCTGTGTATAGGTACAGGGTGCTGCTAGCACTATTATACATGGCAAAGATAAAGGTAAACTAAATTTCATGAGCATCAATGGTGTCTTCATATTTATTTTATTTTATTCATTAGACTGCTGCCCGGTTTGCTAAAAGAGGATTCTGGGTGGCTTTCAAACATGTGCTGTAAAGGATTAGAACTTGCACATATTTAGAAGTAATATAGCTCATGTAATAAATTACACAGGAGCAATGTGTGAAAAAAATACAATGATCATTCTGTGCACGGCCTTATATCAAGGGTGTCAAACTCACTGCGTCACATTGCCATCAATGACATTTTAGTGATGTTTTTCTCATTTGTGAAGCTGGGGTGGGCGTGGCCTGAACATGACACATCCAGCCCATGGCCCCAGTTTAACACCCCTGTGGTTTATATGGTATAGAATTCTAAGACATCCTCTCCAGGTGAGCAAATCACTATCATCTGTACCAGGGTTGTCAAACTCAATTTCATTGAGGGCCACATCAAGGCTGTGGTTGTCCTCGTGGGGCTGGATGGGTGTGGCTGACTGGGTGGGTATAGCCAGCTTAATGTCACTCCCCAAACTGCTGGCATGTTTCCTCTTCACATTGGTTAGACTGGGACGAAGCAACACGGGCCGGCCCTTTACATTTTCCAGGATGCCCCATGGGCTGGATCTTACCACATCATAGGCTGGATTCAGCCCACAGGCCTTGAATTTGACACCCCTGATCTATCCAGTCTCTTAACATGATTTGAGGATTTCTACTGCTGAGACTGACTGAAGCCAATCCAAAGTGGTTTGGTATGTTTTCCCCAAGAAAAGTGAAGTCCTTGCATGAAGATAATTTAAGTTTCATAAGGAGGTTGGCAATCTACTGGCTTCCCACTGTCCCCTGTAGGACAGCCTTCCTATCGGGTCACTGACCCTTATGCCTTTTTTGGCCATGTGTGTTAGAGTTGCTAGGGAGACCAGATGCCTCTCTGGTAAACCATGTGCTTCTAGTCTTATCTTTGGTAGTTTGGTCTTCCATGAGGTCAATATTCCCAAATGGTAATTAGCACACGTAATCATAAAAGGCCTGTGCATAGCCTATTTCATGCACACATTCTACAGGCTACAAGTATAAGCTTTGCAACAGTAAAATTTCTCTTGAGAACTATCTACCAAAAGAATTTGTACATAGAATTCTGTCCAACCTGGAAACAGACTAAGAGGAGGTATTAGTAACTCACTGCAAGTGGTCACTATAAAAAAACTACAATACAGCAGGACATGATCCTGCAATTCAATGTTCCCAACTACATGACAGGGGAGCTAGAGAGAGGACGGAAACAGAAGAGCAAAGTTTAAATCTTATAGCAAGCAGATATATAACAAAGGCAGAACAAATCTTAAGAAATGTGGTTGATAATCAGATACTAATCAAAATACATGGAAATAGTTAACTCTTTGCTGCCATCTCCCTTGGCCATTACTCCCTTTCCCAAAGGCAGTTGCAGCGGTGGTCAGAAATCACCACCCCAAAGAAGAACTCAACCAGAAAAGAATGTGCAGGAGGAAGATAAGAAGAGAAAGTTTTGGTTGACCAGATCAAACCGCAAAAGCAACAAATAAGGTACCCTGGAATTTAAACTTACAAAAAAATAACACTGTTTCCAAAGAAGATTTTCAAGCAGCGAAGGAGAGAGAAAAGGGAAAGGATTTGTTTTTTTCCCTCTCCTCTTCCTTTCCTTATACTGACAGCTAAGAGACTTAAGCAAAAAATTGAAAAAAAAAAAATCCACTTTGACATCAATAGGCATTTAAGCTGAAAATAAAATGTCAAAGGGATAATAAAGATTTCTGGATACTTAAAAGCTTTTGAAAGCAGGAAAGGAGAGCAAAAGAATAAAAGGGCAGGATCTGGAAGGGAGGAGACTGCCTGGAATTAAAAAGAATTTACAGTAAAATCTCAACAAGACTTCTAAAAGATACATTTTAACTGAAACATGGCAACAAAATAGTAAAACCCCAGGAAGAGAAAGTGAAAAAAGAAGTAAGAAGAAACAGCTCGGGAATATTTGGGTTACTTGGTGACTTCTGGATTTTTGGTTACTGCATTTCAATGACTAAAATCAATCGGGTGGTTGTTTAAAAGTGTTTAAAATGGCACCAATTTTAGAAGAACTGAAAAAGGGACTTAAAAAGTGCAGAGAAGATGCACAAGAAGGGAGAGGTTCTTTTGGCTTCGTACTTCAATTCTTAGAAATGGAGATTTGGAACTATGAGAAACAACAAGAAACGCCTGCAGGACAAGAAGACTGGGACAAAGAAGAAGCCATCTTTAATGAACAAGTGATTTTATGTGGGGAAAAAAAAGGAAAGGGGGGAAAGAGAATGAAAAGTTTAAGATTTGGAAAAACAACCCCCCAAAAGAATATTTTGAAAAATAAGTATAAAATTAGAAAGCAACAGAAGAGGGAAATACAGAAGAGAGAATTAGAAGTAGAGAGACAAGGGGGTAAAAAGGGGAGGGAGAAGAAGAGAGGGAAGAAAGAAAGAAAAAAAAGTTATAAAGGACAGAAACAAGAGAAACAGGGCCTATTTAGAGATAATGGGTGAAAATCTAGGGATTCTGCAAAGGTACACAAGATAGTATTGTTATATTAGAAATAGAAATTATGAAACAATGTATGATCAAAATGAGGGATAAAATAGTTATCGCAATTTAGTGGAATGTTTGTTAATAAATAAATGTAATAAAAGGAATATTTAATGATTTATAAAACATAAGTGAAGAGAAATAGGGGCAAAATTAACTATGGAAAGATTATACGTATCCCCAAGGAAGTATGATATTTAATTGAAAAATGTTAAAGATGTTAACAAGAAATGTTAAAGATGTGAATATTAATGATAGAACTGAATTGGAATGGAATCAGGGTTTTAATTACATATATTTATTAATCCTTTTTTTAAAGAATATAGTGTGTATTTTAAGAATGTACCAAGCAGAATTCGATTGGAAGTGATGTATTATGTATTATATTGAATGTTATAATCTTAAAGGTATACATTGAAGTTCAAATAAGAGTTGAATGGATAAAATTAAAAGATATAAAGGTGTCATACTCCAATTAGTAATTACAGGAGAAAATTTGTTTAATGAGAAAAGATAATATGAAATTGAAACAGGACAGACAAAAGTGTTAACATAATGATTTGAATTGAGATGAGATAATCAAAATAAAATTGAAAAAATTAAAAGAGGGGAAAAACTATATAGAAAATGCAAAATAGTAATAAGATATGGAATAGAACACAAAAAGGAGCATGAAATTGAGTTTGTGTCTGTATAAAGAAGTGTAACCCGGGACCATGCTATTTTCAAAAAAGATGTTTTACTTGTATTTTGTGTGTGTGAAAACCCAAATAAAACTTTTTTAAAAAAAAAAAGAGAGGGGCAGGAAAAAAAGGATTGGTTGTCTACAATACAACACAGGAACAAAAACTTCAGCAACAGAAAGCAATCAGTTAGTTATAAGGTGGGTTAACTAGCTGTATCTTGGAGCTGAAAATTCCATCTGCTTTTCCCCAGGGAAGGCTTCTAGAGCACTCAAATGTTTAGTGATTCATCCAAGCAGAGGAAAAATAAACTTCTCTTTGCCATACCCAAATTTATACCCATTTCTCATGTGAAACAAGATTCCTGAAATTTTGTTTTCTGATATGGGTGAAAATGTGTTCCTAATTGTCTCTGAACGTGTAGGAAAAATGTATTTTTGTATGCTTTTCATAAATGTTTGTTCCAAAATTAAAACATGCCTGTGAAAGGTTTAAAATTCTTTGTCAGAAACGTGATAATTTCTCTGGGATCTTCCTATTCCCTTCTTAACTGCAGTATCACAATCTGTTTTATGCTATACTGTACATCTATACAGCTGGTGGTAAGGATCTTCTTATGGAAATGGGGGTCACATCACTAAAATCTCCCATTTTTAGGTAGACAAATTCTATTTCATCTTTATGATCCACTGAAATAATATTTTTTCCTCTTATAATCTTGTTACTGACTAACCACATAACAATGTTTTGTCTCCAATTCAAATGGACTTGTCAGAAAATACATTGGCTGAGTCATTCTAGATTGTCATTGAAAAGGCACTGGATTCATTCTCCTATACTACCACTTTATTTTATACTCTTAACAAGCAACACTCTTGAACACCATACACTCAAATTTTCAGCTGCACACAAAAGTCTTAGCATTTCTCTTTCATAGTTTTCATTTCAGTCTCTTGATATCATCTAGGGCAGCGTTTCTTAAAGTATGATCCAGGTTCTCTTCTGGAGTTCACAAAATCAAACTTATTTGGCAGATATTGAATATATTTGCAAAATTTCAAAGCATTGTCACTTTTCTTCTTACTATTTTTTATTTGCTAAACAATATCGAGTTTTATCATGAAAAAAATGTTAATATCTAATGACTGTAATTTTGCTATTTTTAAATGATTCAATGAATAAATATTCTATGAATATTGCAATTTTAATGTTTAACACAATACAGAGATAAATATAACCCATAGAAACAAAAGCTGATTTGGGCTCTGTATAATTTTTAAAAGTGGGAAGGAGTCCTTACAGCAAAAGAAATATCAATCTAGGGAAGTATTAGAAATAAGCACAGTTCAAAAATATTCTTATTCTATTTAAAAGTGATCTGCATTGAAGCCAGAAATTTAAGTTTCAAAGAGACAAGAAAGCTATAATAGTTATCCAAATGCTCCAGTGGAGTTAACGTTCATTTCTAAATTGTATCATGAAATAATCTATCATCAGCATTTTGATTTCATCTCAGAGCTCATTTTTGGTACATATTTTGGAGGAATTGTTCAGTGCATTATCATCTTCCTAAAACTGCTCAATCACTTCTTAGCTCATAAGTCTAGTGGCTGAAATGGAAAATGTTTCAGACTCACTGGTATAGAAACTGCGAAGATAAGCTCTGAAAATCTGCCCACACCTTGCTCCATAGTGGGCTACTGCCAGTGGTGGGATTCAATTTTTTTTACTACCAGATCTGTAGGCGTGGCTTGGTGGGCGTGGCAGGGGAAGGCTACTGTAAAATCTCCAGTCAGAGGTGCTATTTGCCGGTTCTCTGAACTACTCATAATTTCCACTACCAATTCTCCAGAACTGGTCAGAACCTGCTGAATACCACCTCTGGCTACTGCCCAGTGATAATATATCAGTAGAATACATGTTGATCCAACCTACCAATGTATCAGAACTGGTTCAAGAGTGATAATTTTTTTTCCATCAAGACAGTATTTATATTAAAGAAAGATAATTAAATATGATAATTGCATGTTAATAACCCATGCAAACACTGGCCAAAACTGTTCAAATCAAGTTTATTACAGTCAAATAAATTATATAATAAAGTGAAAAATACAAGATAAAATCTATATTAAAATCACAATTTGGCATCCAGACTGTCAGTTACACATGGCCTAACTATACTATAATATCAATCCTTAAGCTGTCAGGTCCATAGTCATTAAATACTAAAATGCAAAAAAAAAAAAAAAAAGTAATGCAAAAGGGTTTGCTACATTAGTTGTGTAAAATAGCTATGGTGGATTAATCCCATATTTCTATTGAATCCCCTGCTGCTGCACAGAATCTAGCCACTGGTCAAAGCTATTGAGCATTAGTAGTTTAGAACATTGCGGATGATTCATCCCCAGTCTACATGCATTTTCCGACACAAAAAAACCTGTGTGCATATGTTGGAATCATCCTTTATTTCACCCAAAGAACCTCAAAAGTAAATATGGGTGCACTGTTGGCAAAAAAAAATGGAATCTCTGAACCTCAACAAAAGTTCAGCTTTCCACAAAAAAAGGCTCTATTCCACTTCCTAGAAGTTTCTAGCAATAAAATTGGCAGAGAAAAAGAATATTGATTTATTTTTTTTTAACCTCAAGCAAATATACAGTTTAAAAATATGAAAGAATCCACCCAATCCTCCTTCATGCAATTATTTCTTCCTATGGGAAAATCCTACCTAATTCCTCAGTGGTCATTTTATCTGCTTTTCCTATTATGTTTGATCATCTGACGTAGTTCTTCTTTGATCAGCATGTTCCCTTAAATACACACACACACACAAAATCATAAAACCCCTCCACTTCTTCATTTGAAGTTTACTAGAGCATGCTGTTAAATACTGTAGCACAATAATACAATATAAAAAGTGTATACAATTCTTAAGACTATGCATCAACTTGACTAACGGGATCTGACTTGTGGGTGAAGAATACTGGCTGAGTGTTAAATATTTCAAATACACAAAAAAGCTTGTTCTTAGAGGCACAGCAGATAGGGCATTACACTGGAAACGAAGGCAGAGTTTGATGATCGCACTGTTTTGTTGGAGGCGAAGATTTCTTTCAGAACAATATGTGATTATCTTCCCTCTAGATTTTCAACATGGGCAGGGGGGAAATATAACTTAGTGATGTTTTAGCATTCATTTAGACCAGTGGTGGGATTCAAAAACTTTTACCACTGGTTCGGTGAGCATAGCTTGGTGAGTGTGCTTTGCACAGATGCACACACTTTGCATCCACTCATGCGCTGAAGGTGCACTTTGTGCAGGTGCAGAGGAGTTTCAACTCACCTCCTGCAAGCCTGCCGTCTCCTGGTCTCTTCAGCAGCAGTTGCGTAGCACTCTTCTGTGCCACACAAAGCAGCTGTGCTTCAAAAGCAGAGGATAAAGGCGAGGATGGGAGCCTGGGAGGGCTCAACAGCAGAGTGGCGGAGAGAACCGGGTTGGTCTCTACTGCTCATCGCCGCTACTGGCTCAGCAAAACTGGGCCAAACCACTGGAATACCACCACTGATTTAGACTAGAGGCACACAACTTTCATGGGTTCAGAAGCAGTCTCAGCTTTTTCAGTAGCATTCTGGTAACAGAGTATTAAAAGATAGATACAGACAGGACAAAGAAGTGGGTGATGTGAGATAAAGTATAAATGTGATTGGTTTAAGTGTAATCTAAGTAATTAAATTAAGTCAATTTGACTATGTTCTGTAAATTTAAAAACTACCTTCTCCACCAGCCCTACTAAAAATGGCAGTTCAGCAGTAACATTTTGAAGAGACCAGAGGAGCTATACAATGATTTGGGAGTAGGCGAATTCAGAATATGTACCTTTCATTTAAATTAAACCTGATTTTTTGAAAGCAACATTATATAGATCAAACAATGAAGACAAATTGCAGACTGAAGAGGAACCAAATGTCTGGAATATACAGAAGAACAGCATGAATACAATACAGCAAGTATTATTTTCTCAAACACTGACACATTTCTCATGATGTGTTTTCCATGTTATATGAATATTCAAAAATAGCTGTAGTAGCTTATACAAATAAGCAAAACAGAAAAAAACCAAGGAGACAGACAAATCTCATCTTTGTGCTCTGTTGTCACAGACCAAGCCACCAAATTTCTTGTTCTGAGTTCAGCAAAATTGAAGGACATATATGAAATATCTAAGCATGGGAAGAGGACAACAGTACAAAATTTACAAATAAAATGAACTGAAACTAGTATCTTACCAAATTATTTTACTACTTATATATTGTGTGAGGATGCACAGAAAGCCTTATTATGATTCAGTGGTATGATGTTCACGTATCTTCTGTTTACTGTGACATTTGCTGCAAGTATAAATTCTGTGACTCTTAACCTTAGTTTTATTATTTTCCTGGTAGGAGAAGGACTCCAACTGCCTCGCCAAGGAGAAAAACACAATTGTGCCAAGATTCCTTACAAATAAACTTATTTTTACTCCCCCTGTAGCAGTTCAGGAGTTGTAATTACATTATCTTAGCTGTGATGAGGGCTATTAAGATCAATTTTGTCAGTTTTTCTATTTGGAATGAGTCACCAGCCTGCTGTGCACTCATTGTATTGCAGCATCCTGGTGCTCTAAACGCTGTCAAACTGTGAGCAGAATTCTCTCTTAAAAGACAGTTTAAGCCTTGGTTCCTAGTATTCATATTTGCGTGAGATTTCCGTATGCCGATGCACAAAAGTAGAATTGTGTTACAGTCATTTCATGTTCTTTGCAAGCAATGCTTCATGCTTGGGTCGCTGTTAATGAACAAAAAAGGAAATCTGGACTAGTCCAGGCTTAGGTTTCTCACTGATTTTTCCAATCCAAAAAAAATCAAGAGTAGATCCCACACCAGAAAAGAAACAAGGAATAAAGGTCTGATATTAGAAATGTCAATATTCAGAAACTATTGGCAGAGTATTTCATCCTTCTAAGACTGTTACTAATCCTGAAAATGAACATTCATGAACAAAAGACTTTCAGAGAGAGAGAGAGAGAGTAGAAGAAACAGTCAGGTTACATGTCCTCAAACGATACAATTTTCTGTGGATAGAATTTTTAAATTATACTACATATAGCTAATTGTGAGTGAAATTTTTAATTACATTACATAAGCTAATTGTCTTATCAGAATCAACTGTGTTGTCAATGATTATTAATTTTACACCTAGACTGATCTGCATTTATTTCTCTCTCTCATTGTCCTAATCTTGAGTATGCATAGAAGTTTATGTCTAGGCATATATATAGCTCAAATTAATAGATTTCATATATTAAAATGGGCTGGGTCCATAAAACTTTATCCCAACTTTTCCCAATCTTCGGAATGGTTGATTTTTATGAGAATGGATGTAGATTTCTTCTGCAGGGACATCAGTTGGAAGAAGACAAGTTCTGACCATAAAACATGTAACATTCTATAGTTGTCTTTCTTATATTTGATGTAACACTGCTAACGGGACTAAACAAAACAGGATAAAGATGTGCAAGGCATGCTCTCAATCAATAATAATCAAGTTCTACAATCAGGTATCAATCTGAAACCCTTAACGACTCAGAGCACTTATGTAAAGCTGCTCAATAAAAGCAGAATGAATAAAGAGAAATAAAGGCAATGCCAGGGATACACTGAAAAATATCTTGTAGTCTTGAGTTATTTTATTTCTATCAAGACTGGCCAAAGTATGCTTTTTCCAGAGCTTGTACATCAGAAGCATATCCTACATCATCCATACAATGGTTATTCTAGATTGATCTTAAGAATATACAGATGCATTTTTATCTTTCTTCTTAATCACATAAATTCTCCCCAGCAAGGACAGTAACAGTCTCTCCCATCTTAACATATCTTTGTTTAATTTCGATCCATGTCTTAGCGTCGTTCTTTTGAAGTAACATACAATTCATATTTGTCAGAATAATACCTAAATATTTTAGCTTCTTCTCAGTCTTACAAGCTATTTTATTCATCAGTTTTATTTGATCTTGTACTTTTACACTTTTGTTAACATCTTCATCTTCTGTTTATTAATCTTAAATCCTGGCATTTAGTTTTTTTCCCAACAAACATGTTTTGGCAAGCCTTGGTTTTTAAAGGTGGTGGTAAGTGTGGAGCTAAAGAAAACAGAAAAAAACTCTAAAAAACACAATAGCAGAAAGATGAAACTAAATGTGTAGAGAGAACATTTTTGCCCTTTATAGACAGCAGGCTCCTCAGAGTGGACACTTGGTGCTTTGATATTAGTAAGCCTTTCAGATAGAGATGACATGAAAGGGAGAGAATCTCAGATACTGCCTCATTTATAATTTCTAGGATGAGAGCGGTTTCTAAGAATAGTCTATTTCTTCTCTCAGGATCATCACAGCAAAACAGTAGAGAAAAGGGAAAGCAAATTAGGAAAAAGTTTAGGATTTTTTTTAAAGGACACAATGCATTATTAATTCACATACTATGAAAAAGTAGAGGAATGTGATTTAGGTTTTGGTTCTTCTGCATCCCAGAAAGAGAATAATCTAAAATGCTAATCAGGCAAGAAGATGACCATGTTATCCATTGGGGTTCTGCAACCATTATTGCATTAAAAGGGCAGGTTAATCACTTGAGGGGCTGACATTCTTCTTGGCATCCAAAGTATTTGTGCAAGCTACCTTTCTCACGAATGAAGGCGAATATCCCAGGATAATAATCTCTGTATTGAAAGACTTCTGAAATATCAACAGGTCTGTTCCATAGTATGGGTGTTGTCACTGAAAAGCAGTGTCCTCTCACCTTATTCACCCAAATCTCCCCAAAATATGGGATTGATAACCCTTTCTGTCCAATGATCTGATTGGTCAGGCCAGTACAGTATTTTTCAAATTTTAAAAAGTTGAAAAATATGTAAGAAAAAGTTTATTCTATGGTGTTGGAAGAATCCAGTCTATTTCTTATCTTTTTCATGCAGATAATCAAGTTCTATCTTCAATCTTCGTTCAACAGTCATAAACTGACTGCAGATTGTTTACATATTTTATAAATGCATCAGCATCAAATTGTGTCAGCAGCAGTTCCCATCCAGGGGACTTATAAGATTTATCCAGGGGAACTCCTCCCTTATTATCAATGATACTCAGCATGTCAGCTTTCCAGAGGTATTTAGTGTTTCTATTTGGTACTGATTATGAAACTGTGGGTATCACCTACGTATCTTGATTTTGGAACTATTTGGATCATCTCACCTCCTTTATAACCAAACCATTGAGGGAAGTGAAATATTACATATAATTATTTATGTAACTAACAAGATTCCACACTTCCTTGTCATATCATTTTGCCTATGGGAACTCCCAAGTGTCTTGATAACATGCCCAATTAGGTCATTAATCTTTTACTCAAAAGGGCAAAGGGTGGCAATGTGATACTGAAATACCATTAACTTGCTGGGGCTTCAGTAGAACAGAAAGTCTATTTTGGGAGCTGTATGGAGGACTCCTTAACCTTGACTCTAGAGAAGATTTATTGCAGATGATCTCAGTCAGTAGCTATCAGTGTCCAGTGGCTGTAAGATACCTTACGCTTTTGGACTTCTGATCAGGCAGGCATCTGTTCCCTATCTTAAAGAATTAGTATTTGTGCTTTCTCCCACTGCTCTTTTGACCACTCCTTGTTCCAGAGATGATAGCTGATGGATGACAAGCCTTGTGATCTGATGCATGTTCATCAGCTAAGATGAAAGAAATATTTGTAAAACCACTGTGGGAAAGATTATAGCTAGGGAATTTTTGTCCACCAGACAAGAGACAAGGAGGGTGGGAAAAACCTAAAGTCAGATTGAACAGAGTTTAAGTTACAAGCACGAATTGATCTTTTCAAGAGCTTATAGAATATCTTGCCTCGAGTCAATAATTCATTGCAAAAGAGTGTGTATATTTCTATAAAAGACAAGGAAAGAAAGACTGTCCTTACAAGACAGGAGGGGAAAAAAAAGAAGTGTCTCTCATTATTCCAGCTGACCAGTGCATCAGTGTGTGAAACCTCTGAGGTTTCTGTTGAAGTTGGCAATAACAAGACAATAAAAATTTTCAACAAAAGAACCACGCTCTCAGAACTTCTATACCTATCCATCTGTTAATCATTTCCATTTAAGCACTGCTGACTACACAGTTTCATAGGTCAGGTGTGCAAACCCAGACAGTTTTGACACAGAAAGATAGGAGTTTCTATTTATTATTCTCTTACCTGTGACCGTCTGTGTAATGCAATCACCTAACTGTCTTCTTCTAGGAGAATGTTTCTCAATCTCAGCAACTTTAAGATGTGTGGACATGTGGGCCGGAGAGTTCTGCAAGTTGAAGTCTAGACATTTTAAAGTTGCTGAGTTTCAGAATATTGGTTTGAGGTACCAGTACCTCAGGAGCTGTTAGTTCTAAGCACCATATAAAAGAATAACAAAATAATTGGAAAACAGTGGTGTGGGTGTACATATGTGGGTAGTGTGTATCACTATGTCTAATTCTATCTAATCTATCTACCTACCTACCTATCTACTGTATCTTTCTGTCAACAGATTCAGTTGCCCTTAAAATAAATCGCTAGGAGGATTTGAAAATAAATCTACCCATCACTCTGGGAAATATTTTTTATTTAATATATTTTATCAACATTTTAAAGAAAACAGGAAAATAATACGTGTGTGTGTATTCTCATGTATATATGCATGTGTGTGTGTGTGCAGAACACACACACATACACACACACTATGTGTGGAAGAGCTACCATTTCTGGGCTACTAATTCTCAGTAGATGGCAACAAATCAATGCTTTCTCTTTCTCTTTGCAGCCATCTAGTGTTGCTGTAAATTTTTTCAGCCCAGATATGACAGCACTGTCTGATGGGCTAGATTATTCTGAAGTAAGGGGAAAGCTGCCTCCCTTTGCTAAAACATAATCCCTTGCTGCTCTTCTAATTAGATGGAGACTGAAGTTAATCATGTCTTTCTTCTGCACAAAGAGGATTCAATTACTCTAGGTTTTCTCCTACACATAGAAGGAATCATAGTCTGCAATCATTTTGTGATGGTTTTCTCTGTATGTAAAAAGTGAAAATGTTATGGCTATAGTACAGCATTTGGGAGAGGAGGAATCACTTGAAAAATGTCTTGCTTGAAGTACCATTGGATATTTCGGTTGTTCTGAACTTACTCTAACAAGCTGTCACCTTTATCAGATACACATGCACAGACTGGCAGGAGGCAAATTAATTAAATAAAAATGAAATTATGTCAAATCGATTGTGAGAAATCAGTGAAGAGCCAGAAGATTCACATGACCAAGATGTCAGTTACACCAATCAACAATTGTTCCTCTTTAAGTCCACTGGATGTATGGACATCCAGTTGTTGAAACATGAGAAAAGTGGGAACTGCTTATGTTGACAGAAGATAACCAATTGTATAGTATAGTTTCCTTTTAATTTGCAATACAGATTCCTATCAAGTTGCATTGTATCCTCTGTCTGAAAGACTGCAGCTCAGTTCAAGCCTAACAATCAAATTAACCAAGACAATTCAGAGGACCATTGTTGATGAGTCCTGCTCCAAGAAAGCTTCTCATTCATTCCCTTTTCCACTGTGGAGCAAGTCAGAAGTAAACAGTCCATGTAATTTGTGCTGTCTTTATCTCTAGGAATGGAAAATGTTTTAAGAGTCAAATAATCCTCAGCCCTTGTTTAAGGACTTAAAGGCATCTAACACTGTTAAACTATACAAAGAGTCCTGTCAGTCATGTGTAAGATAGCAAATACACTTTTCTACCTTCAATTCCCTCAACACAGTTTTCCTTTTGAGTGAGCGAGTGAGTCAATTAGGCTAAATTAAAAAACAAAGAAACCTGTAAGTGCTGGCACTAGCTAGGTTGCATAGAGATCATTGTATGGTCGGCTGTGTTTAGTTTTAATTTAATTTAATTTTTTTCTTTTAGTGGTGCTTGTCCAGTTTTTACTTGTGGAAGAGCACCTCATTTCGTTGCACCCACTTGCGAGTGTAATGACAAATAAACTCTATAAACTATAAAACACAGGTCTACATCCCCTCCCCTCATCTGCACATAACATGGGCATGTGGCTGGCTGCCAATTCCAACATTAGAATGAATTGCTACAGCTGATATACCAGCTCCAACTGACATAGGCTACTGAGGGTGTGTCTGGATTGCTGCAAAAATGGCCTCTGGCTTAAAACAAGCCGAGTACAAGAGTGGTAAAGCACACTTCACCTCTGCTTTGATGTTGTCAGAGAAATAAAAATACATGCAGTGGATCTTATGCTTCTGCATTTGGAACTAGGCCTCTCAGTGTTCAACAGAATTTATCTCCTAATTAGGTATGTTAGAATTGCAAGCTACTTGTAGCAAGCAGTGTGTCATATCATGGCACATATTATACCAGGAAAAACAAAACCACACCAAATAGTATCAGCCTGTTTCCTTACCGGCTCATTGATTTTTCTTCTTTAGTCTGATTTCATAACAAGGCAACCTAATCCACCTTAGTCTGGAAACAGAGTGCCAAACATTAAGGGTGCTCTCAGATAAACAGCTTTTCCAAGTCCACTTTAAATAAAGCAGGAGTTGGGCTTTATTGTTTTGATTATTAAGTTGTTCTGGATATGAAATCGGGTCTAGGACAACTCACAGTAGCCAATTCACCACGACCATCTTGCTGCAGCCAACTCGCCACAGCCAATTTATTGCGGGACAAGAGTTACACCAATATCAAAGAAATGGTGGGATAGAATCATTAAAGAAAGGGTGCAAAAGGGGGGATAAAATAAGATGTGGACTATTTTAAATAATTAAACTGAACTGTTGAATTGTTGAGTTGTCCTGTGGCAAGTTGGCCGTGGCAAGTTGGCCATGGTGAGCTGGCTGCAAGTTGGATGCAGCAAGTTGTCCGATTCTGCAACCAAAAGCCAACTAATGAGCATCAACAGAAAAGCATAGAAATGACTCTAGCAATAGGAGGTCATTCCTTGGCCAACGGGCAAGGAAGATCTCATTTGCCCGCAACCTTTCTCTTCTGCAAAAAAAATAAAAACCAGGTGTTCCTGTTCTTGTGATGGTAGCAGGTATTTATCCTGTCACATTTTAATCCTTTTCAGCCACTATGCTGGGATGCTGAGGGACCAAGTGTCTGCTCTAACTGCCATTCAGACTACTCCATGCAACGGAGACTACTAATCTTGTAGCCACACTCATGAAAAATAGAAGCTCCCCATCAGCAAGGAAAAGAAATACCTTCATGACTAAAACAGGGGAAAAAGAGTAGATAAGACACAATAAGCATCTATAAATGGGTCAGCAGGAGACAGAGTTCATTTTAATGGCTGAATTTCACCTCTATCCAAAAGAGCCCTTAAAATGAATTGAGAGTGTTTACTGTTACCCAAAATCCTGGGTTTTATTTTCTAGGATTTCTAAGCAGTTTAATTTATTTATCTTGCAAGCCAATTCTCCTGGTTGCTTGAGGATGGGGAAAATATCAGCAAATCCTCTCTCATTTCCAAAGAATGAAGGCATTTTAGAAAGATATAAAGTTATCCTACACCCTATTTTGAAAATATAGAAAAACTCTCCCTACTGCTGTTCCTGCCTGCTTCATAAATCCCTCTTTAACATAAAATTGATGCTTCAGAGGCAGTAAAAGTAGAATGAACACAATGTAGTAAATCTCATTTGTTTTATATGGGTTCACTGCCCAGGTTCCCAGCAAATGATTCAGCCAACAAGAGGAGTGTACATCTCTCCCTGATAGAACAGAATTTGCTTCTATTTGCAAGGCAAATTATTAAGGATTGAGTAGCTTGATCAATGCCCAAGTAATAGAATACTTGGCAATCAGGATTTGGCTACTTCTGCTCTCACGGTCAACAAAGACAATTAAATCCATCTCGCCTTCTCGTTGCCATAGTGCAGGCCTCATTCTGTTGTATTATTTAAATATCCTATTTGTTTTTCGTAAAGATGATAAAGTACAAGAAGAGAATATTTCACCATAATTATACTGGAAGCTATGTAGCATTTATTTTCTAAATAAAGAACTTCTTATGACACTAGATGCCTTTGGCATTTAAAAAAAAAACAATAAGCTTTAGCATCACATACTTCATACATATTATCAGATTTTTCTTAGACTTTTGCAAGACTTCAGAATATGGTCAGGAGGCATAAGAAATAGCCCCTATTTTAGACCAGATATGGGTAGTCATGCTGGTAACTGAGAGAATTAATAGTTTATCTCAATCAGTCTTCCCCACCCTGGCATTCTTCAAATGTATTGAATTGTAATTCCACCATCTTTAGCAGGCATAGAAGAGGCTCAGGATAATTGAGAATGATAGGAATAGGATTTATATGATAGGAATATACTTCCTATCATATAATTCTTATCATTCCCTGGATAACTGGGAATGAGAGGAATTAAAGCCCAACACATATGGGGGAAATGCCATAATGATTACAGTTATTGTTTTTCACATGTCAAAGGTTTCCATTCACATCTCTTGTTCAGCAATGTAAAATTGGATCGGAGTGGATAAGAGGCTAGATGAAGAATTTAAATAATGTCTCATTAGTGTAAACAGTGTCATAAAATGCATCCTTGAGAATAATTGGCATTCATCTTTTGCTAGAAATAGGAGAACTAAAACGGGCACATTTACTCTTTTCTTGTGGAGAATGTACACCAATACATTCCATTCACATCATTGTTTAAATAATGCTAGTGGCAGTCAGTCCCACTGCTCAAATAGACAAATGGGTACTACATAAAGGCCTTTGAGAAACAGAGTATGTAAAAGTAGATGTGAAACTTTGAAGCCTGCAAGTATTGAAGAAATGAAGAAATGGTTGAGCAGGAAACAATTCCTCAACATGCTGCTGTTGACTTCCAGATAATTATGAGGGTCCTGGGGTGAAAAGGCTAGTATAAAGCAACATGTATTAAATATATAAAACTGACTCCCGAAATTCTGATAATTTGTTGCTAGGTTTTATATATAAAACAAACATTGTAAGGGAAGCTACAGTGTGTTCTGACCCAGTTCCCCAAACACGACAAACCCTCTGTATTTAAATCAATGATTCCTTTATTGGAATACTAGCAGCCCCAGCAAAAAGTTTCTCTCTCAATGCAGGCTAACCAGTCTGTCTGGCAGGGAGATGAATAGTTGTCTGCCACATCTATTCATCTCTGCCCCCTGTCTTTTATCCCCAGAGCTAGGGTGGAGCTGAGCTATCAGCGGTAGCTCTTCTGTCCCAAAGATCGGCCC
Source organism: Hydrophis major (assembly GCA_033807585.1). Lineage (NCBI taxonomy): Eukaryota > Metazoa > Chordata > Lepidosauria > Squamata > Elapidae > Hydrophis > Hydrophis major. Next base: position 149,923,908 of record CM066329.1, on the reverse strand, counting down.
ACAGATTTCTACTGGTCTCCTTTCCTCTGCCTTCTGCGCATCCGGCACTGGGTCCAGCTGTTCCTCCTCTTCTTTATTAGCCACATCCAGACCTGGGGGCTGTTGACTGCCCATCTAAGGACTGATGGATGGCCCAGGCTCCACCTCTGTATGTATCTCTGACAGCTCCATTCCCTCTTCCCCCTCGGAGGTCTTAGGTTGCCTTGATCCTGACCCTGACTCCCATACCTCCTCCTCATCTGATTTGGCTAGTGCCCGACAGACCACAACAAAGTGGCCCTGAGTTTTTGTGGTCATGAGGGGTAATATCAGGTAGACAGATAGGAACTTACTGTTTTCTGTCTTTGTCTTTCATTCTATTGGCTTTTAGTCTGTGAGATTACAAATCCTGGAGCCTTCTGCTTTTTCCCATAGCATGAAACCTTTTTTCTGACTGACTCTTCTCTGATGAGATGTAGGTAGGTAGGTGCCTCACTTTGCCAATCACTTCCATGCCTCCTTCTAGCCCTTCCCCACTTCCCTAATTCTTACTCAGGCTTAATGTAAGTATCAAGAATACTTATATGTACACACACAAAATTGCTTTCTCCAACAAGAATAAGCTAGTTAATATTCCGATGTGTCTCAAGATGCACTGCTCTATATCTGGGTATGTAAATTCAAGGACATAGCTCAAATCCTCATTTTTATTTTCTCCACAGATTCACAAAAGTGTAAAGTCACTCTGTAGTTTGAAGGTCATCTTCTGTATCCCCGGTTGCAAAGTACAATCTGTAATGTCCCTGCTATCTTCCTACAAAATGGCTACTTAAACTCACTTTCACTATTTTGATCAAAGAGCCCCTTTCAAGACATCTTTCAATCTGTTTTACTAAAAAAAGAGTTTTCTGCCAAGTTTCTGCCTTTGGTCTCCAAAACTTTAGCTGTAATCTGTCTCCTGGAATTTTCTATCCATTTGTTCTAGTTCTGCTTGCTGTAACCACATAAAACTAATGGCAATTTTTAGCAGACCTCTACAGATTTAGAGATATAATACTTCTTGGGATCAATTTGGGTTTCATTTCATGTCTGCAGAAATAATTGGTAATCTGTTTCTTCAGTTAACAGATTTAATTAGAATTAATAATTTCCACAATACAGTACAGACTAATCCCCTCAAGCCTGTTGTTACATAGAGTTGCTTGTACATCTTCTTAGAGATCAAAGTGATTAATATAACATATTAAATGTACATCAGTCCACTATAAAATGGTACCTTTTTAAAAAGGCATAAGGGGAAAGAAATATAAATCTGTTTCAGACCAATGTGCACATCTATTTTATATTATCCAACTAGATTATAATTCTATCTATAGATAGAAAGTGATTTATTCAAAATAAATTGTAACTGGAAATAGTAAATGAACTGTTGGTATGTGACAGAGTATTAATATGAAGGTTTTTTTAGACAAATCAGATATTTTGCTCAAGGCAAGGACAATTTACCAAAGCCACATGCTATTAACAAGAGTCTGAAACTCAAAGAATTCAGGACCATTGGTAAGATTGCAACATAGAAGATTTATTTAAGTCTATACACATTAATCTGGTCAACTAAAGTTCAACACTTAAATCAGCACCAAATAAGGAATTATCTCTTTTACAGCAAACAGTCTGAGCCGTCACAAATCTTGTGTATCACTTGCCTCAAGGGACAGAAAATCAAGGGAATTCCAGCCCTTTTATATAATTTTGATCAATCTTATTAATTGTGGATAGACAAATATATATTTGCACCTGTGAATTTGGAGGGTGGGGAGATGTGCTTTTATCTGTGCAAAGATGTCTTAGCTGGTGGGAGCATTTGTCCAGCTTTGTCTGGGTCCCAAAGTTAAGCAGGATTGAGCACATTAATACTTGAACAGGGGATCTTTGGACAATAAAATGCCAATAGGTTAGATTCTGAAGTTAAAAAATTATCTCTGAAGTAGTATTGGCAAACTACTTCCAAGAACACTACCTGGATGTATCTATTAAATCAATGGGAGTTGGGTTTGAATTGGACTCCACTTTTATTTTGTCTTCCTTAATTTTGGCTTCTCTTCTCTTCCTAGCAATTTCCACTGTTTGTTCTGACACCCAATTTGCATTCTTCCAATTCCAGATTTCCAGTTTCTTTTCATATTTATCCTTAACATCTTCCTTAAGTTCATTCCAGAGTTGCTCTGGTTCTCTACCCATGAGATTCAGGACTCTCCAGATTTCAGATGTTGAATTTGGAAATGAAATGGTGTAAAAACTGGTTAGCTTTCTTCTTCTTTAGCTTAAGTTGGAACTTAACTTCAAATTGCTGTGCTGAATCCTGTCTTTCTCAACCTGCTGTTATTTAGTTAGCCCTGTTGATTAGGGAACATTGTTGATGAAGTACCATATATCTGAAGGTTGTCGTGAAATGATTTAAAGCACTTTGGCCATATGACCACATAAGCATCTTTGGATAACACTGGTTCCCTTGTCCCCTAGAGTCAAACACCACTGGACAATAGGGGAAATGTTTCCCTTAGAATGGAAAATATAGAAGACATAATTTTTTTAATGTAATTTTCCTCCTCATCCCTTCTTATGACTTATTTTCGGGATGGGGGGGTTTGCATTTTTCTCCACTTCTGCTGGCAGCATTGGATCAAATTTGTCACTTATATGACCCCTGATTTTTTTTTTTTTTAATGAGAGTGAATCTGGGATAGAATCTCCAGTAAAATAGAAGAGGTTGAAAATATGCAATTCAGTAATTAAATCAGAATCTAACCGGTGGCTTATCAGTGACATTCACTTCACCTGGCAACTGAATGTACTTTTTTTCCATCAACATATTTGGAAAAATGCTATCAATGCATATGTAAAGAAACAAGGCTGGTATCACCAATATGTCTCCTCTATCAAAATCAAGTTATTCCTAAATGTTAATTATGGGCAATTTATCATCTGGGCTTTCTGCCGAATACCACATGTGACTCTATTCAATGGATAGCCCCCACTTTCCCTCACATTTCTTTTCATATGCAAAACCTTCTACAATGCTTTTCTTTTGGCATTTGTTATTGTTAGCTTGAGAACTTTGCCAAAACACACATGGATTTGATTGCAAAGTACGACCAATGAAATTCTATCCCCCGACCCCCCAAAAAAGAGAACTCCCCATTTAAAGGCAGATCCCTTCAAGTAATTTACCAGAATTCTTCAGTCTTTAATGAATCAAAAATATTAAAAATGGATGTGGAGAATGGCAGCTGTGTTTACGTGCTCTTCTTTTCATACTGAGTATCTCATTTTAAAAGCCAGACCTGTGCTTCAGGAAACACTTAATTTGCAAAGAGTTTTGTAATCCTCAATCTCCATCTGAGAATTATGATAACATAATAGATTACTTGCAGTCTGCATGAAAGGACACAGCCCATGCAAGTGCAATCCTGAAATCTAACTCACAAAAGCACTGGCTGAACAATGGTGTCTTCTAGTCTTCTGCCCTATGGATGAGTTTTGTCTTTGCTGCAGTGTCAACTCATAACATTGAGAAATCTTGAATGGGAGAGTGAGAAAACCAAGACCAAGGCCAAGAAATCCTCTGATTCACTCCGATTCATTATTTCCAAAGAAACTAGATACTGATAAAATAACTTTTTGGGAAGTACAGGATCCAATCTGGGGCAGTCACTGCAGAGGTGGGTTGCAAAATAGATTACCATCAGTTCAGTGGGCATGGCTTGGTGGGCGTGCTTTGCGTGCGTACACACACTTTTCACATGTGCGCGCATTAAATGTGCACTTTGCACATGCGCAGAGGCTTTCCTACTCACCTCCTGCAATCCTGTACTCTCCCTGTAGTTTCAGCAGCTGACACGCGACAATCTGCTGTGTTGCGAAAAGCAACTGCGCTTCAAAAGCAGGGAATAAAAGACAGTATGGGAGCCTGGGCGGGCGGTTGGGCCCAACAGTAGCTCCTCAGAGAACTGGTTCGGTCTCCGCTGATCTTCGGCGCTACCGGTATGCCAGAACCAGGCCAAACTGGTAGAATAGCACCATTGGGTCAGTGGGACCAGAAGTTTTGTCTTATGAGCTTTTGGACTCATGCCGGAGTCCATCTTCAGAGAACGTCTCTCTAACTTCTGTCTCTGAAGATGGGCTCCGGCATGAGTCCAAAAGTCAGAAGACAAAATCTCTGGTCCCAGTGACAGACCCAGATTGAATCCTATAGCATTATCCTGAGCCACATATATTCACCTTCATTTGTTTTGGGGAAGTACCTATGGATTTCATTTCATTTCAGAATCTGAGAAAAACTCCTTTGTTCACTTTACCTCAGAAGAACACAAAATAAGACTTGTAGCTTTGTGAAACAAATGGATGTAAACTAATCAAGGAGCGATCCAACTTGGAAATAAGGAGAAATTTCCTGACATTTAGAACAATTAATCAGTGGAAGGACTTGTATCCAGAAGTTGTGAATGCTCCATCACTGGAGGTTTTTAAGAAGAGATTGGACAACCATTTGTCTGAAATGAGATAGGGTTTCTGGGTTGAGCAGGGGGTTGGACTAGAAGACCACCAAATAAACATATTGGTATTAAACCACAAAAGAGTAATACATATCCCATTTCAAGAGCTAAAAATTGATGGTATATTTCCTGCCATTCTGAGGCAGGAAACATAACAAATAGAAGATATAGAGCAAAATTAAGCTCTAAATAGATTAAAGTCTTCCTCTAAAAGAAAATATCAGACTTGCCCAAAAGTGAAAATCCCCACCTATTTTGCATTATAGCCTTACCAGAACACGTATGGTTCCAGCCACCAAAAATGGCTCTCCCAAGATTACCGTCGTCACATTTATTTCAAGCTCAGAAAATAATAATAATTTCAATTTGTTTTGCTTTTGTTACAGCAAAGAAAAATGGTTCTTTTTGTTCATATAATTCACAGTCAGGAGATGACACTGACATTTTCTCCTCTATATTTAGCATCCTCATTGTCTGGTGCTAAAATGTGGCTGTCATTGACTGCTTTTAATTAGATGACAGAACAATGAACATGTCAAACTCTATTGCATTTTCTCCCACCATCATCATCACTTTGGCAAATAATTTCTGAGCAGTTCTGTCTGCCAGAATGACTATTACACAGCACAACTCATCTGTGTTTTGGGGAACTGATTTCTCACCTTTTCCTAGGCTCTTTTAGTCTACATTGATTATTCACAAATCTTAAAATGCTCTTTTTGCATTTAATCCACCTGTCATTACAGATGTTTAAAATTGGAATAAGTGCTTTTCATGCCAAATAAACACCTTTAGAGTACTTACATATATCAATTTTCATCCACAAATTGCATGCCAGTGTCAAAACTAAACTAAACATAAAATATTCCTGTTCAGTTTTAAAAATAAAGCAGAGGAGTGGGGCAATTAGTTGACTCATTGTAGTAAGTAAGCCTAAAACTCTTCATATTTCTATCCTCTATTCTGTTCTTTTAAGTAACTGTTAATAAAGTTGAACAAAGACATGCAATTTAAAATAAAAATATAGGTATTTATAACTGTTGCAATTTTTTTTCCCTTTCAAAAACGCCATCTACCAGTAATGGACCAAGATCTGCCATTTCTTTTGAAGAGAGTTTGGTGACAATGTGATGCTCGAGTCTAATGGGTCCCTCTGTGAATGAAATCTGCCACAAATGTAAAATTAGTATGGCAAAACTCCTGTTTCTAAAGTTTAGCCTTAATATGTTAATAAAGAAAACCTTACTCCAAATTCTACAGATTTCCTTTTCCAATTTCAAAAAATAAAAATCACTTGACATGAGTATTAGTGGGAATTTGCATCTTAAAGTGTCATTCTCCAAAAAAGAATTCCATCAGTAATCAATTAATGTACAATACAAGAAATCAATGGCACATAGCACCAAAATCACATGGCTCCTTACCATCTCAGCTAATAAAATATGTGATTACTTCATGAAGTCCAAGTATTAATTCACAGTAGCTTCAGACCCCTTAAGAAGAATATAATTCCAAAAAAGATGGGACATTTGTATCTCCAATCCAATTTATTAAGGCCATTTCAAACATTTTAAGCTAAGTAATACCATAGTACAGCTACTATACCCTAATATTTTCTGAATAAGCCAAAGTTCAACAACATACATTATTATTGCCATAAGCCTGGAAAGCTATGTACCTCTATGGAAGAAAAATTTTCCCTGATTATTAAGTTCTGCTCTGTTTTCATTCATTATTCATTCTTTCTGTTTATAACATATATTGCTCAACATAAACTGTCAGGTCTCAGCCTTCTTGAAAAAGACAACTTAAACTGGATTTATAAGAACTATAAATGCATGTATTAGTAATGGCTAATTACATTACTGATGGAACTCAAGACATTGTGGCAAGAGTCATTATGAACTTAGAAAGTTATGTCCCTGAAGTTGTTGGAATTAAGAGTAAAGGAATTATTATTATTTATATCATATGTTACTTGAGCTGTTGGTTACAATGGAAAATAAAATGCTGGACTAACTGGACATTTGATAAGATCCAGAAATACTCTCTCTCATTGTTTTGGTCATTTCATATGTATTTCCCCAAACACATCCTGGGAAAGGGTTTCAAGGATTTCAGCCTGCTGTGCTTACAAATCTGTTATAAGCTTTAGTGAAAAGTATATATTTAAATATTCAAATAAGCCAGGCATGCTGGGACATTGACAATATTTCTATCCTTTAAGACATTTTTAAAGTTTAATTTTAAACATGGATGTCTGCACAAAGCTATTTGCATTTAAAAATCAGGTGTATGTTTCTATTTTTTCCATGGCACATGTATTTAACACAAAGCTAATAAATAACCATTGAAAAACCAATGCTCAATAAATAAGACTATACATTAAAAATCTCTGGATACTATAGGATTACTGTTGTCAACAGTTTCACAATTAGTTTTGTTGCTTGACTTTTTAAAAAACCTATTCTTTTGAAAACTACAACCCTTTTCTTTAGCTACATCACATTCATCCCAAATTAGACTCCTAATGGAAATAATCTCCTCTAATCACTGTCTTTGTCACACTGCAGCCAGGAGAAGGCAAACATTAGAATGCTTGAAATGGATGTTAGGACATTCAAAATAGGCAAAATCAATAGGCCTATTTCTTGACATCTGTATAGCTGTTCTGCTAACATAATTCACATCAAGCTGACTGCTTCTTATAATATGCAAGTGCTTTATTATATGCCAGCTGTTACTATATGCAGATGAATTATGTCCTGTGTGTAAATACAGGGTTCTGCCTAGAAAAGGTAAAACAGGAAATCTTGAACTGAATGTGCTATGAATGAAGATTTCTTTGATCCCCTCAGCCCAAATAGAACAGAACAGAACAGAATGGAACAGAACAGAACAGAACAGGAATAGAACAAGAAGAGAAGAGAAGAGAAGAGAAGAGAAGAGAAGAGAAGAGAAGAGAAGAGAAGAGAAGAGAAGAGAAGAAAAGAAAAGAAAAGAAAAGAAAAGAAAAGAAAAGAAAAGAAAAGAAAAGAAAAGAAAAGAAAAGAAAAGAAAAGAGAAGAGAATACTTTATTGGCCAAGTGTGATTGGACACACAAGGAATTTCTCTTGGTGTAAATACTCTCAGTATACATAAAAGAAAAGATACATTTGTCAGGAGTCAAGAATCATAAGGTACGACACTTAATGATAGTCATAGGATACAATAAGCAATCAATCATACTAGGAAACAGTCAATATAAATTGTAAATATACAAGCAACAACGTTACAGTCATACAGTCACAAGTGGAAGGGGATGGGTGATAAGGAGTGATTACAAGATTAACAACAATAGTAGTGCAGACTTTGTAATAGTTGAACAGTGTTGAGGGAATTATTTGTTTAGCAGAGTAATGGCTTTCAGGAAAAAACTGTTCTTGTGTCTAGTTGTTCTGGTGTGCAGTGCTCTATAGCGTTGTTTTGAGGGAAGGAGTTGAAACAGTTTATTTGTCTGTCATCTGTAGCATTATGAAGTAATAAAATTCTCCCTCCTTTCAGATGCACTCCTGTTTTTTCACTGGTATGGCAGTTTTTAGCTGCAGAAAATACTTAGAGAATATGTAACTCCTCTAGAAGTAATGCAAAGTGATGGAATTTAATTGATTTGCATGAAAGCTTTTGGTGGGATAGTTAGCTCATCAGTATATAACATATCATCTGAAGTATGTAGTCCCAGAAAAAAATGTATTCGCAGGGATCTGCATACAATATTTTGTTTTTCATAACTTTCTTTTCTTCGTGAGCCTGATTTATAGAATTGGAATAATTAGAAAACTGAGTCATGTATTAGACCCTGCACTGTAGGTGGAATATGCAAATGGGTGTTTTGTCTATGCATCTAGGAAGGCACAACTAATTGTAACGTATCTATTATCACTCTCTTTTTTACTGTAAAAATAAATAATATGAATCTCATCTTCTCTTGCTCTTAAAAATCTTTTCCAGTTTGTGTCTACAAGAGTTACCCAAGAGAATGGAGCAAAATGAAACAACCATTGAAAGACACACAATCTGCATTGCGGAAAGCTCTAAACAGATTGTGATGGAGTCACAGCCTTTCTATACTTCATACAATAGAACAAAGCTACTCAATTCAAGGATGTTTGATCTGCCTCTTGCCATGTGTTCCAATGGGTGTGTGCAACCCTGTTGCTGAAAGGATTGGAATAGCAGGTATCAGGAGACTAATATCCTCTTAAAATTCTCACATAGCAACAGTGCAGGTTACTATAGAAACCTGAGGATTATTTTTGGAATTGATCATGTTTTAACATTAGTAAGCCCATCATGAGTCTTAAAGAGGAATACTGTATTTCTCAAAACCTTCCCCACTCTCTTCCCATTTTCTACTGATTTCAAAACTAAATAGGGCCAGAATGGTATATGATTATGAAACTGAATCAGAAAGATCCAGATTCACATTTCTCATTCAAACATGGAAAATCACTGGGTGATTTAGGACCAGTTTCTACCTTTCATTTCACATGTTCTTCATTTTTATCTTACATGTTGTGGAGAAAAATAGGAGGAGGGATTCCATACATACTATATTTGGCAAGTGGAAGATACGAGTCTTCACTTTCATGGAACATTTATTATAGTTATTGTTTTGTTTTTATGTCTTTGTTACACTGGTGCTTTTTATTAACTACAAAATGCTTTGCAAGTCAATTTACAAACCTTTATGCATTATAACAGAATATAAGTCTGATTAATTAAGTAAATAAATAAGCATGTTTTAAAAATGTACTGTACTATCAAAATATACTGTACCATCAGAAAATAGGACAAAGAGAAATCTGGCAAGAGTAATTTGATTGATTCTCTCAACAAGTTGACTGGACAGAACTACTAAGGCAAATGTTGTTTTGCATATTATCTATATCAGAATTATTTACAAGCAGCCCCCCCAAAAGTGGGTCAAATTCTGATAGGAGTCTGAAGAATGTCACATATTTATCTTTTTCAAATTTCGTAGAGAGATTTAGCCTATTTGGATACTATCCACTTTTTTGCTTAAGAATTCCATTTTTCATCTTTTGTACTTTCCTTGTAAGTTCCACATGTTCTTTTTTGTTTAAATCTTCAGTTTCTGAGACAAATGTAGGTCAAGCAAGCCTAACTAATGGAATATTTGCATAATTCATTACAAGCCAAAAACCTGACATTTCAATAGTTTTAACTAAATCTTTGGTACAAGAATTTAAATACATTTATCTGCTGAGGTAAGAAACTGGATTCTGTGGCTGTTATTCTCAGTTCATCCTATTCATCTATGACCAGTTCAATATATTAACACAAATATCCTTATTTCAGACTTGAGGGAAATGAGAATTATAACAACCTGCAGCAGCCTTGAATGAATGCAACTCACTAGAATTGCTGCTGCACCACAATATGGAATCTTTTCACACCTTGCAGTTTTATTTCACACACAGTATTTAAAACAAGAGCTTGTAATGTCTGCCTTTGTGAATGTGATTGAAAAAGAAAGAAAAAGAAATTAGGTGTTAACACAGTAGATATTCCAGTATTTTGTGCTATAGACCAGTTTTCTCAATCTTATGCCTTCCTTGCTAATTAAGAATATGTACCAGACTGGAGATTTTACTTACTTACTTACTTACTTACCAATATATATACCAATATATATGGTATATCCCTAACTCAAAGATAGGTGACTCTTACAACATATATATGATGAAAACAATGAAAAATGTAAAAACAATGAAGCATTATAAGGAGCATATTTGAAAAATCTCTGTTAGAAGTATTAATTTCTTAAAATCATTACTGACAAAAAGTAAAGTATCCCTTTAACTAAATTCAGTTCCTGATACCTTCATAGATCTGCCCATGTAGCTTTCATCATAATAATGTGGCATACAAAATATTTAAGTAGTTTTCTCGTAACATGTACTGTACTGGTCAATGAAAATTTTTGAGGTAATACCTATTGTGTAACTTAGCATCTGATTATGGCTTACAGTCTAAATAAAGCTATCAGGACATGAACAGTAAAATCATAATGTAAGCAAATTTATAAGAGACAATCATATAGCCTTTTATGAAATGGATTCCAATAGGAGTTTTGCAATATAACTTCTGCAACAGGAATCAAGATGAGGACAAAATGTCAAAAATATGAAGTTCAAATCTCCAACTGAATTTCTCCAGCTTAATTTCACTGGGGAGAAAATAATATCTATGCTGACACCGAGATCCCAAAGAATGAACCCTGACACCTAGATCACAAAAGAACAATTTTTGGTATATTGGTTAAATTAATTGAAATTATAATATTGATTTAAAGCATCTATCATAACTATTGTTCTATACTTATTAATCACACTAAGTCTAATTCCTTTTCACATTTTATTGCCAAATGTATATAATGATGTAGGACATGATTTTAAGAATACGGAAGCCACTCCTAAAGAGTGCCTGATAATTACGAAATTACTTTGTGTCCACAGATGTTCAAACATATTTTCATATGCCAAACAGAACTAACTACTAAGTATTGCTGGGTAAATATAAATAAATGGATAAGGCAAAGCTTTAAGTGGTGCAATATCCTGGATATATAACACTTCATGGTTTGGGCCATGATACCACAAAGTAAAAGATCCTCGCTAAGCAAAAGAGATAGTCCTTGGAGGATTGGGATACTCAGAACCACTGTATCACATCTTTCAAAAATCCTGGAGCACTGGGGAACTACCAGAGGACTGGAGAAGAGCTGATGTGGTTCCCACCTTCAAAAAAGGGAAAAAAACAAACCCAGGAAACTACAGACCAATAGACCTAACATCAATACCCAGGAAGATACTGGAAAAGAATTAAAAACAACAGATCTGCCAACATCTAGAAACAAGTAAAGTAATAACTAGCAGCCAGCGCCGGTTTGTTAAAAACAGATCATGCCAAAACAACCTTATTTCATTCTTCAACATAGTGACTAAATTAGTAGACCAATGAAATACAGTATATTATAATATAATATACTTAGTATATAAGTGTAATATACTTAGATTTCAGCAAGGCATTCAACAAAGTAGACCACAACCTACTTCTTAGTAAGCTAGAAAAAAGTGGGATAGATAGCACCATCACTAAATGGACTTGCAACTGGCTGACAAACCATACTCAACGAGTAGTCCTTAATGGGTCTAAGTCTACATGAAGGGAAGTAAGCAGTGGGGAGCCACAAGGTTCCGTCTTAGGCCCAGTACTCTTCAATATCTTCATTAATGACTTAGATGAGGGAGTAGAAGGGGAACTTATCAAATTTGCAAATGATATTAAGCTGGCAGGAATATCTAACACCCCAGAAGATAGGCTCAAGATCCAGATGGATCTTGACAGATTTGAGCACTGGGCGCTATCTAACAAAATGAAATTCAGTGTAGAGAAAAGTTAAGTCCTACACTTAGGCAAGAAAAACCAGAAGTACCCATATAGACTGGGTGAAACCAGGCTTAATAGCAGTAACTGTGAGAGGGATCTTGGAGTCTTAGTGGACAACCAGCTAAACATGAGCCAGTAATGTGCAGCAGCAGCCAAAAAAGCCAATGCAATCCTACGTTTCATTAACAGAGGGATACAATCAAGATCAAGTGAAGTACTATTACCACTCTATAAAGCCATAGTAAGACCACACCTAGAGTACTGCATCCAGTTTTGGCACCACACTATAAAAAAGATGTTGGGATTCTAGAAAAAGTGCAGAAAAGAGCAACCAGGATGATTAGGGGACTGGAGCAGTGTTCCAATATTTGAGGGGCTGCACAGAGAGGAAGGTGTCAAGCAAATCACCTGTAGGCCAGACAAGGAATAATGGATGGAAACTAAACAAGGAGATATTCAACCTGGAAATAAGGAGAATTTTTCTGACAGTGAGAACAATCAACCAATGGAACCAATCAACCAGCTTGCCCTCGGAAGTTATGGGAGCACCATCACTTTCAAGAAGAGATTGGACTGCTATTTGTCAGAAATGGTGTAGGATCCCCTGCTTGGATGGGGGGTGGGGGTTGGACTAGATAACCTACAACTCTGTTAATCTGTATATCAGACCATTGACTAGGCTCAATAACAAAGCAATTCATTACTGGCTCTTCAGCTGAAAAAGAGCTGATGGCAGAGACCCCCGCTCTAATCTTTATAATTAAATAACAATTAACCTAATGGTTCACTTTCACCAAAATCCTGGAAGGACACTGGTAGTCAAAGTAGACAGTACTTATGTAGAAAGATAATAGTCTAATCCAGTGATTCCCAAACTTTTTCAGTCCACTGCCCCCTTGGTGCTACAAACTCATCCTCGGTGTCCCCCACCCAGGGCTGGGATTCAAATTTCTGTGGGCATGGCCTAATTTGAGGGTGTGACTTGCTGGTGGGTGTGGCCAGGTGACTGGCAAACCAAATACAAGTGGTCCTCACTTAATGACCGGTTGTTTAGCAAGTGTTCTAATTTATGACGGCCTCCCCAGAGCTACTTGACCAGTTTTTGGAGTTTTGACAGCTTTAGATCAGGGGTCTAAATCCCACCCCTGCCTGTGTGTGTGAGAGAGAGGGGGAGAGAGAGGTTGGATGAGACCCTTTCTCTCCCACCAACGCCAGAAAGCCACCGTCAGTCAAAATTCATATTAGTGGTCTCCAGGATTTAAAATTATGAGCTTGGTGGTCCCTAGGGTCCAAAAGTTTAGCGATCCAAAGGGATAAGCCTGAGTGAGGGAAAGCGAGAGAGAAAAGAAAGAGAGGAAGAGAGGAAGAAAATAAAGAGAAAAGGGAAAGAAAGAAAAAGGGACAAAGAAAGGGGTGTGTGTGGAAGGAAGGGACAGAAAGAAAAAGAAATAAAGAAGGAGGGAGGGAGGGAGGAGAAAGATAATGAGATATCTATGTTAGTCCAATCACCTGCTCCAGCAGGGTTAGAAGGGAGTGTGTATGTGTGTGTGTGTGTGTGTGTGTGTGTGTGTGTGTGTGTGTGTTCTCCTTGTAATTTACCAGTACATTTTGGTTTTGCCTTCTTCAGAATTGGCACTGTAATACATTGGGGAAAAGTAATTTTTAGAATGGAGATCTGGTCCAATGGATCCTGTTTAAAGCCTCAACAAAATGTGAGAGCTTCCCGATAGTCTTGACCATGTTTCATCCACAAAACCTTTAATAGAAGCCAAAGAGGTTTCAATGTGCTGGCAAAGATGTTTCAATGTGGAAAAGGGCCTCAGTCTAAACTGGGCCTCATTCAATCTGATGCATCAGGTCTCTCTCTTTCTCTCTCTCTCTCTCCCTCCCTCCCTCCTTCCCTCTCAGACTGGCTTTCCTCTACTTTCCCAATGTGCCTGTAGGGCCAGTGCTTTGAACATGGATGGATGGATGGATGGAGAGAGAGAGAGAGAGAGAGAGGCAGGTAGGTAGGTAGTCAGGAAGACAGGCAGGCAGGCAAACAGACAGACCTTTTGGATGGATGGACGGAGGGACAGACAGACAGAAGCGACAGCGGCGGCACTTTGGGAAAGCAGTGGCAACAGCTTTTCCTAACATGCTGCCGCATTCAAGGCACCAGTTCTGGATCATTACTACAGTCAATGGGTGAACCTGCAGGGCCGGCGCCTCGAACACCCCCCCTGCTGCCTCTTAGCATCCCCAAGGGGGCCGGCAGAGGGAGGCTAAGAGGCAGCAGGGGGGCGTTCGAGGTGCCGGCCAGCCCTGCAGTTTCACCCATTGATTAGTACTGCTCCGGAGCTGGTGCCTCCAATGCGGAAGCAGTGGCACATTACATGCCGCCATGGCCGTGTTCGATGCACCGCCCCCTGCTGCTTCTCAGCACCCTTCTGCTGGCCCCATTGGGGATGCTAAGAGGCAGCAGGGGGGCGTTTGAGGCGCCAGCCAGCCCTGCAGGTTCACCCATTGACCAGCACTGCTCTGGAGCTGGCTCCTCAATGGGTGAACCTGCAGGGCCGGCTGGCACCTCGAACGCCCCTCTGCCGGCCCCCTTGGGAACACTAAGAGGTGGCAGGGGGACGGTACATTGAATGCTGCCACGGCGGCACATAACATGCCACTGCTTCTGCATTGGAGTCACCGCCTCTGGAGCGGTGCTACAGTCAATGAGTGAACCTGCAGGGCCGGCGCCTCAAACACCCCCCTGCCACCTCTTAGCGCCCCCCTGCCAACCCCCTTGCCTCTTAGTGTCCCCCCAAGGCATTCCACCACCCTCCAGGGGGAAGTACCGCCCACTTTGGGAACCACTGGTCTAACCTATCCCTTCCAGGATTAGAGCCATGGAAATCCTGTCAGTTCCCTGCAATGATAAAGCAAATAATTCAGACTTATGAATGACTGGTATTTCTTCTGCATTTAAAAAGACTTGCTTGCTTGTCTATTTATTTTGACATTTATTTCAACAAAGAGTATAGCAGAACTTTAGACATGTCATGGGTAAGAGAAGAAAGTGAAATGGGAAAGGCAGATGCCCAGTGCAAATGCAAAAAAATTTTCGTCCTGTTTCAAGGAAATTATGAATTTTCCCAAGATTCTAAGAACAGAATCAGGCATGAAGATTGGTACAAAAATGCTTAGGCTTTTTCCCCCTGGTAATTAAGATTGATTGATAGGCTAACCCTAACCCTTTTGTGTTTTCTTTTATAATGTGGAATAAAAAAATGAGTTGCTTCAGTAATGTGTTTCCTCAGCACAACTCCCTATTATGACCTATCGCAGATGGGAATGAGAATCTGAAAAAAAAAGACATGTCATAGACAAATGCTACTCATTGCAAAAAGAAAATGGGGAAAGGGACAATTCTGACATTTTTAACAATAGCTCAAAAGTTGATAGTTACTATAATCAATTAATAAGCAATCCATTCACCAATTCAATAGTTTCTCCCCTTCTACCACCCTGGAAATAAATGTGCACTCAATTTTTTAAAAAGCTCCCTTTCTACAGTCTATATGGGAAATGTTTTCATGTTCTGACATAACCAAGCCACCTAGGGTCTACTGATTTTTTTTTTCCTCATTACAATCATATTTGCTGGAATCTATATGGCATCCACAAAGATTTATTACAATGGTGCAAGTAGTTTAATGTTACACAACAATCCTGGCCCCTGAAATGGAGAATGCACAGGATACTTTCACTTCATATGGCATTTCTTGATATTTCACAAATGGTTATGTGTGCCTGGTATTCTGGTTCTTTTAAGCATTGAATTAATCCCCCTCAATTTAAAATGTATTAGAATTGTAAAAGGGAGGTCTGAACAAAGGGCTTGTGAGAACAAACAAGCAGAATCCTAAGAGAAAAAGAGATGTACAAATTTTGCAATTTTTAATATGTTAAAAAAATTAAGTAATATTATCCAAAAAGCACAAACATCAACCATCGATTTCTCACGCTGGCAATGAAATTAAGACATCAGCAGTAAATTCAAAAAGCCTCATTGAGTTCAAACTTAATTTATGTAGGATTATAACTTCAACAAGTTATTCTGCAGACCCAGCTATGCTTACTTGGAATAAGATCTTATTGAATGTAGCTGAAGTAAGGTTGCAATTTGCTATGTGTACTTACATGGGAGTAAGCTATAGTAACCTCTCTGTAGGCATGCGAGCTGTCACCCCAGCTCAACTCTGCCACCCATGTGAGTGCGTCTCCTGCCAGCCAGCTGGTCTTTGAGTCTCTCCTGTGCATGCACAAAGGGCAGGGCGCATGCATGGGGGACATGCACACACTGCATTTTGGGGGTGTGCACGCACGCACGTGCTTTGAGCACTCAGTGCCAAAAAGGTTAACCATCTCTGTTATAGGGATTTCAGTGAAGTATTCTCTGGTAAACATACATTGGAGTAGAATGCAATTCGTCAGGACCTCCCACAGCTGTATACAATGTGCTAATTTGTTTTTGCAAACTGTAAATTGCATGAGTGAATATGATCATATTGGAAAGGAGATATGTCACTGCAAAAACACAGCTGACATGTTCTATTTGCTTTATTCTCTGGTACTCAATATCTTATGGTAAGCAATCAGCAATAAATAAAGGAACAAACAAATAAACAAAGCTGTTTCTTAGAATAAGCAGACCCAAAAGATTCATTGATTCATTTTAACCCTGAATAACCACCTAGATTATGTTATAAAAGTAAAGACTCCTTTATAAACTGAACTCTCTGTAACTTTAGGTACATGAGTATGTAATTTCCCTGGCAACAGAAGTTTTCTGCCATTGCCTTCTTCCAAACATTCCTTGGAAGTTTTCCACCCCCAATACTAAGTAGTCCCGGGTTATTAAAATCCATGCTCAAAATAGACAACATCTGTTTTTTTCTTTGTAAACAACCATTGCCAGTACTAAACACAGACACCAATACAGATACACACACACAGTTAAATATTGCTGAATTCAACAAAAGTGACTCCCAGCAATATACTGTACAACGTAAAAAAGTAAACAAACTGAAAAAAAATCAATTAACAAAGGTTAATTGTAGAAAATCTGTTATATTCAATGAAGTGTGAAAACATAATTGTTTGTCAAAATTCTGTCTAAAACTATGGAAAGTCATAGATCAGGGGTGTCAAACTCAAGGCCTGGGGACTGGAACTCATCTGTAGGGTGCTTAGATCTGGCCCACAGGGCCATCCTGGAAACAGTGAAGGACTGCCAGTGAAAATGGGCTCCCAAGCTCCATTTTTGGCTGCAATGGCCTCCTCCAACCCTGTGCCAGCAAAAATACAGCTCAGGAGGGCACGCACGGCAGAGTGCTCAGGCCACCACAGGCACCCCGACACATGTGATGTTGAACTGGCCATGCCCACCCCCCACTCCCCTGAGGTCAAACACAACCCTAATGCAGCCGTCAATGAAATCGAGTTGACACCCCTGCCATAGATAATGTCAATAATGCTGGTTTAAAGGGACAGTTGGTCGGCCATATATAATTGTCAGCATTCCAGAAAATTCCACTCCAACAAATAACTCCAAGACAGACATCCTCTCAAAAGATCTGCTTTATTTGGATAGTGATCTGGCACATCTGGGGAATCCAGAATCTGAAAGTTCCCGGCTTCCTTGCAATAAGTAAAAACTACAAATCCAACCCCTGCACCCATCATTGCATCACATGCCCCAATCATCATCCATCCAAACTTGAGACATCCCCTCACCCAGGTGCAGAAATAACATGACCTTGACTTTAAAGAAGAATGCTATTATGTCTAACCAGATACACTCCAAGAAATTTCCCCCTCCCATTTTCCCAAGCTCAAGAATGTGGCAGTGTGGAAGCATCAGGTATCAATACGTGGCTTCCAAAGCTGATAGTAATATTTCTATATTTCCTATGGTAAAATTTTATCTCCATCTGAAACACATAGATTTACTAGAATAAGTATTTGGTGTTATTGATAAAAATATTTCTGATGTTTATAGTTGAAATATTATGGACATAATCTGACTTTCCTGAATGGCAGCGAACTTTCCCATTTCCTTAAAACAAGATCAGCTGTCCTTAACCAAATAAAGGCTGCTTTTTAGATAAATGTCTAAATCTATGTTTTGAATATCATTGTTTTGAGGATTTATAGCAGATGGATAATATATTGAGGGAACATATGATAAAGATAAAGTACAATAAAACATAATTCCCCCAAATTTAGTAGCCTTTAGCTCTGGGTCCTTGCACAAATCTTCCATTATCTTGGAATAGCTGAATGTTGTTTCATTACTCAGCCTAGGTAGGATAGAATAATGAATATTATTGGTAACATTTTTAAATTCAGTATTCGCTAAATAGTGAATTTGTATTTTTAAAAATGCAAACAAATGCAAAGTATCACTACAGATTTCCCCTTATCTGACATCTTTTTCAGGCCTTAAAAAATTACTGGTTCATCCTATTATAATTAAGAATTCATCACTAGCATCCTAAAGACTTTTATCTGCATTGTTCATCATAAGTAACTCCATGTAATATATAAAACATAAATTGACAACATAGAATTACTCAGCTTCTTTGAAAATGAAAATATCCCAGCTGAATATAGGAACAAAAAGCCTCTAGTGTTGACAAGAGTGGGATGAGCCTTTGACTGCCTGTTGAATGCAGCTTCCTATGCAACTGATCTCCCTACAGTCGGTGACTTTCACAATTCAGGTAATTGGCGTTAGTTTAATCCCAGGATATTCTGGTTTATGACCTAGAAGACCTGCTTGCAATTGTTATAATTAAACCACAGATTTTTCCAAACATCTCTATAGAGTTGTATTTGAGTTATATTTCTCCACTAATATGTTAATTAGTTGCTAATTAGCAATTCCAACTGCAGAGATTAGATAGCATGTGGGAAGGGAAATGCTTGGAAATAAGTTAGAAAAAGATAACCTATCAAGAGGATGGAAAAATCCAGTCCCTGGAGTGTCGCAAAAAGCTATGAAGAAGTATTTATTTCCACTGTTATCAAGTATTCTGAATTTTACAACCTAAATATGACAACTCTAACAAAAATATAGGATGCCTATTCCATGGATATATTTATACAGAATTAAACCCAAATGAAATTTTAAAAACCTACCAAAATTTATGATATTTAGACACATTCTCTATCATTAGCCTAATTCAATTCTACCATTAAAAGAAAATTACTTTGCATAAAAGGTGGGAACAGAACATTTAAAGGGCTTTCTGTGCCCAAATAAACGTGTCAGTTTCAAGATATTTTTGTTAGATGTCAAACAGCCATGTTCAGCCATGTTAGGCAAGTATAATAGAGACAGATTTTGTCAATGCATCACATTAACTGAGCAACTCACAAAAAAATAGGAAAATGCAACGTTTCTCTTCTGAGCCATTTGTAAGGAAATTAACTCCTGTTTCACTTGTCTGTTAACCTTATGTTGGTTAAGATTTTTTTTTGGGGGGGCGGGGGATTCTGTGATTTAATTTAATCATCTGATGCCTCCCCCCATTTCTCTCTCTACCTATAAGTCAATAAATTATACTAATCAATTTATCAATTAAAATGTCAGTGGATGATTAATCTATCTTTGTTATGCAAGGCATTCCTTTTTTATTTTATTTGCTAAGGGCTAGGAAGTGTGGCTCCCCAAAATAGACAAATACTACTAAATTCAACCATCTGGGCTACCCAGAAAAAAATGGCAAATAGCTCCTGGAATAAGCCGAAAAGCAAAAAGTAATGTCCCAGAGCAGAAGCATTTGTTCTAAGAGAACAGAGTGTACCTTTTCTTAGGTTCTGACAAAATGTGTATTGCAGCCAAAGGTTAGATTATTTGCTCTGATGAGACAATGAAATACTAATCCGCCAGCAGCTTGTTTCCTTCAACTGGCTACGCTGCTGCTTCTCATCTTTCCAATGGCCACCCTGACTGGATAAGTCAACTGGGATTATTAGCAGGGGACGGGAGCATACAACATGGTGAACTTCAGCCATAAATGTTTTAAAAGAGGAACTGAATTCTAATTCAAAAAATAAGACATGTTACTGTAGAAATTGCAGAAAAATATTCTCTTACATTAAATCAAGCTTGCCTATTCATCAAAATGAAGGAATTGGTTGACCCAATATCTTGTATCAAATTCTGGCTCCATATATAACTTGGCCTTGGAAGGGAGGGAGCCTTGAAGGTATATTGAAGCCTGCTATAGATTATTTTATGACTACGAGTGATAACTGTTTACAAGGGAATACAAATATATGACTTTATATACAACAGACTTTTACCTAGTTCTTTAGCTTTTCTTTTACTGACAAACATGAAACTGATTTTATACACATGGATGAGGACTTTCAGTCTTTTCATCACTGATTCTCTAATTAGGTTTCTTTTTACTATAGAGACTAAATTATGAAATTATAAATATGAAGACACATGAATTATATAAAATAAGGCCTAACAGATTCTGCTTCGTTGTAAGTTGCCAACTTTTCATAGTTATGTCACTAAGTTCTCCTCCCATGACTGAATGTAACCAATAGAAATGCACTCCAAAGTTCTAAGAACTTGCCATCTTTTGAAAACTAGATGAGGGTTTTAATCTCTCTTTCAGTTACGGATGAAGTTCCCATTCGAGTGAGATCATCCTGTGTTTGTGTATGTTAGCATTCTCATTGGACAGACCGCTTAATATTCTCCTTGCGCCCAGTTCATTCAAACAAGTTTGAGAAAACCTCTGAAACACATTTTTACAGACTTACTATCCAATTAGAATTAGCCAGGATAATATAGTTAATAAGGAATAGTACCACAATAAACAGAGGATTCATTTATTTGTATTTCAAGTTAATGGAAGGAACTCAACAAGTGCTAAGTCTCAATGTGGGAAGCTATATGTGAATGGGCTGACATTAGAGCTAGTTATTGGTCAGTGACAGCTTAGCAATGATAATCTAAAGGTGTTTCCTATGAGGCTCCAAATCCCCACTTTACAACCTTTCTTGCTCCAGTTAAGTGAATCACTGTTGTTGTTAAGTTAATAACACACTTATTAAGTAAAAGTAGCTTTTCCATTTTGCTTGTCAGGTCACTAAAGGAAAACCACATGACCTTAGGACACTTCCACCATCTTAAATATGAACCAGTTGCTAAGGATCTGAATTTTTGATCACAAGATCATGGGGATGTTGCAATGGTCATAAGTATGAAAAATGGTCATAAATGACTTTTTTCGGTGCCATTGTAGCTTTGAATGCTCACTAAATGAATTGTTGTAAGTCAAGGACTACCTGTAGTTTCTTCCAGTTTTTCAAAACAAAACAATTAAAAGTTCTTTTAGAAATGCTTTTTTAAAAACTTCTTTTTAGCAATAAAGAAGTGATATTCTATTGCTTACACAATCCTTGGTAATTTGAGAGTTCAAATATATAACTTGGTTTTTCTTCTCTAACACCCAGACTTCTGTTTATTCAAACTATAGGAATTTTCTCATGCTTGACAGAAATTTGGAAGCTGAAAATGCAGTTAATTACTTCTTGGCCGTGGGAAGATCTTAAGTAAAATCATTGATTACACTGAGCTTTTCTTATAAACAAAAGATATACAGGATGAGCAGTGAAAGCAAATGCTCTCAGATGACTTTCTTTGGAGCCCATGCAAATGCACATCTAACTACAATATACAATATTTAGTAGAGATTCAACTTAAAATCCCTAGCTTCACAAGCTTCAACCTCTGCTAAGCATTTTGTTATTTAGAAACACATAGAATGTTTTCTTCTTTAACTGATCAAGTTAGTACACTATCTGAGATAATACTGATTAAATGTGTTAACAGAATTAGGTAGTAGAGTTACACTGGGTCTTAGTAGTTTATAGAAGAAATAATTGTAGGGAGACATAATACCCGTTGTCTTTCAGTGTCATGAAGTTTATTATGCAGAAGATTAGGAAAGAATTGTTCACAGTTGGTCCAGAAAACAAGATAACAAGCAATGTATTCACATCACAAAGAAATAAGTTTTGATTGGATACCAAGAATAATTTCATAACAGTTAACACTGCTGGAAAATGGAACAGAAAGATTACCATCAGAGGGGACAGGCTCTCCTTGACTAGATGACCATTTGGTTGGATTTAAACAATTTCCACGTTCCCTTTCAACCCTTATTATGCTATTAAAAAGATTCATTTGCAATAAAGATTCTTACCAAGTTGCTATACCGAACATCAGATAAACTTTTTTGTTGTTGTTCAAGATGGTAGCTTGCAGCTTAACTGCCTTCTCATTACTCCTATCATGTTAAGAGGAAAGCTGTTGTACCCCTCAAGGACCAGAACACTAACTACTGGGAGTATTAACTCTAACTTCATTTTAAAGTTTCATTAAGAGAATCTTGCAAGGCTGTGAAAGTACCCCTCCTATCCTTCACCTTTATCTCCTTGAAAATTAGAGATGGTCTCTTCTGAGACACTTTTAACACCCTTTCTAACTTTGGACTCAAATTTCATTTAGCAGAACATTGTCCAGGCTGCAGCTCTTCTTCCTTTTTCCCAACACCAAGAGAAGAAGAGATCACTTTTTACTTATCAATTACCCACCAACAATAGAGTTAGCTATGTCTGTTGCCTTTGGTGGGATTTGTTTATGATAACCCAGTCTGTGCCTCAAATTTAACAGATTATCAGAGTTGGAAGGGACCTTGTAGGTCATCTGGTCCAAACCCACGCCCTCACCTCCACAGTTGTCACCTTTGAAGTTTTCTTGTGGTTAGTCAGTAGCAGGTGCGGACGGTGGAGGAATCAGATGAGGGGCCAGGACCATTAGGGAGTGGACTACAGCCTTCAGAGATTGTGGGGGCTGGCAACAGTGATGAGGAGGTTCCTGAGGTGCCTGTGCCAAGTGTGCATGGGCACAGGATTGATCATAGGAGACAGCAGTTACAGCAGCACAGGCAACTTGGGAGTAAGGCTGCAAGGTAATGGCCCCTCCCTCAAGAGGATAAAAGCCAGGTTTGAAGAAGCGTTCTCTGCAGAAGGCAAAGACGCTCTAAAGCTCAGCCTTGCGGACATCATAGTTAATATTTGAAAACTCTTGTAAACTAGTTCTTATCTTCTTATTTTGGCAGCCTTGACAAACAACTTGGCAAGATTCTATCTTGTCAGAGCTAATTAGTTAGAAGCAGCCTTTTATCTGTGAAGAAACAGAATTCGTAGATTAAACTTTAAAAGGTGGGGGCTGCTGCCTTTGTCTTGTGTTTGCTCTCTTGGAACCAGGTTGAGTCAGAACAAGTTCCCTATGACTGGCATTGATCTTTTTATTTAAATAACTCTGCCCTATGCCCATCTCAGATGACTTCCAAGTACATCAGAAGCTTCAGGCAACTCAGTGCTTTCTTAAGGAACAAACAGAATGTCATAGCCTCCCTACATCGCAACTGGACATTTAATCTGGTTTTCTACCAAGTTTCTCCCATCTATACAATAATCTAAAAAGATGAATGGCAAGATTATTGGGTCATTCATTCCTCATGGAAGCACAAGCAAATTCTGTGGCTTTCCAACAGTAGCACCTGACTTGTCAAACAACAGAACTTCACCAATTGTCACAAGTCACAAATTCTGACAATCCAGAAAGAGGGCTATTCAATAAAGAATGGAGAAACTTTTCTGCCCAAAATGAGTTGGAGAGATGTAAAATTGTGGACACCTTATCAACACTAGCCAAAAGCACCATTCAGTGATGGAGATTAAAAGGAAAGCAGGGGAAATTCTAATTGTTTCTGTTGTTTCAGTTCCTAAAGGAAGAGGGGTTAATCATGATAAATATGGTGAAAGAGATAGAGGAAGAAAACTTCCAATTGTTATCACTGAGTCAGGAATAATGAGGGGCCAGTGTTCCTGGTCTTTCTAGACAGACATGCAAAGTGAAAATGGTGTGGGATTTGGATGAGGATCCATAGTTTTTCAGAAGATAGATGGCACTTATGTCAATAGTCAATAATCACCTCGTTCCAGGATTCAAAACCACAGAGCAAAAATAATCTACTAGGCCATGGGACAGGCAGGAAAAAGATGAGCCAGAACTGCAGTAGGTAGAAAAGGAAATTTCACTCTCACATTCATCATAGAAAAAAAATTATTGTGCAGCTTGCCAATGTTGAATGTCTGGTAAGCTGTTTGCAAGTTTGAGCCAGAGATTCTGACATACTCACAATGATGGATTTGCAGTTCCTTATTAATGTGTCTATCTGGAATTTTTCAAGAGGTCATTTGCAAGAAATTTGGAGAAGGTCAGTGTTTAATCTGCTTTTCTTATTGTGCTGTTAGTCTATCCTTATAATTTTCATAAAATTCTTGGTTTATGAAGATTGTTCCTTTTTACAAAGTCTGTAAAGCAATTCTGAATATAATTACCGCATAACCTCACTTCCTACCTGTGCATTGGAATTTAGTAGCAATTGGCATATATCAAGGTGACAAAGTTGTACTGCAGAAGTTGTTAGACTATAGTAACCCTCAAGATTCTGATAGCAGCAGATGATACTATTTGGCAATGCCTGTTTCGTAAAAGTTTTTTTTTTCCTCATTGAATTATCAAAGAATTATTAAACACAAAACTAAATAAAACTGTTCAAAAAATTGAATCGTGATGAAGACATTAAGAGGCTTCTGGAGTGGGCAGCTATATTAAATCAAATATATTTAAATGAAATGTTGCTGGATTTTTGTCAATATATTTTGCATCAACATATGTTTATTATTTATAATACACTAAAATCTCTTGTCTTGAATATTCTCATGCATTTACCTGTACAGGTAGTCCTTGCTTGCTGACCATTCATTCAGCATCTGTTTGACGTTGAAAAAAAACTTTAAAACCAATTTACAACAGTTTATAATCTTTATAGTATCCCTCAGTCACATAATTGCCATTACAGTCAGCCTGTGGTGTCCTAGGCTGTAGGCTTTCTCCGTAGAACTGCTGCGAGCATCCAGAGAGTGGGAGGTGCTTCCGTCTTCACTTCTCACAGGCTGAGCTGAAATTGAGGAACGCCCTCCTCCTCCACGTGACTCCTCCATGCGCTCTCCCCAGTTTTAGCTCAGCCTTCGAGAAGCAGGCAGCTTTTTCTCGTTCATTGGCCGTTTCAGGGGATCGTTGAGAGTTGGATCGGGTTTGATTTCATTTTTTCCTCTCCCTGCAAGGCTAGCGTGATCCCAAATTTAGTTGGTGGAGCGATTTCGCTCCCAGGAGGGAAGTAAAGGGTTTGGAGCCTTTTGCCCCCCCCCTTCTAATCTGCCGTTCCAAGCGTGCTGGGCTCAGCCGCTTGGCCCTGCGCTGTATTTTTAAAAGCACAATTGCGTCTTCCCCCCTAGAACGCCTCAGAGGAGGCAGCGCTTCCTCTCCCAGCTCTTTCCTTCACTCATTTGAAGTTGCGGTGGGCTGGTGCGCTTCTGAGCTGTGCGCTCTGAACCGGGCAGCCATTTTGGGCATGCCTCGTGGCCGGCGCCATTTTGTTTTCTGAACAAGTAACGCCTTCTTCTTTTTGGATTGAGAGTGAGCTGCGAGGTTTTTTGTAGGCCCTTTAGCGGGACCGTCAGGCCACGTGGAGCCTTTGTTTTTACTGAGAGAGCACTGTGGTCCTGTGCCCTGCTGTCTCTCTTAGAGTTAATATTGTTGGCTTTCTTCCTTGGCCCGCAGCTAGTTCAGAAGCGCAGGCACATACTCTCCATGTTGTTGGGGGGCTGCCTATAGAGGCCCCTTTATTCTTGTCTTGCCTTTTACAATTGCTTGGCCTCAGCGTTCATTTGGTCTATTTGGAATTAAGGTTTTTTGTTTTTTTTTGCTGTACCTTTTTGGGTCTATTTGGTTTTCCTTACTTGAACCTGACCCCTTTTTCGGTATTTAATTGCCAGTGTATATATTCAGATTTTTAATTTAGCTACTAGAATTTTTTCTGTTTTTTTATTGCATAAGGTTCAAAAAAAAAAAGAGAGAGAAAGGAGATTTTTTTGAATAGATAATAGCTAGTTCTAGAATAAAATTTATTTCAAAAAGGGGGACGTGACCCAATTTTAGGAAAACCGGTTTACGTTTGTAGGCCGAACTCCTAGGCGTGCCAACCGCCATTTTCTTTCAATACCATGGCAGAGGCTAATCCTACTGGCTCTTCTCTGAAGGCCAAGTCTAAGACGCACTACCTTCGCAAAAGGGACAAGGATTCTTCCAGTGCTTCTCAAAGAGATGCCTTACGACGTCATAAGGCCCTTGAAAGGGAATTTAGCAAGCGGGCTAAAGAGTCTCACTCTATAACACCTGCCTTTCCTTCTACCCTCCCCCCCACCGAGCCAACCCTCTTCCTCTAGGGGTGGTACTTCCACCCGAGGCCACCAGCCCTCCCGTGTACCAGAGGTGACATTTACGCTGACCGCTGCAGGCCTACGCTCTGAGGATCCTGCTCCAATCATTGTACCTGAGAATATCAGGAAATGGATGCAGTCTGCCATCCGTCAAGGTATAGCTGAAGGAATGCAGCAGCTCGCTAGACCGGATTCCCGAAGGAGGACTCCCGAGGCTGAGTTTTTATCCGGGAGATCTCCTTTTGCAGCAGCGTCACAGCATGGTCAGGTACCTCCTCACATGGATGTTCCATTCCCAGAGGGGGAGGATACCCAAGAAGAAGAGGAAGTGGGCCTTGAACCGTTCGGAGAGTACGAAGGTTCTGATAGAAGTTCCTTACAGTATTCGGAACCCTTTCTGGAGGGGGACCTAATGGAGGGAGAAATGTTGGAAGATGAGGGTCTTTCTCCTGAACAACCTGCTGTTGTGGGTCTTTTTAAACCCCATTTATTTAAGTCCTTGCTATTTAAGGCAAAGAACATTTCAGGTCTGGCCTCTCAGCCTCCTTCTGAACCCCCTCCATCGAGTCCAGAAGGTCCTGATGACCTTATGTTCAGACAGCTGACAGTGGCAGCAGACATTATTCCAGCCCCCCCAATCTTCTCAGATCTGGTGACAAAGGAGTTGGCCTCGGTGGTTCCTTCTCCGGCCCCTTCTAGTCAGGACAAGAGGTTGTTTACCCTGGATCAGGATTTCTCAGCTATGTTAGACACCCCGGAAGTAGATGATCCGATTGTAAGACTTGCTTCCTCTTCCAATCCTACCGATGCACTGGAGGCACGGAAGCCGGAGGATAAGCGAGCGGCCTCCCAGGCTACTGTACGCCTTCCCTCTGCTTCCATTAATCCCCAGGGTGATTCGAAAATTGATAGCCGAGAAAGCAGAGATCTTCATGGTGGCACCTTATTGGCCCAGGAGGCCGTGGTTTGCGGACCTCCGCAATCTGTCAGTATCTCCGCCATGGAGGATTCCGTTGGATCAGATTTCGCTGTCGCAAGGCCCGCTGCTCCATCCAGAGCCACAGTGGCTACAGTTGGCCGTTTGGAGGTTGAGCGGGAAACAATGATTGAGGAAGGCTTATCAGCACAGGTCATTAACACCATTTTGGCCGCTAGAAGACCTTCTACCACTCGCATTTATGATGCAACCTGGAAAAGTTTCTGTAACTGGTGCCACAAATCATTCATCGACCCACGCTCTCCTTCAGTTGCACAGATCCTGGCCTTTTTACAAGATGGCCTAGATGGAGATTTATCACCTAACACCTTAAGGAGGCAGGTAGCGGCGCTCTCAACGGTGGTTGCTGGCGGTCCTTTCGGTCCCCTTTCCCACCATCCTCGAATCAAGGCTTTTCTTAAAGGGGCTTCTAATTTGCGCCCGTCAGTAGTGCACAGGTACCCAACATGGGACCTTAATAAAGTTCTGGCCTTGACTAGATCTCCTTTTGAGCCTCTCAGAGAGGCGTCACTTCAATTTCTTACATTTGAGACAGTTTTTCTGGTGGCTATTACTTCGGCTAGAAGGATATCTGAAATTGCAGCTCTATCCGTGAGAAAAGATCTGTGCATCTTTCATTCAGATCGGGTGGTTCTGAGATCAGACCCAGCATTTATGCCGAAGATTAATTCACCGTTCCACAGGGCGCAGGAGTTGGTCCTGCCTAATTTTTGTCCGAAGCCTCTGCGCAAGCAAGAGAGGCACACCCTTGATGTTTGAAGGGCTTTGTGTATTTACATTTCTCGTACGCAGTCCATCAGGAAGGCAGAGTCTCTATTTTTGTCATTTCAGCCAAAGACACTAGGCTGTAAGGTTTCTCCGTCCACGGTAGGCAGGTGGATTAGGGCTACCATATCCAAGGCCTATTTAATTCAAGCTATTCCAGTTCCCAGTGGGGTTACCGCTCACTCCACCAGAAGTGCAGCTACCTCGGCAGCCTGGGCTACTCAGGCGTCTATTCTTGATATTTGCCGGGCAGCCACCTGGACTTCCCCATCTCACTTTATAAGACATTATAAGATTGATGTTTACGCCTCAGCTGAAGCATCTTTTGGCAGGCGAGTTTTGCAGCAAGTGGTGAGAGATCCTGGGGAAGTTCCAATCCAGACGGACTCCCACCCGTAGGACACACTTGCTTTGGTATGTCCCACTCTCTGGATGCTCGCAGCAGTTCTACGGAGAATGGGCGTTGGTTCTTACCTGATACGCCTCTTCTCGTGGAGCTGTGTAGAGCATCCAGCCCCACCCTGTTGGTCCGTCTGTAAAGGGGGAAAACCTGTTTCGGCCAATGATTTCTAATGTTGTAGTTCATGTTTTTTAATACTTAAGAGTAGAGGGTTGTTTTTGTCCTCTCGTCTTCGATAAAACTGGGGGGAACGCATGGAGGAGTCACGTGGAGGAGGAGGGCGTTCCTCAATTTCAGCTCAGCCTGTGAGAAGTGAAGACAGAAGTACCTCCCACTCTCTGGATGTTCTACGCAGTTCCACGAGAAGAGGCGTATCAGGTAAGAACCAACGCCCATTTTCTCCCCCCCCACACCGAAGAGTAGACAGATTGGAGAGAAGGGAATTGCAAGTGAACAAGCTACACACCAAAAGCAATGTACACACGCCAGCAGGGGGAAAGGGTCAGTAGAGATGGCCTGCAGAAATTGCTTTTTCCCTTCCCCCAAACATTGCAGAGAAAGGGGATTGGAGAGAAAATGATTTCAAGAGAGAAAACTATTTGTGTCATGCACCTATAGCACCCAGCTACAAAGTGTTGGCAGAAACACATTGCTTTCAATGTGTACCAGACAGTAACTTGGCACTTGAGCATTCCAATGGGCAGGAGTATGTTAGGAGGCAAACAAAAGCCAAAGATGTGAAACCAAGTGGTTTCACATCTTTCCAGTCACATGATTTGCTGAGCCATTGGAATTGCTAGTCACAATGAAGATCATTTAGTGGGGACTAGCTATACAGGTAATTCAAGCAGACTGAATAAAAGGCATTTCCAAATCCTATTATTTCTCTTTTGTCCTTTAAAATAGTCACCCTGAACCCAAAGTATTGGTCCAAAGTATTATAGAACATAACTCTTAGACTGACCATAATCTAGTTTAAAAAGATGTCACTTGCATCACTTTTTGACTAATCTCTGGGAATGGGAGAAAGGGAAAGCACTAGAAATGTGTTGGACATGCATAGCTGCATCTGAATGAGAAACAGAATTGTGCAGCCCAATATATTGACTCATCTAAGATCAACTATCCTATCATTCTTCATCTCTCAGACTTTATTATCACCTCATTTTATGCAACTGGAAAGTTTTGTATAATGTTCTTCCACTTTCCTATCTTTTCTTTCTGTGTAATATTGCTTAATTTACATATGAACTGGCATATCCAATGTAACTAAGTCTTTGTATAGTATTTCTGATCAGTAATTACTATGGCTTGTGCTGCATTTTGGAAATGGATGTCCAAAATATATTTCAGATTATGAATCTAAGATAATCTAATTGTCCTATCCCAGAAAAGATATACCGTATATACTCGAGTATAAGCCGAGTTTTTCAGCACATTTTTTGTGCTGAAAAAAAACCCCTCGGGTTATACTCGAGTCAGATTCCCCTCTGAAAAAAAAATGGTGTGGAGCTCCGAAGCTGGGCAGCCGCTTCCCTGCTTCCGTGTTTCCTTTGCAACTTTTAAGCATGGGAGGGGGAGGCTTTTCTGAGCTCTAGGCTGAAAAAGCAACGCGAGCCTAGGTCGCTCCACTCAGTTTCATTTCCTCAGCTCCAGCTGCTTTCAGTCCACTCGGGAGGAGGGGGAGGAGGGGGAGGAGGAGGAGGCTTTTCTGAGCTCTAGGCTGAAAAAGCAACGCGAGTCTAGGTCGCTCCACTCAGTTTCATTTCCTCAGCTCCAGCTGCTTTCAGTCCACTCGGGAGGAGGGGGAGGAGGGGGAGGAGGGGGAGGAGGGGGAGGAGGAGGGGGAGGCTTTTCTGAGCTCTAGGCTGAAAAAGCAACGTGAGCCTAGGTCGCTCCACTCAGTTTCATTTCCTCAGCTCCAGCTGCTTTCAGTCCACTCGGGAGGAGGGGGAGAGAGAGAGAGAGAGATATCATAAGAACGGCTCTTGGTTTTTTCTTGCAAGGGAGAGAGTGACTCCTGCCTACCACTGTCATCATCATCATCTTTTGGGTTAGTGAATCAATCAAACCTTTCATGATAGTGAGATCGTTTTCCAAATTTCCCTTAAATCAGGGAAGAAATCAGAAACAAACCTTTGGACTGAGAATAAGCTTGTTCCTATGATGCCATTTTTGTTCACTTCAGTGTGAAAAGTGTGAAAAAACACACTTCTTTTTCTTCATCTTCTTGTTCCCTATTTACTGGTCTCTTTCAAAGAGGAAATTGTGAACATCAAACTTATTCTCAACTGTCCTAGTGAAAGTTTTTATTGGCATCTATTTTTATTTTTGAAATTTACCAGTAGCTGCTGCATTTCCCACCCTCGACTTATACTCGAGTCAATAAGTTTTCCCAGTTTTTTGTGGTTAAATTAGGTGCCTCGGCTTATATTCGGGTCGACTTATACTCGAGTATATACGGTAGCTACTTTTAAGACATTTTAAACTGTTCTAAAAATAAATTTTGAAATGAAATCACAAATATTTTATTCATTTGATCCCAGAAACGTAAATGGAGGGTATTACAATTTATGAATGTATTTATTTTAACAGCAGCAAGAATCAGTCTAACATAATGTCAGAACAGAGAAAACTTGCTATCTTTACAGAATTGGGGGACTAAAATGGAAGAATATGAGGCAATGGAAAATCTGACTGAATATATTCCCAGCAGAGGTTTAACATAATTTTAAGCAGGAATTATTTTTAAAAATACTCTTTAAAAATTTTTTCATACTGGCACTCCAATGCTCCTTTCACAGATCAAATATAAAATACAAAATTGCCCTACTAGTTATCCATTTGTCATCAGGCTTATACTCAAAGTGACAGTTTAAAAATTTCAATTTATTCATATTCTGTACTGAAGATATTTAGACTAATACATTTGCCCATATGAACCTTCACTTGAATGAGATCTGTTGAATATTCAAGAAATTCTTGTACTATGAAATTCACATGCCATGAA
Source organism: Hydrophis major (assembly GCA_033807585.1). NCBI lineage: Eukaryota > Metazoa > Chordata > Lepidosauria > Squamata > Elapidae > Hydrophis > Hydrophis major. The sequence continues at coordinate 149,892,327 of CM066329.1, read as the reverse complement.
AATCTACAAATTGACAACGGTTTCCTTTAGAAGTTATATTATGCTTGATTTTGCAGAAAGAAAGTAGCTTTGCATTTTAATATGATGGAATTTAAAATCTTGTATTTTAAAATTGAGTAACATAGAAGATACAAAGTTTCTCTGAGAAAATTATACACTATTAAAACTAAGTATTAAGATGTTTCCTTACCACTCGCCTCAGTTCTTTTATGATTACTATACTTATTTTCCTTTGTCTATCGGCTTTCATATTTATGCAGTTATTTTCTATAGTGTACTGCATCGTACCCTGATTCTACATCTTTGGATAAGACCACAAATCTTGCCAATAAATAACATAAAATAAATTCTCAATATCAAGTTTTTCCCCCAAACTCAACAACCAAAATCTCCAAGATTTTTTTCTGAGTGGAATCTTACTGATTTTTTTCTGAGTGGAATCTTACTGAGTGGAATCATAGCACAATCATTATAATTCTTTACAGATTCTTGTTCTCTTGTCCAAGTCTTCCTCAAAATATCCCAAAGGCCTTTTCTGTAACTACATAACATACGAGGCCCTCTAGCCAACATAATGAGTTCAAAACAAGATACACAGCTTTTTCCAAGCAACATCATTGTAAGGAATCTGAAATGCTTAGTGCTCAAAAGCTTGCATACTGTAAATGAACATTCTGGATGGTTACAAAAAAAAATCTCTAATTTTTCACTTAGCAACATAAATTTTGGACGCAATTCTGGTTGTAAGTGAGAACTACCTGTAGTACAGAATCTACAGAACTGATTAAACGACTAAGTAAATATTACTCAAGCACAGCATGTTCACAAAATCTTTATATAGAGATGAAGATATTATGCATAAATTGCCTGCCTACCTATCAATCCTTTTCTAAATTATAGCTTTTCTTTCCTCCAGTAAAGCTATATTCAGTACTTCCAATGTAGCAAGTTTGCTTTACAGCCAGAAAGTGTATCTTTCCATCTGGACTTTGTCAGTTTTTTGGTTGATTGATGCAAATTTCAAGAAATTCATGTTTCTGGCTTCTTATTCATCCCCACCCACTAAGAAAAATAAGAATTCTTATTTTTCCAGAAAATTTACAAGAGTCCAAGAACACAAAAAGCCCCTCTCCAGAAAACCCCAAAACCCGTGGCAATCTTATAAAATTTAGTTTGTGGATATGACTAAGTAAAACAAACACTGGACAAACACCCTACCACCATGGTATAGCTAGGACATATAACAGAAACCTCGTGGGATGGGATCAAACAGCATTTTGTCCCTAGGAGATACATATGGTAAAAGTCATCAAGCTGAAGGTTGCAAGTCAGCAGTGAATGGGGACAAATGTATATTGCATCCTGCATTACACGGATCTTTATTTTTCTCTCATCTTGTGCAAGTTCTTCTCATGTTTGGTCATTCATTCTATATCAAACCCCCAAGACTTGAAATAATGATGACTAGATATTGCATTGGTTCACATGTACTAGGATTACCCATTGTTACAGACAATAAATGTATTACATGGACCTCTGGGGAAAAACACTTGGAAGTCCAAATTCAGAGTTTCTAGTTCTGCCTTACAATCAACCACTTCTGCCTTACAATCAACCACTTCTATACAAATCAAAGGTTTTGTATAGAAAGAGGGAAGAAGAAAAAATGCTGAGAAAAACACAGTGATTAACATATCCTGGAAAATGTTGCATTCTAATTATAATTTCATGTCGTCAAAAGTCAGAAATCAACTAATATGTTCTCCATTTTATTAGCAGCATTAAAAGTCAAACAAAAATAAACAATAATCCTTCATATTTTAATAATCAAAATAATTGTTTCTAAAATGAAAGTTGATCTGTCCCTTCTTTCTAACATACTATATCATTGGATTTGGGGGAACAGTGGACGAATAAGTTCAAGGAGCATGCTGATGGATTCAGAATAATATTGGCAGAATTCTAATTGCAGAAGGAAAATATAAAATTGAGCTGTTGATGTCTATATGATAGAACTGATGCAGTCAAATGTGTATTGCCCAAATTCTAGAACATGCATACTATTTTGTAAACCTTGATTTAGCTTAATAAAGTTCTTGCCTTAATATGGATCCTGTAAGTTTTTTCTGTGGACGACTATATCTATTTTCTCCCCAGAACTGGAGATAAGCAAAAATTTACCATAATATTATACCATAAGTGTTCTGTCCTTAATTAGCATTCTTGAGATCCCCACGCTTTGATTGGCCAAAGCGCGGAGCACTCTGATTGGTCAGGTGAGCCGCGCCGATTGGCTTGCTAAGAATCTCCCGCGATTGGTCCATTCGGATCGCGGGAGATTCAAAGCGGTGCCATTGGCTGCGGCCGCCGCGGCTAAAGGAATAAAAGCTTTTTCCCTTTGCCCCAGTTCGGTTCCAACTTTAAATAAAAGAGCATGATTTGAAGTCACCGACTCCTGGCATCATTTCGCGGACACAACAATAAGAATATGTATATATCTACTACTCTGGAATATAAGGTAAATGAGATCTGATCTATTCAACCAGATTGGTGCAGTGCGATTAATCATTTCTCCGTAGAACTGCTGCGAGCATCCAGAGAGTGGGAGGTGCTTCAGTCTTCACTTCTCACAGGCTGAGCTGAAATTGAGGAACGCCCTCCTCCTCCACGTGACTCCTCCATGCGTTCCTCCCAGTTTTAGCTCAGCCTTCAAGAAGCAGGCAGCTTTTTCTAGTTCCTTGGCCGTTTCAGGTGATCGTTGAAAGTTGGATCAGGTTTGATTTCATTTTTTTTTTTCCTCTCCCTGCAAGGCTAGTGCGATCCCAAATTTAGTTGGTGGAGCGATTTCGCTCCCAGGAGGGAAGTAAGGGGTTGGAGCCCTTTGTCCCCCCCCCCCTTCTAATCTATCCTCTGCCGTTCCAAACGTGCTGGGCTCAGCCGCTTGACCCTACGCTGTATTTTAAAAGTGCAAATTGCATCTTCCCCCCTAGAACGCCTCAGAGGAGGCAGCGCTTCCTCTCCCAGCTCTTTCCTTCTCTCTTTTGAAGTTGCGGTGGGCTGGTGCGCTTCTGAGCTGTGCGTTCTGAGCCGGGCGACCATTTTGGGCACGCCTCGTGGCCGGTGCCATTTTGTTTTCTTAACAAGTAAGGCCTTTTTCCTTTTAGTTTGAGAGTGAGCTGCGAGGTTTTTTTGTAGGCCCTTAGCGGGACCGTCAGGCCATGTGGAGCCTTTATTTTTACTGAGAGAGCACTGTGGTCCTGTGCCCTGCTGTCTCTCTTAGAGTTAATATTGTTGGCTTTCTTCCTTGGCCCACAGCTAGTTCAGAAGCGCAGGCACGTATTCTCCATGTTGTTGGGGGGCTGCCTATAGAGGCCTATCTCTTTTTTCTTATCTTGCCTTTCACAATTGCCTTTCCTGATGACCTTATGTTTAGACAGCCGACATTATTCCGGCCCCCCCAATCTTCTCAGATCTGGTAGCAAAGCAGTTGGCCTCGGTGGGTCCTTCTCCGGCCCCTTCTAGTCAGGACAAGAGGTTGTTTACCCTGGATTCGGATTTCTCAGCTATGTTAGATACCCCGGAAGTAGATGATCCAATTATAAGGCTTGCTTCTTCTTCCAATCCTACTGATGCAATAGAGGCACTGAAGCCGGAGGATAAGCGAGCGGAGATGGCGCTCCGGCGGGCTCACACCACTGATGCCTGGGCTATCCGGTCGGCCACGGCCGCTTCCTTTTTCACCCGATCCTCCATCAGGTGGCTCAGACAGCTGAAGCAACACATTTCCCCAGCTGATACCAGAGCCCATCAAGATATTGCAAAGATCACAGCAGCGGCGGAATTTGCAGCTGACGCTACCTTTCATTCGGTTAAGTTCTCATCCCGAGCTATTTCTTCCCATGTTTCTGCCAGATGATTGCTTTGGCTTTGACACTGGCAGGCTGATATTAAAAATAAGTCTAAGTTGGCTTCAGCCTCCATAGTAAAAGGGAAATTATTTGGGCCCGCTCTGGAACCATTACTCCTGGAGACCCGAAATAAGAAAAAGTTTCTGCCTTCACTTTTTCGTAGGCAGGAAGTCAAGAGTTCCCAGTCCTTTCGGAGGGGCTCCTTTCGTCCCTCCTTCCAGTCATCATTCTCTCCTAGATTTCAGGGCTCTCCCTCATTCCGGCCGTCCTACCAGGACTGGGGCGACTCGGGAGACAGAGGCAAGAGAGGGGGCAGCTACAGAAGGCCCTTCAGGGGTTCCGGGAGTAGAGCGGCCCGCCGGCCCAGGTAGCATTGCAGGTTTTCTTACTATAGGCGGCCGCCTCAGGCATTTTGCAGACAAGTGGGAGGAATCCACCTCTGATACTTGGGTTACAGATTCAGTGCGCTTTGGCTTGACCCTGCAGTTTCTCTCTCCTCCCCCCGAACATTTCAGGGTTTCACCCATTTCTAGGAATCCTACTAAACGGGTTCTTATGACTTCTGCCATCAAACATCTCTCTGATATTAGGGCTATTCAACCTGTACCCCTCTCCCAACAGGGAAGGGGTTTCTATTCACTTTTATTCTTGGTGCCTAAACATTCCGGGGGATGGAGACCCATTTTAGATCTTAAGAGGTTAAATCGTTTTATTGTACGCCATAATTCAAAATGCAGACTCTGCAGTCGATTTTACAGGGCATCAGAGAAGGAGACTGGCTTACGTCAATTGACCTTTCCGAGGCTTATCTCCATATTCCCATTTATTCCTCGTATTCTAAATATCTCAGATTTTGTTATAATAATCAGCATTTCCAGTATGTAGCCCTCCCCTTTGGTCTAGCCTCAGCCCCGAGATCTTTCACTAAGGTGTTGGCGGCTATTGCAGCTCACCTTAGACAAATTCCCATCCGGATCCACTGTTACCTTGATGATATCCTGGTTGTATCCCCTTCCCGACATCAAGCCGAGAGCGATACTAGCGCTACCCTCTCGGTACTTCAGTCCCACGGGTTCTTAGTGAACTGGGAAAAGAGTCAGCTTACTCCCTCCACTAGTATATCTCATCTCGGGGCTGTGATTGACTCTGTTGAAGGAAGGGTCTTTCTCTCTCAGGAGAGACTTATTAGTATCCGCACCACTATCAGAGATATCCGGCGGACCGGGAAAGCATCGTTGCTCAATTTATCCAAACTGCTAGGGAAGCTAGTTTCCTGTATTTCCATTATTCCATGGGCTCGCTTGCATTCCAGATCTTTGCAATGGTTCCTCCTGCCATATCAGCGTTCAGGAAGGAGCACGTCAAGGTTTATAGTGAAGGTCCCGCTGAAAGTTCTCGCCTCCCTCCTGTGGTGGACGCGACCATCTGTCAACAGAGGTCAGCTATTCCAGGAACCTCAAAGGGTTGTTCTCACGACAGACGCAAGTCTTTCCGGGTGGGGGGCCCATCTACAATCTCTCTTAGCACAGGGAGTTTGGACCCATTCGGAGCGAAGTCGGAGCATCAACTGGTTGGAGCTTCGTGCAGTGTACCTGGCTCTGCGAGCATTTCTTCATCGGGTAAGGGGGCGCCATGTCCTGGTCCTAACGGACAATACTACAACCAAGGCCCACATCAATCGGCAAGGGGGCACCCATTCCCTCCTTCTCATGAGAGAGGCCGAGCGACTGTGTCGATGGGCAGAAGCGCACCTCTTATCCCATCAGAGCGGAGCACATTTCCGGGGCCTCCAACATCCAAGCAGACTGGCTCAGCAGGGCAACACTGGATCAGGCAGAGTGGCGCCTGCACCCACATCTGTTCAGAGAAGCAGCAGCCAGGTTCGGTCAGCCCCTAGTAGACCTTTTTGCGTCTCCGCTCAACGCGCAAACACCGAGGTTCTTCTCCCGTTATCCCTCCAGCAGAGCAGAGAATCACGATGCCTTGCATTGCCCGTGGCCTCCCGGGCTACTGTACGCCTTCCCTCTGCTTCCATTAATCCCCAGGGTGATTCGAAAATTGATAGCCGAGAAAGCATAGATCCTCATGGTGGCACCTTATTGGCCCAGAAGGCCATGGTTTGCGGACCTCCGCAATCTGTCAGTATCTCCGCCATGGAGGATTCCGTTGGATCAGATTTCACTGTCGCAAGGCCCGCTGCTCCATCCAGAGCCACAGTGGCTACAGTTGGCCGTTTGGAGGTTGAGCGGGAAACGATGATTGAGGAAGGCTTATCAGCACAGGTCATTAACACCATTTTGGCGGCTAGAAGACCTTCTACCACTCGCATTTATGATGCAACCTGGAAAAGTTTCTGTAACTGGTGCCACAAATCATTCATCGACCCACGCTCTCCTTCAGTTGCACAGATCCTGGCCTTTTTACAAGATGGCCTAGATGGAGGTTTATCACCTAACACCTTAAGGAGGCAGGTAGCGGCGCTCTCAACGGTGGTTGCTGGCGGTCCTTTCGGTCCCCTTTCTCACCATCCTCGAATCAAGGCTTTTCTTAAAGGGGCTTCTAATTTGCGCCCGTCAGTAGTGCATAGGTACCCGACATGGGACCTTAATAAAGTTCTCCTGGCCTTGACTAGATCTCCTTTTGAGCCTCTCAGGGAGGCGTCACTTCAATTTCTTACATTTAAAGCAGTTTTTCTGGTGGCTATTACTTCGGCTAGAAGGATATCTGAAATTGCAGCTCTATCCGTGAGAAAAGATCTGTGCATCTTTCATTCAGATCGGGTGGTTCTGAGACCAGACCCAGCATTTATGCCGAAGATTAATTCACCGTTCCACAGGGCGCAGGAGTTGGTCCTGCCTAATTTTTGCCCGAAGCCTCTGCGCGAGCAAGAGAGGCAGTGGCACACCCTTGATGTTCGAAGGGCTTTGCGTATTTACATTTCTCGCACGCAGTCCATCAGGAAGACAGAGTTTCTCTTTTTGTCCTTTCAGCCAAAGACACTAGGCTGTAAGGTTTCTCCGTCCACGGTAGGCAGATGGATTAGGGCTACCATATCCAAAGCCTATTTAGTTCAAGATATTCCAGTTCCCAGTGGGGTTACTGCTCACTCCACCAGAAGTGCAGCTACCTCGGCAGCCTGGGCTACTCAGGCGTCTATTCTTGATATTTGCCGGGCGGCCACCTGGACTTCCCCATCTCCCTTTATAAGACATTATAAGATTGATGTTTATACCTCAGCTGAAGCATCTTTTGGCAGGCGAGTTTTGCAGCAAATGGTTAGAGATCCTGGGGAAGTTCCAATCCAGACGGACTCCCACCCGTAGGACACACTGGCTTTGGTATGTCCCACTCTCTGGATGCTCGCAGCAGTTCTATGGAGAATGGGCGTTGGTTCTTACCTGATACGCCTCTTCTCGTGGAACTGCGTAGAGCATCCAGCCCCACCCTGTTGGTCCATCTGTGAAGGGGGAAAACCTGTTTCGGCCAATGATTTCTAATGTTGTAGTTCATGTTGTTTAATACTTAAGAGTAGAGGGGTTTTTTTGTCCTCTCGTCTTCGATAAAACTGGGAGGAACGCATGGAGGAGCCACGTGGAGGAGGAGGGCGTTCCTCAATTTCAGCTCAGCCTGTGAGAAGTGAAGACTGAAGCACCTCCCACTCTCTCGATGCTCTACGCAGTTCCACGAGAAGAGGCGTATCAGGTAAGAACCAACACCCATTCTCTAAGGCAGGAACATACAACCATACAGGCAAATGGATCAGAATTACTGTCACTAAACAATGTGGTTGCAAAGTACAATGTCATATCACTGTCACAAAGACTGCACAGGTCGTTAAACCAAGATCTCATGCAACCACAGCTTCAAACTTCCTGCTGGCATCCCCATTAATAGTGGAAATCATGATCACATGATCACAAGGGCTCGCAATAGTTACAGAACTCTGAGGATATTTTCCTCATTAATTCCTCCTCATTCAGCAATGTTGCAAGTTTGAGTAGTGCCATCCACCCATATTTAAAAACCCCAAATTAAAATATATCAGAAGCCTTTTTAATATTCATTTCCTTCATTAATACAACACATTTTCTCTAAAAAGTATTCCCATTTGCAAAAGAATAGACATACTTAACCGAAATGGCACTCTACAGTCATGTCCTAATTGTAATCCCGTGTTTGTTTAATCAGGCTGTAATCTATAATATCATGGAAAGAAAAATACAAGATTTTTGCAGTTTCCTGTCTGCTGCTATGTTGCAATGCTCCATTTTAAATTAGTTGAGCTGCACTGGGTTGAAACAGAATCTCTTAGAACATTGGACTTTTTCAAGTATAAGACAAGAACCAAAGTGTATGGTCTTAAAGGACTGCCCCAACTGATGATAGCTGCCTTTAAGAAAAGGTTATTTGTTTTAAGTCTGAGTGTGTGTTTGAGAGAGAGGGAGAGGGAGATCTACATAGAAAATATGGATGACTGAAAGATGCATCTGGATATAAGTAAAATCCAACTATGATGTTAAGATTCTGTTTTCTAATTGTATATTTCATAATCTGGACCTCCTCACATCCCAGACATAACTGTTTCAACTCCTTCCCTCAGAACAACGCTATAGAGCTTTGCACAACAGAACAACTAGACACAAGAACATTTTTTTCCGAACTTTTTCTCTCTACTTGTATACCAAAAATATGAAAAAGAAAAGCAAGAAGGGAAGGATTCTCTTGGCACTCTTTTTCAATTTTTAGAAATGGCGGTTTGTACTTATGTAAAGCTGAATGCACAACAGGATGACTGGGACAAAGAAGCAGCCATCTTTGATGAACAAGTGACTTTGGTTGGGGAAGGAAAGGAGAAAGAAAAAAAGGAAAAGAAGACTTTAAGATTTGGAAAAACAACCAAAAAAGAGAAGAATAAGGTGAAAAGGGGATACTATGTTAGAAAACAACAGAAAGGAGGAAAGCAGAATAAAAGGGAGGTGGAGAGATAAGGGGGTAAAGAGGACAAGGAGAAGAATAAGCAAGGGAGAAAGGAAGGGACGAGAAGCCTTAATGGTGGGGAGCAAGATGCAAAGAAACAAAAGTTTTTTGGAGATAATGGGTAAATTTTATTGAAAAGGGGATTCTAGAAAGGTACATAAGATTGTATTTTTACATTTGTACTTAGAAATAACCTTAGAAAATTGGAAATAATATGCAATTTAAAATGTGATAAAATATTTAGTATAATTTAGTGAAATTTTTGTCAAGAAAAGGGGAATACTTTAATGAAACAATGATTTAAGATATGTGATGTGGGGGACGGGGAATAACTATGGAAAGCATAAGTGTTCCCATAAAGGCATGATATTTAACTGAAATGGGTAAAATGTTTAAGATATAAATGATTGTTAATAGTAATGATTAGACTATGTTATCCTAGTGAATTTTTTTGTGAAATGAGAGATTTGAAGTAGGAGAAGGGAGAACATTCTAGAAATAATGATTTATAATATGTGATGTGGGGGGGGGAATAATTATGGAAAGTAGGTGCTCCCATAAAAGTATGTGATTTAATTGAAAAGTAATGTGCTAAGTTTAAGATATAAATGAATATTAATATTAATGAATAGATTTGTATTGGTATTGATAATATTGTATAATTTTAGAATGTACCAAACAGAATCCCAATGTAAGCTATATATTCTATATTAAGTATTATAAATGTAGGGGAAAGAGATAAAGGCATCATACTCCAATTAGTGTACAGGAGGAGTTTTCTTCAAAGAAGAAAGATAAATTGATAGCTGGAAATAGAACAGACAAAGAATAATAAATATTATGATTCAAATTGAGATGAGATAAATAAAATAAAATTAAGAAAATTTAAAAGAGAGGAGAAGCTATATAGAAAATTGAAAATTGAAAATGCTAATAAGATATGGAATGGTGTACAAAATGAATATGAATTTGAATTTGTGTCTATGCGAAGAGTTTTAACCCGGGACCAAGCAACTTTCAGAAAAGAGGTTTTTTATGTTTCTATGTTTTGTGTTTTTGTGTGTTTATGTTTGATTGAGCAAATAAAACCTTGGAGGAATGTTAGAAAAGGACAATGGAGAATAAAAGATAGAAGAGAATAAAGCAAGCCAGAAAGGAAAAATAAGTATAGTGAATAAAAATATATAAAACAGATAAATATAGAAAAGAAATATAATTGAATAAAAGTATAGCGAGAAATAATGAGGAATTTGAAAGGATATCTATGTGTTTATAAGGAGATGTGTCAATGATATATAAAATGTTTTATTTGTTTAAAATTTACAAATAACTTTCAGAAAAGAGGTTTTATATTCTTATGTTTTGTATGTCTTTAAAAATTAATAAAATTTGTTCCAAAAGAAAAAAAAGAACAGTTTTTTCCGGAAAGCCATCACTCTGCTAAATAATTCCCTCAACACTGCTCAACTATTACAAAGTCTGCACTACTATTACTGTTAAATCTTGTCATTACTCCTTATCACCCCTCCCCTCCCACTTATGACTGTATGACTGTAACATTGTCGCTTGTATCCTTACGATTTATATTGACTGTTACCTAGTATGGTTTGATTGCTTATTGTACCCTATGACTATCATTAAGTGTCGTACCTTATGATTCTCGACTCCTGACAAATGTATCTTTTCTTTTATGTATACTGGGAGTATTTACACCAAGACAAATTCCTTGTGTGTCCAATCACACTTGGCCAATAAAGTATTCTATTCTATTCTATTCTATTCTATTCTATTCTATTCTCTTAATATTTACAATGGTATTAATTGGGATAGAAAACCAGAGTGTTTAGTATAAAGAACTTCAAAACAAGACTGTACTACAGCTCAGGATTAATGCCTTTCTAATCTCTGGGGTTTTCTCAAGTTAAGTTGACTCCTGATGAGTACACAAAGCCATTTTTACCAGCAATACAAAACTGCCTTCTTCTTCAATTATTCTCCAGAATTGCGACATAGTCATTGATGGCCTCTCATCCAAATGCTGCACAGATCTAACTTCACTTGGTTTTTTCAAGATCAGCCAAGCGCTACAATGTGCTGAAGTAGTTTTCAAGGTATTAATTGAAGCAGTAGTTATTATCTATAATGGTATGTGGGAAAGACCCAGTGAGATACTGTGAAGAGATGCTGCCTAGAGGATGGTCAAATAAGAGAGAGCATTGCCCACAGCTGGACAGTAGGTGGAATAAGATGTTCAGAAGGAACCCTCTCTAGTTTCTCAGAATGTAAAGAAGACAATGGGAGTATTGCACTTTCAAATATACAAGATTCTGTTAATATTATGTTTTTATTTGGAAAATTTACATTGCCATGGCGACTCAAGGCAGCTTACAGGAAATAAAAACACAATATAAAGAAATAAAAATAAAAAGAATAAAAAATAAAAGAATAACCACTCACCCATACCCACCCCAGCAACAACACACATACACCAACCAGTGGTAGGACAAATATTTTTGCCACCAGTTCGGTGGATGTGGCTTGGTGTGGCATGCACACACCAAACATGCACTTTGCGCAGGCGGAAAGGTGTTCTAACTCACCTCCTGCAAGCCTGCACGATCCCGGTTGCTTTAGCACCGGCTCTGCAGCACTATTCTGTGCCATGCAAAGTAGCTGCGCTTCAAATTCAGTGGAAAAAGGTGAGTATGGGAGCCCAAGTGGGCGGGTGGGCCCAACAGCAGAGTGGCAGAGAGAACTGGTTCGGTCTCTGCTGCTCATCACTGCTACTGGCTCGCCAGAACTGGGCTGAACTGGTAGAATACCACCACTGCCATCACCCATTTAATGGGCTCCATCCCGTTCTGGGTTCCTCAGGCCTGCTGGCAGAACCACATCTTCAGGGGTTTCTGAAGGAGTGTCAGGGTCTAATTTCCAGAAGGATGATGTTCCAGATGGAAGGAGGTACCACGGAGAAGGCTCTTCTTCTGTTGGGCCCTGGATAACCTGGGACAGGCCCACGGAAGTTATGGTTTCCATGAAATCCCAGGCTCCCTCTGACCCCACCCCAAGGGATGGATTGAACTCCCCCAGAACTATAAGCCTAGGGAACTCCACTGTCAGCCTTGCAGTGAGATTCAAGAGCCCAGGTAGGGAAGCTGCCATGCAGCAGAGAGTCTGGTACAGCACAGCAATCCTGCCTCATCCTTTGAGCCCAACCTAAGAAGAAGGGTCTCACAGCTGGGCATCTGTGAAGCCATGACCCTGGATGCTGCCAAAGATTCTCTGATAACAACAGCCACACTCTTCTCCAGTCCTGAGATCTAGGCTGGTGCCATGCTCAATAACCCACTGGGCACTTTTCTGAGAGGGGAATAACTCCCTCTGAGCCAAGCTGTGGTGGTCTCTCATGGAAAGGATAAGACACAAGCAAGTGTTCTCGGGATGAGAGCCCAGAGCAAAATCCAGTGCTCCATTTTATTGAGATTTTAGTACATGGTAAATATAGCAAGCATGACCCCCTGATGGGTTACAATAATTAGATATAGTACAGACTTGTTTACAATCGTTTGAGCTGCTTCCTTAATCCTTGTGTTTGTTTTTTACCGTTCTCATGATGAGATTTCCTTGCACTATTTCAGTGACCTATAAACAAGCATGTGTGTATAAAGCATTAGATTAATCATTACTCAAACCCAAGCCAAAGTTTATTCCCACACCAAGCAAAGTCTTGCTGATGCAAGCCAGATCCGCCTTCTCTTCAAGAATCAAATCAGCAATAAGGATAATCTTATTGCAGGTGATCTGACATTTAAAAGCAACAGCCTAAGAGCAGGGCCACCACAGATCTGCTGACCAGGTAAATGAGCTGAGTGCAAGGGACAGAACACGAAACTGGTACCAAATACCAAGGTTCTCTGTGAGCGCACCCACATCTGCCTCCCATATCCCCTAATGTAAGTGTTCACAATAAAGTATTGTTGTTGTGTCCGCTTGGAAAGAGGCCAGGAGTCGGTGACTTTGTATCAAGCTCTTTATTGAAGTTAGGAACCGAACTGGCTCTTTGGCAAACCTTGCGGCTTTTTATTTCCAAGCCGCAGCGGCCGTGGCCAATGGCACCACTTTGAATCTCCCGTGATTCGAATCTACCAATCGCGGGAGATTCTCAGGGAGCCAATCGGCGCGGCTCGCCCAACCAATCTGATCGCCCCGTGCTTTGGCCAATCAAAGCGCGGGGATTTCGAGAATTCAAATTAAGGTACAGAACACCCCTCCCCTCTTGGTTTGGTCCTACGTAGCGTAGTCCCAAAGGTAGGCGGGTCTCCGTCTTTGCCTACTGGATCTGCGCAGGTCAGTTGTAGGTTGGATCCCGGCCGGTTCGCTCGGGGTCTCTGCTTCTCCGGACTCCGTCGTGGGAACCGCCTGGTATGTCTGGCCGGGCCGCTCTTCGCAGCTCCCTCCTGGGCTACCCGTGTTGGTTGAGCTGCAGGTTTCGCCGCTCCCGCTCGGTCTTCCCGGGTTGGTTGAGCTGGCCTGGCTGTCTCTTCCTGGCGAGGTTTCGTGCTGGCTGCTTGCAGGTGAGTATGGCTGGTTTCTTTCTTCTGGGTTTTGGTTCCCGGGGTATCCCCTCCCCTCTTGATTTGTGTTGAGGGGGTTGGTTTTGTTTGGTTGCATGTCGGTGGTGTCTTGTGTGGCAGTCCTCGATCTTAACTGATCGATGTGGCGTTTCCACGCTCGTCCGTCGGTTGTTTGTAGCGTGGGCCTGTTAGCTGTGTTATGATTGCTGGTACCCATAATGGGTCTCCGGTTACGTTTTTCGCGTAGACGGCGTCGCCTGGTGAGAAGGTTCGGTGTTTGTTGGTGGAGCCTGGGGGTTTCTCTGGTTGTAAGTGGGGTGTAGTCTATCGAGTGGGGACCTTATTTTCCTCCCCATTAGCAGTTCTGCCGGGCTTTTATTTGTTGTGGTGTTCGGGGTTATGTGCTGTATGAAGAGTAATTTATTTATTTTGTCCTGGATCTCCCCGTGGTCTATTTTCTGGATGGTTTTTTTTGTGAATTGAACCATCCGTTCCGCCCTTCCGTTCGCCGCCAGATGCGCCGGGGCTGTCAGTGCGTGTCGTATGCCCCTTTCCGCTAGGAATTTTTCGAATTCCAGCAAGGTGAATTGGGGCCCGTTGTCGGATACGAGGATGTCCGGGAGGCCGTGTGTTGCAAAGAGTTTGCAGAGTTCTTTGGTCACGGCTTCCGTGGTGGTTGTTCTCATGTTGCTTACCTCCAGCCAGTTGGAGTAAGCGTCTACGGTTATTAAGAAAGTGTGTCCTTTTGTGGGCCCGGCGAAATCTATGTGGATTCTAGACCAAGGTCCCCTGGGGGTTTCCCACTCTAGGATGGGTGCTGTGGTGGGCTTGGTCTAGTTTCCTGGCATCGTTGACACCTTGCTACCCAGGCCTCGATCTGTTTGTCCATCCCTGGCCACCAAGCGTAACTTCTGGCCAGGGCTTTCGTTCTAACGATGCCAAGGTGCCCCTTGTGTAACAGTTGCAGTACCTTCCCTTGTAGTTTTTCCAGAATGACCACCCTATCCCCCCATAGTATGCACCCTTTTAGTGATGAGAGTTCCATTTGCCAGTTTCAGAATGTCCTGAAAGTCTCGTCATTGTCCTTTTCCGGCCACCCTTTCTCTACCCAATGCAAAACCCGCGCCAGACGTTTGTCTTTATTAGTTTCTCGGGCAATGTCTGACGCGGTTATGGGTAGGTTGGGTAGAGTCTCTATGCTGAGGGTGGTCGTCGTGGGTGCTGGGTCAGTGCCTGGTTCGGGTAACGGTGAGCGGCTTAAGGCATCCGCATGGGAGATAGTCTTACCGGGTCGGTTTGTGAGCCCGTAGTTGTAGGCGGCCAGGAATTCGGACCACCTTGTCATTCTGGGAGACAGAATGTTTGGGGTGGCCCTGTTCCCTGCGAGTATTCCCAGCAGCGGTTTGTGGTCGGTGATGATGGTAAACGTCCGGCTGTAGAGGTACTTGTGAAACCTTTTTACTGCGGCGATGATAGCCAAAGCCTCTTTGTCCAGCTGGCTGTAGTTCCGCTCTGGTTTGGTGAGGGTCCTTGAAAAGAACGCGATGGGTGCTTCCTTTCCATCGGGGAGAGTGTGGCTGAGGACAGCGCCGACGCCGAAGGGTGATGCATCGCATGTGATGGCTAGTGGTAGGGTCTCGTTGTACTGGATGAGGAAGGCATCCGAAGTGAGCAGGTCCTTGGTTTTCCTGAAGGCGGCTTCCTCGCATTTCCCCCAAGTCCAGGTAGCTGCCTTGTCCAAAAGCCTATGCAAAGGCTCCGCTGCGGTCGCCTTTTGGGGCAGGAAGACATTATAAAAGTTAAGTAGCCCCAGAAACGCCTGCAGTTCTGTTTTTGACCTGGGTGTGGGGGCTTCTTTGATGGCTTTAATTTTTTTGTCGGTGGGGTGAATGCCGTGTCGGTCTAGGAGGTATCCTAGGAATTCGACCCGCTCTGTGTACAGCTGGCATTTTTCCCTCTTCACTTGAAGCCCGGTTTCTTTGAATCTCGTAAGCACCTCCCTTAGGCGACTCTAGTTCGGCCTGATTGGTTGCCGATACTAGGACATCGTCGAAGTAGGGTACCACCCCCTTGATGCCTTGTAAGAATCTTTCCATGAGGCTCTGGAAAATTCCAGGCGCCACGCTGACTCCGAATTGGAGTCGGTTACATCTAAAGGCTCCCCGGTGGGTGACTATGGTTTGCGCCTCTGCAGTTTCCTCGTCGAGCGGCAGTTGCTGGTATGCTTGGGCCAGGTCAAGTTTCGCAAAAACTTTGCCCCCTCCCAGTGAGTGTAGGAGATGTTGCACTACTGGGACGGGGTAAGCGCTTTGCTGCAAGGTGCCATTTAGGGTGGCCTTATAGTCCCCGCAGATTCTCACTGACCCATCAGGCTTGATTGGGGTGACTATTGGGGTCTCCCACCGGGCGTGGTCTATGGGTTGTAGGACCCCTTGCTTGACGAGCTTGTCGATTTGCTTGTCGATTTTCGGTTTGAGTGCGAAAGGTACCCGCCTTGGTTTTAGGTGTTTCGGGGGAAAGTTTGGGTCTAGGCTGAAGGATATAGGGGACCCTCGGTACTTGCCTAGGGTGCCGTCGAACACTTCTTGGAAGTCCCGGGCCAGTTGCTGCTCCCAGTCGGCTTCGGCGATGTGGTCGATGCCCGTGACTGCGATGCTGAGCGATGCGAACCATTGAAGTCCCAGCAGGCTAGGTCGGTCTCGATCGACGATGGTCAAGGGAAGTCTTTCGGTATGCCCCTTGTAGGTCACTGTGAACTGTCCTGTTTCGACTACAGAGATGCGGTTTCCCTGGTAGTCTTTGAGGATTAGTCTCTGGTTTTCTAGTTCCCTTCTCTGGATGGTAGGCACCAAGCGTTTAATTTCTTGCCAGGCTACCATTGAGAGGTAGGACCCGGAGTCTACCTCCATTTTACAGGGTTCGCCTTCGATGCCTACCTCCACGTAGACTTTTCTGGCATCTGTGGTTGTTGCGTGGCCGATGGTGACCATCTGATGTGTCTCTTCTCTCCGCCGGGTCTCGCCACCTTGTTGGGCTCGTCCGTTCCGGTCCCAATGGTTGTCTGCTGGGCAGTCTCTGGTCCTGGCAGGTGTGCTCTCTCGTCTCCGCTCGCTCGGGTCCCATCGTCTGGGGCTGTGGGTTTTCTTGAGGCGGCAGACGCGGGTGATGTGGCCCTTTTTGTCGCAATGCCGGCAAACTGAGTCGAAGAACCGGCATTCGGATCTGGGGTGGTCGCCTCCGCAACCGGCACACGCGGTCCTCGCCTTACGACTCCGCCGGCTGTGCTGGTCGCAGCCTGCCTGGAAACGGTGGATGTCTTCCTCCTCGTCTGAAGTGCCCGAGGTGGAGTGGAGTTCGCCCTGGTGGGTGGTAGTTTCAGGTTGGGCCTCGGTCGACCTTGCAGGGTGGTTGTTTGCGATGCGGTCCCTGGCGTTCGGTCTCCGCATGCGGTCTGCTGATTGTCGGGTGGTTCGGCTGCCGTGGCTTCGGTGATGGCATCGGCGAGGGTGATGTTGCCCTTGGCCATCAACCAACTTTGGAGAACGGGGTCCCAAAGGCCGAGCACGATTCGGTCCCGCAGGGCCTCGTTCATATTGGAGAACTCGCATAGTCCTCCAAAGCGCCGCAGCTCTGCGACGAAATCACTGAAACTCTCGCCCGACCGCTGGTCCCGCCGATAAAATTCGTGTCGTCGGATGAGGATGGGTACGGCTGGAGCGTAGTGTTTCTGGAGTAATGGGAAATTAAGCAAAAACAATACACTATATGCTGTAAAATGCCATATATGAAAAAAGATGGTCTAATTTTTTTAGCATTGCTTAAGTAATGCATTATCTTGATTACTGAGTTGACAGTCACTCCCAGGGTTTCCATTGTCACTGGTGCTGTTTTACATTAGCAAGAAATCTGGTCTTGAATAATAAGAAACGTGACCTTGTGATTTTCTCTGGTTTGGGCTTGGCAACATTTCTGAACTGAGAATGCTACGGTTTACTGAGGAGGTCAGATATCTACTGTTACTAGCAAAATTAGTTCCGCTTATAAAGATGCCATATGACATGTCAACAGTCTAATCCCATGTGCAGCTACAATTGCTGGAAGAATAATTTATAATTTGGAAGAGAAAAATAAACAAGCAAATATTAAAAGCAGTTTGCTTCAGTTTGATTGATAGTACTATTGTTGTTTTTACTGATCTATTGATTCTTGCAATTTACATGGGTTCACTTGCAATCATAATGAACGAATTTATCAGCTAATTAAATTAAAAAATTAAATTAACAAACCCATTATGCTCACTCCTATGATGATCCTTTAACTTTTACTTAACTTTTATTCTAATTCAGGTATTGTACTTAAGGAAATGTAGGATATATTTGTCTAATAAATGAGTTAATCAAATAAAGAGCCACCGTATCAGTGAGATGGGTGGCATATAAATTTAATAAATAAATAAAAATAATTTCCAGAGTGCAGTTTTTATTTGGTTCAGCTTTATAGTATGGTTCATTTATTTCTTTTTATTCCTATTTATTCCTTGAGCCTTTGTGAGCTGCAAGGTTCAAACTTGCAAATCTACGTCAATTTTTGCAGCCTACAACAGTAGTTTCTAAATTTTGAAGTCATTGCCCAGCAAGGTGAGATGGTGAATACCCATAATACACCCCAAAAGTGCTCCAGGCAGAGCATGAGCAACAAATCCCCATTGAATTTTTTAATAGCATGATCAGTAACATTGTACTTTCTACAAAAGGGGGAAAAAAACTTTCCTTATTCTGGATAAATATAATGATATAGACCAGTGGTGCGACCCACTGGTGGGCCATGAGAAAATTTTGGTGGGCTGCAGAGAAATCTCACCCCCAGAGCAACCCCCCAAAGCAATTAATCCAGGCTGCACAGAAACACAAATCTGCGCAGCCCACATGGCCCGCAGGAACCCTCCCTCCCACTCATTCCTTACTCAGCAAACTTGCCTGCTAAATTGCTATTTTTCCTTTTCTGACCATCATCTGTTCTACTGTGCTGGGAGATTTAAATTAGCTAGGAAGCAGGAAATGGTTGAATTTCTTGCTTTCTAGATAGTCTTTAGATCTTCAGCTCTGCTTTTAAGCACAGCCAAACCTCCCTTAGGACTGAAGGTTCTATTATTCAGTGCAGACTCACGGCAAGCAAGTTTTATGTGACAGACTCAGGTAGTCGATGGCAGATAGATAGATCACTGAATGATTTTGTGAGCAACTCAATCTGCCTGCCTGCTTTGCCTGATTTTGGGTAAAAGTTTCCCTTTTTTATAAAAAAATTCAATATTTATATAAATATTTATAATATTTACATACAAGCCATGCCCAGCCAGTCACATGACCATGAAGCCACACCCTCAAATTAGGCCATGCCCACAGAACTGTTTAGTGGTCCTTGGGATTTAAAATTATGAGTTTGGTGGTCCCTGAGGTCCAAAAGGTTGCTGACCCGATATTGACTAGAGCAGGGGTGTCAAACTCATGGCCCCCAGGCTGGATGTGTCAAGTACTGGCCCCAACCTGCCCGATTTAGCGAAGGGGAAAAAGTCCCGATACGTCACATGATGCTGCCATGATGTCATGAGTTTGACACCCCTGGACTAGTGGATAAACTCATAACTAAGATAGCCAACATGCTTGAATACAAAAAATACCCCAAAAATTAAGATTACATTCCACAAAGAAAAAGCTTTTGACATGTCTGTTGCTTAGTTAGGATACAATCAGTGCTTGCGGTCAAGGTGGATGGTGTGTGTGTGTGTTTGAGTCAGCGTTGATTCCTAGAAATGATTTTCATGGCAAGAGTTCAGAGTAGCTTGCCATTGCCTCCTTCCTTGGGCTAAGAATGAGTGACTGGTCCAAGGTCACCCAGCTGGCTCTCTGTCTCAGAAGAGTCTACAATTAATAGTCTCCTGGTTTCTAGTCTGTTGTCTTAACCATTACATAAAATGGCTATCAGATAAGTAGCGGTGTGGAACACTAGTTTCAAAGTTATATAACTGAAGATGGAACCAATTCTCAGAGCACACACACCTATCTCAAATTAGAAAAAGCAACCATCCTGCTGTGAAAAACAGAAAAATCTATGCTTATACTTACTTTTACAAACTTACTGATTGGAGTAACTTGATTAACTTTCCAATATAAACATCTTCTTTATTAGACCATTCAAATGCAAAACCATGTTTCATGAGATCATCAGAGGCCAAGTAGGGAAAACAAGAAATTGAAGAAAGGGAAAATCACTGTGCAGTTTTTTAGTCTTGGAACAAGCCTGATACAGGAAGGAGATAAACACTGGGAGTTTATTAGATGAGTCCCCCTTTATTTAGCGCATGAATGTATCAAGTACACAGCATACATCTCTATATCAAGCAGCTCCTCCAGAACATGAAAACCATTAGACAGATAAAATCTGAATCCAAAGAAAGAGTTCCAAGGAAAAAAGGGACAAGAAGTTCAAATGTCAAGGTCTTCAACTTTCCTGCTTCTTCTATTTTTTCCAGTTTGTTTGTTCAACTAAAACTGAGAAGATTGGTTGGAAAGAGAAGCTGACACGAACAGTTTGCCAGCATTACAAACACTGTTGAAATAATGCCAAGATACAAGTGACTTAATCAATTGTTCCACTGAAAACATCTTGGAAATGTAAGAGCTGCCTAAAGACATAATTATGCCTGTCAAGTTGCATTATTTCAAACAGAAACAAATGCCAACAATAAAAGACAATGTTTATTTATTTATGTTCTTTGTGGTCTGAAGCCAAAAAAAAACCCTCAACATGGAACACCACAAATAAGCAGAAGCTAAAAGAAATAATTGGAAGATAAATAATACTATCTTGAACCAGTTAACAAGTTTAAATACCTTGGAATCATCCTCCAATCTTCTACAGCACAGAAGAAACAAGCAAATGATATTACTGCTTAAACACAGTACATTTCTAATGCAGCAATGTTATGCACTAACCTCAAACCCAATAATTCTGTCCCTGCTACAACTTGTGTAAGGCCAAGATGTTAGCCTTTTTCTTTACTGAGCATAGTTCTATGTATATGTAATCCTTAAAAACTCTTGAACAACTCAAATGAAATAAAATGACTGTACATTCTCTGATAGAAATATAATACTTTTGCTGCCTGGAAAATGGCCTTTCCTCTGTTTTGGCTCACATAAGAATATCTTAATTATTTTTCTTCTCCCTTGCACTTTTTTTTTTTAAACAAATTTTATTGATTTTAAAGACAAACAAACCATCATTAACCATTAAATGTGTTAAGCCTGTGTTCCCAACCAGGGTTAAGGAGACAAGCTAAACAGAATGTGCAGCGTTAGTCAGATAGGCACACAGATAAATGAGTGAGATAAGTTTGTATGTTTGTTAACATACAGTAAAAATAACAGATACGCTTGCGCTATAAAAATATAGTTTATTCCATTTAGAGATTATAGCATAGTCAAAATAACAGTCCATTTGTCATGTATCATTTTAGTCAGTCCATTCAAGGATATTCAATTATCAAAGTCCGTGTAGAATATCCAATGTCAGTTCACTTACAAACAAATCAATCCTTTCTCTCTCCCTTTCCAGTAGGAGAAAAACCCAGTCTTCAAACTATCCAGTAATTAGGGATCATCAAGACAGAGAAAGCAAGCTGCCGTTGTCTTGCTTCTTTTATGGTGCTATTACAACCACTCCCTTAATTACATTCCTACAGTTAAAGTTGCAGACACTTTAACTAACATACCATGATAACATATTTATTATTTTACCTAAACCAGTTAGGGTAAACAATGTTATCCCTAACAAAATACATAAAACCTCTTTCCATTATTAATTTTACAAGCCAAGTAAAATATTATTTTATGCAACATAATTCTGTTTTACACCATTTCAAGATAAACATATAGATATCTCTTAACAAATTTCTCATTATTTCTCTTTTTGTATTCAATTTCATTGTTATTATTATTATTTTCTATATTTATCCAGTTTATAATCATCATCTTCATTCCTCTCTGACTTGATTACCATTATTCTCATCCAACATTCCTCCAAGGTTTTATTAATTCTCAAACAAAACATAGACACACAAAACACAAAAATATAAAACTTCTTTTAAGAAAGTAGTTTGGCCCCAGATTACCTCTCTTTGTATGGACTTCAATTAAATTCATGCTCATCTTGTATACCATTACCTATCTTATTTACCATTCTATATCTTCTATATAACTTCTCCAAGCTTTTCGTTCTTCTTATTTCTATTTTATTTAATTCATTTTAATTTAAATCATTACATTTGTATTTTTTGTCCATTCTTTCCAGATTATCCATTTATCTCATTCCCTATAGTAAAAAAAAAAAAAAAGAATTTGTCCTGAAATCACTGATCAGAGTATGATGCCTTTCTATCCTCCCCCTAAATTAATATTTAAAATAACACCTGATACCCAATCTGATTCTGCTTAGTACATTCTACCTACTAACCTTTAAAGAGAAAAAATAATAAGTTCATAATAATTAATATAATTAGATAATAAATCTAAATATTAAATCTTATAACATTCCGATTGTCTATTTCAAAAAACAAGTGCTACAATTTTATTAAATTTTAAAATCTATCATTACTAAACATTTCAATATTTTAATCTTTTATTAATTCTTATAATATTCTAGTTTTTCTATTTCTAATGCATAATACCATCTTATGTACCTTGCAGAATCTTCTTTTTTAAAGAAATCATACCTTACCCTTTTTATCCCTAAAAAAAAAAATCCTTTTTTCCCATCTTGTTTCATACCTTTGTGGCTTTTCCCTCCCTTTTCCCTTCCTTTCTTATCCCCCCTGGCCTTTTTACCCCCCCCCACTAACCTCCGCCTTTTTAGCTTTCCCTCTCTGTTGTAATCCTTTCTCCTTTTGCTCAGTAACATTGAGTTGGTTTTGCATCTTATTTTTTCCTTTCTTAAGTGTTTTTTTAAGTCTTAAGTCCTTCATTTTCCTTCCTTTCTTTCTCCTTTCTCTTAGTTAATTTTTTAGATTCACTGAAGATGGCGTCTTCTTCTTCTTTTTCTTCTTCTTCTATTTTCTCCATCTGTTGTTGTGTTTGCTGATAAATAGCAAGCGCCATTTCTAAAGAAAGGAAAGCTTCTTTCACAGTGTCCTTACTTTCTTGATATTCCTTTCCAAGTTCATCATCAGATAAAGCCATTCTTTGTTCTTCTTAGAGCAATAAAACAATTCCTCAAAGTCCCAGAGACATCAATCAGTCCAAACAATGCACAAAGTTCTCACTTTCTCTTCCTGGGGTGGTATCAGTAAAAGGGAAAAGAAAAAAAGCCCAATCTGTATTTTACAGCCTTGTTACAATCAATTTCTAGTCTCAAGATCTTCAAGGCATCTCCTCCAGCAAAATCTTAATATATATTTTTTTGTCCTCTCCCTTCCCCACTTATAACAAGAAGCCAAGTTTTTACCTTTTATAAAGAACAACAGGTTTCTCAATGGCCATTTGTTGATTCCATAGGGAAGGAGGGTAAACTTTCCTTTCAGCACCTCAATTTTGCCGCTTGAAATCCTCCTCTGGAAATCAAGTATTTTTCAAAAAGTCATAGTTCTCAGGATTAAACGCCTCTTAAAGTCCTGGATCAGCCAAAAAACTTTCTCTTGAAAATTTTCTCCCCTCTTCCTCCTGCTCAATCTTACCTAGTGCCAGCTTCTTTTTGGCGGCCATTACAGACCGCTGCTTGACCACCTTGAGAAAAGGGGGTTTTGCCGGCTGGGGAGGGGGTCTGCAGCACCCCCAAACCCCTCACCAGCTCCCCCTATCTTTGGCTGCCTCTGCGGGGCAGCCTTAGCCTCCAAACCTGTCCGGATCGGAGGCACCAAAACGGCTAGCGCGGCAGTGATCATGCAGGATTGCGGAACCCTGCTGCTGGCGAAGCCGATAAACCGGAAGTTCCCTCCCTTGCACTTTTCATGGAGGTGCAGGGTTTATTTTTTCAGGTCAATTGAGTACTGATCCATGGGTTGTGATAGAAGTTGACAGACCAGCTTGTTGCCCGAGTGTGACATTGTGGGCTAAAAGAGAGTGACTGGCCCAAAGTCCCTCAGCTGGCTTTCTGTCAGGTACAAATAACTAGGAGTATTTGTTGAGTTCAAAATGCAAAAGAATTTACTATTGCTATCTATACCCAGGAATCTAGTCAATCAGTGGTCAAAACTAAACTGCACTAGATAAGCTTTAATGAATTCATGGGGGTTGGACTTGGCTCTCTTGTGGCAATGTAATGACTCCAAACTCATGACCCATTTAACTCTGTCTTCCAGCTCAGCCTGCTCTTCTCCTACACTTTCATGTCTAAAGTAGGACTAGAATTCACAGTTTCCTGGTTTCTAACCTGGAGTCTTAACCATTAGATCAAAGAGGCTTTCTTAATATTTTAATTATGTTGGATAAGATTACATTATTCAAAGGAATTCTTTTCCTCTGTCTCCTCATTCTCATAGAGAGTTTTGCCTCTTTGTGGAAGGTATTTGTTTAGATTATGAATCATTTCAAAAATATCATAGGGCTTGAAGGAACATTAAAAGCCATTTAGTTCAACACATTGTTTGGTTTAGGGCTTGCCAAAAAAAAATATCAGATACAATGGCTATACAACTTCTCTTTCAAAAGGGAGCACAGTATTCATGAAGCAATCTATTGACAACACTGTTTGAAAAGTTCTAACATGAATATACTATTTTACAGTTTCAACCACATTGATTCTGGTCCTGCTCCCTAGGCACAAGACCATTCTCTCTCCCGTATGACAACCATCAAACCCAAAATAATTATGGACCATTTCAGAGTGTTAGATTTATCTCATACTGGAGAATTCTAGCTTACTGTGAACTGTGAAGTTATCTTTTAATTTAATTGAATGATATGCAATGGGGCTGATGCAGTCAAGACTTCTCACAACTAATCAAGGGGAGAAGCAACTGGAATTAAATAAAAATTTCCTAACAGTGAGGACAATTAACCAGCGGAATAGCTTGCCTCCAGAAGTTTGGGGTGCTTCATCACTGGAGGTTTTTAAGAAAAGACTGGACAGCCACTTGTTAGAAATAGTATAGAGTCTCTTGCTTGAACAGGGGGTTGGACTAGAAGACCTCCAAAATCCCTTCCAGCTCTATTCTGATTGAAACTGTTCAAAGAAAATAATAAAAGATGTTTTTCTTTGGAACAACAGTGCTATTAATGTAGTCTACCAGCAGGCCTTTGTTTTAGTCAACCTTTCTAAAGCTTGAAAATTAATTCCAAAAGGGATTTGTCTGTTGTCATGGCACCAAACACGTTCTGTCTCAAATAACCCAAGATGGAAAAACCATGCATCAGCCTCTCAAGCACATTTGAATGGCCTTTGCTGAAATGCTCATTAAAATGTCATCGCTGTATCAAGATATCAATCGGACAGACCAAACTTGATTCAATGGCTCTGAACAGCCTCTGTTTAGCACTTAGGAGGCATATTGTCTCTGCTTAAGATATGGAAATCTAAATATGGAGAGTAGATAACACTTTTTAAAGAAGAATATTTTTCAATCAAGTTAAGACTGGCACATTTAGTAATACACAGAGCTCTTCTTCCCATTATAAATATAATTTGAATCTAGAGCAGAGCTTCTCAACTTTAGCAACTTTAAGATGTCTGTACTTCAGCTTCCAGATTTCTACAGCCAACATGCATATTACACAAAATAATTTAAAAAAAAAACATTTAGAGTATGAATTAAAAAGCTTATGCCACCATGTACTGCAAATTGGTTGGAGTACAATGGAGAGAGAGGTCAGAAATTAAATATTTAACAATATTTTTTAAAATATTTTTATTTTCTTTTTTTAAAAAAACATTTATAGAAAATAATATAATGGACACTTTGACATGAAGCTCAAAAAAAATGGTAACAAAATGAAAGGCACGAGATAAGGAAAAGTAATCTTAAACCATGCCAATTTTAATCACTATAGCCTCTTTTTTAAACCTCCAAGCCTGATTTTCTCACTTTCCTCTTTTTTTTTCCAATCCATTAACTGTTAGTCATTAACTAATTTGTTAATAGATATTTCTCATTCTCCCCCTCCCAACAGATGCATTCTTCCCACTAGACACAGAATTTAAGACCAGTTGTGAATACCAACATACTTCCCCTGCATACCCCCAGTTTTCACGGCTAACCAACAATTGTCGATCAGCAGAATTGTGCTCCTCCTCCAAAATGTAATTAAAAGTCATGTTCACTTCCAATCCCCTTCCCCAAATCCACAATTTAAGATAAAGGAGAATAAGGGTTGCAATAAATGTATATTTACCAACAAAGAAATAAAGGGACACTAGTATAGATCTATTTCAAGCTATTTAGCCCTCGTCAGCTAGCCATGCCCTTCTGGGATTCAAATCCAGACTACTTAGATGTATTAACTTCTAAGCCATGGGGTCTCCTAGCTTTGTCAGCTATACCAGGGGAGAGA
This sequence comes from Hydrophis major, assembly GCA_033807585.1. NCBI lineage: Eukaryota > Metazoa > Chordata > Lepidosauria > Squamata > Elapidae > Hydrophis > Hydrophis major. Next base: position 149,866,329 of record CM066329.1, on the reverse strand, counting down.
TTAAGTGTTTTTTATCAGGGCAACCTGACCTACCCAAATAGGGGATGGAGCATACTTGAGAATAAGAGTTCTGTACACCGTAACCTCCCCTCCCTCCGCCAGAAGCTTTGGATCTCTTCTGTTGCTAGCTGCTGGCAATTGCCAAACTGAGTCTCACCATTCCATCCTGCAGTCTGATAATAAAAGAAGTCAACTTTAATGTGTATTTCTTGGATGCTCAAAACTCTCAGAAAACCCCAAATAAGAGCAAGTTCCAGGAGTCTCTGAACTCTGCCAGTTAATGAAAAATGCTTGTGCACAGTAAAAGAAAACACATAGTCAACACACAACTAAGTTTAATGAGCATATGGTTTCAGCTTAGAATTCAACTTGAGAGAAAACTAATTTATTAATTTATTAATGTATTAATTCATTTTACTTCTATTAACATAAATATTAGTTAAAATCAATGGATTTAGGTTGGTTTCCATCAGTTCAAGTAATGCATATCAGTACTGCACATAATTACTTTCCAATACTCAATCCTAACTATGTTATATAGCCTCATATTTACCCATCATCATACTAGTTCCCTATGTTTTAGATTCTTTCCCAGAATTAGCATAGCCCCAAGAAATGATACTGTGTCTTAGCAGTTCTAGATATAAAATACTATAAATGGATAAACTGAAAATATAAAAGCACATACATATACAGAAAATTATTAGAATATTAGAGTATTGAGGAAAAATATCTGCTTTGCAATGTTATTTTAAAAGATAACTTCAAACAAACCTGGGCAGCCTTTATTTCCAATTCCTAGAAGGGTTATTCCAAATCTTAACACAATGAGGAAGAATGGATCCCTAAAAATGCTTCCAGTGGATCAGAACTCTTATACCAAGTATCCTGATCAGATTTGGGTTCATTTTTTACCTTTATAATTGCTGCAATTCCCATTCTTCATTTCATCCCTTAATGACATTGACTCAGTAGAACCTTCACTTGTTCTTGACCTATTCAATTGTTCAACATGTCTTTTCACTGTACCATCAAGTTTGTCCATATTAGAAACACGTATGTAAAGTTGCTTAAAGACTTTCAGAATTTCTAACTGAACACAGTCTATTGCAGCAATATTCCTAGAGTAGTAAGAATACTCTTAAGGAAATCCAATCCATGAGCAAAAAAAAAAATGAGTTTGAATTCCCTAGCTAACTGAACAGTTTTCATTTGCCATATTGAATGAAAGGATCAGTTACAGGTGCACCAAGAGATCATTTGCATATATTGCTCACTTGCAACAGATACAATGACAAGAGACAGAATATTATACCCAATCTTTGTTAATAATGCAAACAACTTCAATATACTGCTGAATAAAATACCAGATGTTTCGATTAAACTATTGGATAGATTGCAAAGTTTAGAATACAACAGCTTAGAATACAACAAACAGAACATCACAATTAAGATTTTTTTTCCATGTAAACCTAAAATACAAATAAGCTTAAATAAGTAACAGTCTTGCGACCTTCCAACTATAGTATAATGATAATAATTTAGTTTAATTTACAAAGTGAAAGAATTACTGAGTTTTTAATTTTCTTTTTAAATAGAGAAATTACAACATCAAGAAAAATATAGTTGTAGTAATACAATAAAGATTAAATAAATAAACTAAATGTAACAAAAAAGAAAAAAATTAAAAGTATCCATATAGTATCTATTTAGCATTAGTACGGAATTAATTCAATCCTTAATTACATTTCAACCATATAATAATACTAATTTATTAGATTTATATGCCACCAGCTTCCAGCACCTTTATACAGTATATCAATGCATTCTGAAGTGGATCTAGCAAAACTTCCTGGAATAAGAAAAACAATTCAAATTCCTGAATCTTTAAATTTGCTTCGCTGAAATCCAGTGTATTATGAAATCCAGGACAGTATTGTGGCAGTAGAATCTGCAGAGATTTGACAAGTGCCATTAAGTCTAGAAATGCAGACATCATTGACCCCAGGATGCTGATACAGAAATGAACTCAAATTGATAAGGAAAATGTATAGCGGTCCCATATCACCTCTTCCTGAAGATACTAAGAAATTTTCAAGAGATGCCATGTAACACTGTAATAGCTACCCTTCTCCTTCTTAACACCTTCTATGCCTGCTTTCAGAACACTAAACAATTATGTTTAAAAGGGACTTTTGGCTTGATAAGCAATTTTATAGTGCTTTCCATTTCCAAAGTAAATTAAGTCAAAGAGCAGGCTGAAAGCAGTATACTTTAAGAGTAAAGCAATACAACTATAAATAATTCTACCAAAAATGTAACTCAAATAAAACACCAAATTGAAATGGACCCCACTGAATTGAAAAGCGAGCACCTATTTATTTTCTGGTTATCCATTTGTCAGATAGATGGACTTTGAAACAGCAACACTGAAAATTGTTTAATTTGATATGAAGCACTATGAATTGGTCTGCTATTTTATATGTTTTAATGAGTGGCAATTTCCATCAATGAATGTTGACCATTGCCTATTGAAATTATTATATATTTTGTCTTACTATAGTTTGGAATAGTAAGGAAATTATTTAGGAGGTTTTGACCCCATCAATCTTCTGCGCTGCTTCAATAAACCAGTAGATGCAGGTCAGATAAATAGAGTACCCTAGAATTGTCCCTCTTGTGTTTAGTTATACTGGAAAGTGGGAGGAACCAGGGTAATGTTTTTGAAGGAAAAGATTAACCTGGTAAAAATCATTGAATGCTGGCAAGCTCAGTTCTCAGTCTATGAACACACCTTTTTATGCATCCAGAGTGGAGGGATATCCTTTCAAAAAAGATGATATTGATTTGTAGAGGAAAAGAACTTTAAAATCTGCCATTTTCAGAAGAATTTTTCAGGCTAATCTATCTTTTTGCCCAGCAGTACTGTTTGCCATGAAATGCATTAACAATCCTTTAGAAAGAAATGAAGATGTACAGAAATAAACCTTATGTACTAATTTATTATGTATGGTTTGGTATCAAAGGTATTTCTGAACTGCAGGGTTGAGACCAGTGATGGGATTCAAAAAATTTTACAACCGGTTCTGTGGGCATGGCTTGGTGGGTGTGGTAGGGGAAAGATACTGTAAAATCTCCAATCCCTTCCCATTCCTGGGGGAAGGTTACTGCAAAATCCCATTCCCTCCCCACCCCACTAACCTGCTTTCCAGCTCTGTTCTCCTATGCAGGGCAACAAAAGAAGACCCAGCCAATCAGCTGGGACTTGGGAGGCAGTCCCGATGGGGGTGGAGCAAGTCAGAGGTGGTATTTGCCGGTTCTGGGGTTTCCGGTTCCGCGTGGCTTCAGTGGCAGCAGGAATTCGCGACTGTTCGCGATTCCTACTGCGCTTCCCACCGAGGTGCCCCCGATCCAAATGGGTCAGGGGGATATGGCTGCCCCGTAGAGGCAGCCAAAGAGAGAGGGGAGCTGGACAGGGGATTGGGGGTGACGCAGACCCCCTCCTTGTCCGGAAAAACCCCTTTTTCCCGAGGTGGTGAAGCGGCGGTCAGTAATGGCCACCAAGAAGAAGCCTGCAACCGGGTAAGATTGTGCTGGAGGAAGCAAGAAAAGTGAAAGTGCTGGCTGAGCCAGGTCAATCAACATCTTTTAAAATCTCTGGAACTGAACTGTCTGAATTGCTGGAGGATACATTGTATCCCTAAGAAGACGGAAAGCGGCGGAGAAAGCTGTTAAAGGGAACTTTTTTTTTCTTCACTCTCCTACTCCATAGAAACAGCAGATGAAGATTTGAAATTTATTTGGGCACTGAAGGTGAATTATTTTGAAAGTTGAAGCCAAGGGACAAAAGACTCTTTGGACATTGGACTTAATAATTTAAGAAATCGGAAAACCCTTATTGGAGGTATGGATTTCTGATCATTTTTTAAAAAAAATTGTTGTTGTAAGGGGGAAAGGGAGAGAAAAAAAAATTGGAGCAGAAGCTGGAAAAGGAGGAGATTGCCTAGAATCCCAAAGAAAAGTATATGGTAATTGGACCTCTTTGACTAAACAGTAACCCCAGAAAAAGAAATAGAAGAAGGAAGAAAAGTATTAATTTTTGGAACTTTTTTTGAATTACTTTTGATTAAAAATACTTGGGTGGTTGTTTTGGGAAAAGTTTCTCTTTTCATGATGGCATCGCTTGTGGATGAACTAAAGACTGAATATCAAAAATATAAAAAGGAAGAACAAGATGGAAAAGATACTTTGGGCACTCTATTTCAATTTTTAGAAATGGCATTATGTACTTATGAAAAGTTGACTACGCAGCAGAATGATGGGACAAAGAAGAAGAGGAAGAAGAAGCCATCTTTGACGAACAATGGGTTTTTTCCGGGGAGGAGGAGAAAGAGGATAAGAAAAAGGGGATTTTAAGGTTTGAAAAAACAACCAAAAAAGAGAAAAATGAGAGGAAAGGTGGATGCAAGATTAGAAAGCAATGGAAAGGGAGTAAGAAAAGGGAGGAGGAGAGACAAAGGGGTAAAAAGGGCAAGGAGAATAATAAGCAAGAGAGAAAGGGGGGGAGGAGAAGCCTCAATGGTGGGAAGCAAGATTTAAAGAAAAAAAAACTTATTTAGAGACAATGGGTGAATCTAATTGGGAAAAGGGGGGGGGATTCTGGAAGGTACATAAAATTGTGTTTTTATATGTGTATCTAGAGTAGAATGTTTAAGATATAAATGAGTATTAATATATATGATTAGTTTTTTTTCTCTTCTTTTTAAATGAGTGGTTATATAGGTTTTTTTGTTTTAGTTATTAACTTTTCTTATAAAATTTATTGTGTAATTTTAGAATGTACTAAACAGAATCCCAAGATAAATAAGTGTTATATGAAGTACTTTTAAGTTAGGGCAATGAGTTAAAGGCATCACTCCAATTAGTGTATAGGAGAAGTATAGTAAAAGAAAAAAGACGAATGAATAGCTGTAAATAGAACAGACAAAGAATGATATTGAAAATGGTAATAAGATATGGAAGAATATATAAAGTGAATATGATGTGTGAATTTCGTCTGTGTGAAGAGTTTTAACTCGGGACCAAGCAGCCTTCAGAAAAGATGTTTTAGGTTTTGTTTTGTTTTTTATGTTCTGTGTTTTGTATGTTTATAAAAGGCAATAAAATTTTAATTTTCTGAGGGGAATATAGATTATTTGTACTTCTTCAGAGTTTGTTTTTTATCTAGGCTTTTACATCACATTTCAGTTAATTAACCTTTTTTTGATTACAATAATTTTATATTGATTTATAATAAAGGAGATATTTATCTAATCTGCCTCAATGGGTATCTTCTCTAAAGATTCAGAAAGTGGCTTACAAGAGCAACTATTATTTAAAACTAACAAATATTGTTGTGGGGAAAATAGGATGATGGAGTATTAAATATGTTTATTTCATATTGTGTATGTTTATTATAGAATTACTTATAAAAATAATGAAGGCAAGATATAAATATAATAAATAACAATAAAAGTTGGGAACTAAATGTAGAAAGTATAATCCTGCCTAGTTCTCTTGAAAGTCTGACAGCTTTCAATGCCAACAATATTATGTATTATCCAGCAAAATTGTGCATGGGGGCAGTTTTGCAATGTTTGTTATTCCTGTCAGAAAATGCTCAGAAGGTGGAGCTGGGAGAATACAATTCAACACTTCCTTAGGTGTCATTAATTGTGGGAATGATTCTGGAAGACAAGGGACCACAAAACCATCATGCAAAATATATCTCAGGCTGCAAGAACAGCAGGGACCCTGCAAGGCACTAGATACATTGTTGATCTCAACAAGCTAAGTAGAATCTGACTTAATTAGTACTTGAATGAGATACTATAAAATTCCAAGGATGTTGGGGTGGGGGGAGGAAATCCCTGTAAGAAGGCAATGGCAAACAATTCTGAATTTGTTGCCCGGGAAACTACATGGACATGTAGTCACCAGGACAGAGTATGGTTTGAATGATTATTGAATACTTAGCAATAATTATCTTCCATATTTTGCATTCTCTGGCTCTTTTAGTTACTTGCCACTAATGGGAATCTGGAACCTACATAATATCCTATTTCCTTCTCTGTGAGGGCAACTGTGTGAGTTGTCAACAGAGTATACAATAAATGGCATATAGACAGAAAAAGATGTAACATAAAAAGATTGTTGGTCATTTTCAGTAGAGGTTAATAGAATTAAATCAGCAATCTGTACTGGGCCAATTTTATGGATTGTTAAAAGGTCTGAGGCCCCAGTCAGATAGTAGACTTACCAACAGATAGTAAAAGCATTTACTGCTTTAACTGAGGTGTTTAGCAGACTTTTGTGACTGGTTAGTTTTCTGATCATCTTAGCTACATTCATTAGTAACCCACATTAAAAAGTAGATTCAGTTCTGGTTGTTCTAAGTCACTTCCCAAGGGAACAAGAAATAATATTTCCCACAGATTCCATTGGAATTTCTCCATTTATTCTTGGAGAACTTACCAAAATTCATACAGAGGAATAAATAAGTGACTGGAACACTGGGTCACTAGAGCAAGTTATAAATGGAACACAACTTCTTTCATTCAGTCTTTGATAAAGCGCTCAGACTCCTAAGTAATATGATTTCCCCTTCTGAAAAGTGGGAATAACCCTCCTGCACTTTGAGAAGTTATTGTGGCGCGATTCTTAAGAATAGGTGTATACACACAAAAATAAACTTCTCTTATCAGCTAACAGTGTCATTCTGATTCCTGTGACTGACATAGGTCTCTGAAATCTTCCCAGTAAGAAAAAATATGCACAATCCATCTCATTTTGTAACTTTATGTCTGAAATTAAAGACTTTCCTCATACATTATTTAATATAACTAGGCTCAACCCAACACTTGAAGCTATTAAATATTACAGACAATAGAATTATCCTCACTTCTTCAAACTAAAGCACAAACATGCCTCAATAACTGGGCTTTATGTCACTTTCTCATGATACTGTTTTCATCTTATCCCCAACCCACAGCTTGAAGTCAGGTTTAGCTGTTCTGGTTTTAAAGTTTAAATGTTTGGGGGTTTTCTTTTGCTATAGTAAAAGTCTACCATATATCATTGATGATGTAATCGTCGATGGAATCAAGGATGGTTCTGCCCAGCTCTATGGTCCATTTTAGTCTTCTGGCTGACACTTTTCTAGAAACTGCCCTCAAGGACCACTTCAGCTTGGACTTCAGGAAAATGCAAACACCTGACTTCCTCAAAGTCACCTACCCATCTTGGCCAGCATTTTGAAAGCTATTATGTCGTCTTTTTAGATGCATGGGTTTAGTGCAGTTTTGAAGCAGATGTAGACCTGTGTTTCAAAGACCAGCACTTTCTTGAACCGGTCCTATGTGGCATAAGTGGGAAAATCGTGGTATAGCTATGTGGCAAACCAAGAAAGAGATCTAGGTTCTGGGTAAACTTTCCTTGGTCAAGAAAGTGTTTTAACTTTCCTTGGTCAAGAAAGTGTTTTAATTATTTGGGGGGACTTTGCCAACTCCACTATATCTACCAGGTGCCATCAGCCACAATGAGAGATATTGACATTCTGTTGCAGGACCATCTATGACAGAGTTCATTCATTATCAATTGTTCCCTTCCACTCCATCCCCACATCCCTCACCTACACCAGCAACCTATTAATCAGGCAACTCGATAGGTAGCTATAGTATTCCAGGTACATACTTACACTCACTCAACAATTCCCATCCTCTGGTTAGGAAGAATGACTGGCAGTTGTGGGTAGGCAATTTTTGGGGGGGGGAGGGGGGGAGGAGAGCTGGAAGAATCCACCTATTGTTTTGCATATCATGCATTAAAACAACCAGAACAATACTTGTTACCAGCCTTTTTTGCTGTGGCAGAATGAGACTTGGAAATCAGGACAGCATACTTTTCTATCTGTTCAGACATCATTAATGATCTATCTGCCTGTGCTCTGTTAAAAGGCTTTTCTAAGTTTCAACCAAGCAAATCCTATCAGCAGCAAATCAGACAAATTCTGCACATTTCTTCCTTGCTTTGCAACCCGCTCTGCCTGCCTCCATTTAAGTTTTTGGAACAGTACAGCTTGCTTTTTCCTGTACAGATGTTCTCACTGTTTTATATCTCATGAGATATTCAAATTTGGTCCCTGGTGGCTTGCAAAAAGTCTGAAATCCAAGGCAAACAACTATTATGTGCATCCAAGATTATTAATCAAAAGACTGAAGGGAGAAGAACACCTAGGGCATGATATAGTTATTCCCATCTCTTAAATGTTTTGCTTCAACAATAAATATTTGCTTACCAAAATTCCCAGAAGCGGAAGAAGTTGACAGAATGCTTCATTGAGAACCTCCTGTTTATCACTAGGCTAGCATGCCACTAAGCATTCAACAGCACACTTGGTCCAGGCTAAAGGCCTTCCCACTTCCCATTCTGGAGCTCATCCAAAAGTTTAATGGCTTTCATTTGGCACAAAAGAGGATGCACTGAAGTATAATCTTTATATTATTCATTCCTTCCAAGGAGCAACTTTTCATGTATGTTAGGTTTGAGAATGGGTGAGGAGGAATGGAGACAAGCCTCTGAACGGTGAACTTCAGCTCTTTATTTACATAGTGACTTCTCAATAAAACAACAGTAACCCTCACCTTATATAGGCAACCCTTGTAACGTTTTAACCAATAACAGGCTAGGAACGCTAGCTTTTATGACCAATAGGAACTCTCTGTTAAGGGCCAATCGGATTCCCCGGAACGGGCCAATCCGGTACGGCCGCTTAACAGTCAATCAGAAGTGCAGGGCCAGAACCCCACACCTACTCCAAGCTCATATTTTATGACTTATATACATACACAACAATGTATATCATATACTTTGCAAAATCCTCTTACCATTTGGAGGGGAGTGGGGAGGAAGGAAGCAGCCACAATATCTTGCCTCCAGTGATTATTAGGCTTCTTTCTGGTTTCTACATTAGTGCCAGCAGATCATACCAGAGATCAGGGCTGATAAGAATAAAATGCAAAATATAACCTTTATTTCCAATAATGTACCTGGGCCCTTCACAAACCTCGCAGGCATCCCTGGCAAATTAATGAAGAGGGTAACTGCAATTCTTTTTTTTCTTTTTTCTTTAGTTTTCATACTGGTTCAGAAAAAAATGTAAGATTCTTAAAAATGGGGATAAGATGAGAAAGGACAAATTATACTAAAGGAGTAGAAAAGATGGTAGGGACAACTTTACCAGTTTACCTTTTATAAGTGAGTGGCTATGGCTGTCTACACTCCTTTTGTAGTATGCTCTGAATTTTTCCTGTGATTATTGGTCCCCAGTGTTCCCTTTATTTGCCCTGTTAAGTTGTTCCTAAACTTTTCTTGTATGTAAACCACTGTATCCTTATCAAAAGCTTTTGCAGGTTAAAACTAAATTGGCCATGTAGCAAGCACTACATTATGAAGGAACCCCCAAATAATTTAAAAATTAAAGAAACCTTAAAAAATCAAAATGGGCCACATCACAAAACATTATTAAATCTTTCAAAATATTGGTACCGCTAATTGAAATTTCCCTTTTTCATTTCCCTAGTCCTCAAACTACAAACTGGAAACCATAACTCAGGAAGATCTCTTTGATCTGCAATTCAAAAGCCAAGTCAGGAAATTAATTAAAAATGACATACAATCTTATTCAAAGGGTTGGCTAAATGTGTGGAGCATTTGAAACTGAGTATTGAATCAGCCTTTGTGCATCATTGCCTCCAACCCCTCTATACCTTCATGCATTGGCTCACTCAAATCAGGACTCTAATGAAGCAAGCTCTAGATCATTTAATGAAATCACCCTTCCCTTTCAGTCCTTTAGATGAACACGTAGACGCCTGGAAAAGAGCATGGCCAATTATATGCCTCTTTAACTGTCTGGTTTAAAGGTCTCTACTTGCTCAAATGAATATTTGAAGAGGGCCTTGAACAGCTTCTTTGACTATCAATAATCCAAGGAGAAAAACACTGTAGGAGAGCTCAACTTCCATTGGTCAAGCAATTCAGGAAAAGTACTTTAAATGAGAAACATCCTGGAATCTAATCCATCAATATTCCTCTAAGCCCAAAGAAATCCCAAAGAAAGGACAATCGTTTTGACAAAATGCCAATTTACTTTTTCATAACCATACATTCTATTGTACCATGTTAGCTTCCCTTTAAACTGACCGATACAACAGGAGATGCTTTCCGCTTGAAGAAATATTTTGATATACCGTTAACCTTAGCCTTTTCAGAGTGCTGGAAATATCATTTTATACTAAAGTATTTTATTATAAGTAAAAATGTCCCTAAACTGGGTTACTCAAAGTTGCTAACAAGCATCCATGTTAGCCATTGTTGCACTTACAAAGACTGGTTTTATAATAAAAAATTAATTAATTTTTTAAAATTAAAAAATAATTAAACAATACCAATCTAGATAATTATGAATTTGATCAACTGCATTATATATTGTAATGGTGTGAAAACAAATCACAAGTAGCGACTATCGGTTTAAGCTATTGATCAAAACCTCATCATTTCTACCCCAAAGACCTACTGGAAACATGTGAATCTACCTTCGACTGACCTTCTCCATCTCATGTAGTACTGTCTTTTCCAGACTGGTACTTTCAAAGAATTCAAAATTCCTTGCCAATAATTCTATCCAGCGGTGGGTTTCAAATTTTTTTACTACCGGTTCTGTGGGTGTGGTGGATGCGCTTTGTGTGCGTGCAGAGGGTTTGCTACTGACCTTCTCCTGCAATCCTGCACTCTCCCTGTGTCTTCAACAGCTGATGTGTGGCAATCCGCTGTGCCACGCAAAGCAGCTGAGCTTCAAAACCAGGAAATAAAGATCAGTATAGAGCTGGGCGGGCAGGCAGGCGAGCCCTGCAGCTGATCGTCAGAGTGAACCAGTTAGCTCACAGATGATCCTCGGAGCAACCGGTTTGGCCGAACCGATAGAATACCACCACTGATTCTATCAAAGTGGAGAGGTCTTTGTAGGAGAAAGCGAGTCCAGTTTACAGAGATGGGGAATAGCTTTTCAGGACTAAGGTTGGAACTTTGGTGTGAAAGATTCTGCATATTTCTACTAGTAGACATATATGCCCTTTTCAGTTCCTAGCAATAAGAACATCTGTTCACTCTGAGGTAATTCAGAGCTATGGATTCAGGGCTATGGATGGGGGATATAGTATCTTACCAAACAAAAAGCACCACCATCACCCATTCTCAAGACTTTGAACAAACAGCTATGTTTAAAACCCCTTGAAAGACTAATTTGAGATCCATGATTAACATAGATCTCACTGAATATCCTGATATTCCTTGCCGATAAAAAAAAGGAGAAGCAACTCTGTTATTAGGATTGCTGCCAATTCTCCTAAGCAAAGTCACTGCAGCTGTTTAATCCTTTTTGTGAAAATGAGACAGAAACTGGGTGGCAGAATACTCTCATTAGGAATCCTATGAAGTAAGATAGTAATTGTTGTGGTTCGCCGGCAGCCTGTGCAGACGGCAGCAGAATCGGACAGTGGGGAAGAATGAGGACCAGTCTGGGGAGGACTCGGATGAGGGTCTTGCGTCTGATGCAGAAATGGGGCCAGGACCATCTGACAATTGTGTGCTGACTCCGGAGCCTGGCAGTAGCAAGGCAGAGCAACAAGAGGAGCCTGTTCCCAGTGTGTGTGTGTGCGCAGAGCTGCTAGAAGGCAAGAACAGCTAAGACAAAAAGGGGCAACATAGGAGTAAGGCTTGGAGGTGATTGCCCCTCCCCTAAGGTATAAAGGAGGTGCAAAGGTAGAGAAACCTTTGCAGGAAGCAAAGTCATTCATTCTGTTCAGATTAAACCTTGAAGCTCTGTGTGGACTTTGTACTTCAGTTGGTTTTTTACAGTTAATTTGGCACTTTAGTTGTTGGCAGCAATTCAAAGGAAATAAAGGTGGGTGCTTATCTCGAGGGATTGTTTGGGACTCATTATGGACTGGGAATGAACATAATTCCCAGTGTTGAAATAAAACAAGACTTGTTTGGATTAAGCGTATGCTTAATTATGGTCTCGGGAAGCCTTGATCAGACCAGTAGTCTAATGAAAGCTGCAGTAAGAGTAACTCATGAGCAACTCACTATATGCAACCCCACCCGAAACTTGGATGTAAAGACAAAGAAAAGCAATTTGACCTAGAACTATATCTATTCTGACAGTATATAAATTTAACCCTTTAATACTTCTCTCTTTGCATAAACCAGGGATTGCCAACCTTTTGGACCTCAGGGACCATCAAACTCATAACCGGTTCTGTGGGTATGGCTTGGTGGTCATGTGATTGGCTGGGCATGGCTTGTATGTAAATATTATAAATATTTATATAATTATTGAATTTTTTTATAAAAAAGAGCAACTTTTACCCAAAAACAGGCAAAGTAGGCAGGCAGATTGAGTTGCTCACAGAATCACAGGTTCATTCAGAGATCTATCTGCCATCGGCTAGCTCAGTCTTCACATAAAATTTGCTTGCCGTGAGTCTGCACTGAATAATAGAACCTTCAGTCCTAAGGGAGGTTCGGCTGTTCTTAAAAAAGCAGAGCTGAAGATCTAAAGACTAGCTAGAAAGCAAGAAATCCTACAATTTTCTGCTTCCTAGTTAATCTAAATCTCCTGGCACAGCAGAACAGCTGATGGATGGGGGGAAAAAAGAGAAAAATAGCAATTTAGCAGGCACGCTTGCCGTGTAAGGAGTGAGTGGGTGGGAAAGGTTCCCGCGGGCCATGTGAGCGGCACAGCCTTGTGTTTCTGCGCAGCCTGGATTAATTGCTTTGGGGGATGCCCTGGGGGTGACATTTTTCTGCGGCCCACCAAAATTTTCTCGTGGCCCATGACCGCTGGCATAAACCACTTGTCTGGGAAGCCCCTTTTCTATCCCTATTTACAATCTCATCCCTTCTTACTAGTTTGGCATATGTTTTTAATTTCTATCATGCATGATATTCCTTAAGTGAGATACTCGTCTATTTTGTTTCAGGCTCAACTTCCATTTTCTTTGCAAAAATATTATCTCTAAGACACTGTCCTTGCCATGTGTGGTTCCTATGATATAGTATTTCCAGAATGTTTCTTGAAATGTTTCTCTTGGCCTCCCCAAAGAATGTAATCTTTTGCAAGTGGTAGTCTCTGTTTCCTGTCTTCCAATTTCCCAACTTAACAGCAGTTATTTTTTTTAAAAAAAGCAAATAAACCTTTACTTTATTTAAAAAACAAAGCCAAAAGCACTCAACTACTATTGCTGCTCAACCAAGAGGTCTCTTGCCCCCTTCCCTTCAGTTTTCCTCTCCAAGCCAATACAAAGCAAAAAAAAAAAAAGTCAAAACTATGCAACCCTGGGTCATGTTTCATCATGGCCTCAATTAGCAAGGGTTAAAAATGGAATAAGTCTTCAATTTCCCATAGGAAGTCTGCAACCCTTTAACCTACAGTCAGAAGAGGTCATCTGATGCTGTTTTTCTTTTAAAAAAAGAAAAAGCAACATTTCCCATCTCTGCATGAGTTGTCTCTCATAAACTCCACACTGTTCAGTGTCTTTCTGTGTACAGCAAACAATTCTAATGCTGCATTTCTGTTTTAGGCACAATAGAATAGAGATATTTGGAAACATGGTTTGAAGATTTCTTTAAAATGCTAACAGAAAAAGCTTAACGTTTAATATTTTTACTTCAATTACATTTTTGTTTCCTGTGAAAAAAAAATCTGCAATTTCCCCATTGTCCTTTAAACACTGGGTTGCTAAATTAGAGCTAATTTTCAATTTAGTACAAGAAATCCCTTTAGTACAGACATTTTTTTCCAAACTTGGTGTGTTCTCTGTGTGCAGTTGCCAGGAAACTGAAATTTTATAATCCTAGGATGATATCCAATTGCAGGACTGTAATGACTGATCAGTTCAGGTTCTAGAAATAGTAGGTATCCATCTACTATCCTTATATAAAAACTAGCTGATTTAATGTTTGAAGTCCCCATGTTCATTGTCCAATTTCATTATTGGAAGAAAGATGTGTTAGTTTATGTTAGCTTTTAAAAAACCCTTTGTCTTCTGGTGAACACATTTTATTAAAATGGGCATTGGTAGAAGTTAAAATGAACGCCCTTTCTATCTATTCTGCGAGAGAGCCCAGGATGGGTTGACTCCTTCCCATGACGTCAATTAGCTGAATCTGTACTAAGATATAAAAGCCAGACCCCAGGAGAGACCCCAGCTTTGGCGAAGATACTTGACAGACTGAAAGGTGTCTCTGAAAGCCCAAAATAAATACAGAAATATGTCTTACTCTCTCAGGACGAATCAAGGGAGGGGTTGGGCTCTCTCATAGCATAGATAGAAAGGGCGTTCAGGGTAACTTCTACCAACACCCATTCTCCTTCATGCTGCATCAAGAGCCCAGGATGGGACAATACAAAGCTTGCATGTCCACTGGCGGGTCCTCGTCCAGCTCATCACACTGACTGTGGAACCACTCGTTGAAGCACCCGTCTGCCGAAGGCTGCAGTCGCCGAGGCAAAAGCATCCAGATGGTAGTGTCTGATGAAAGGAGACGGGAATGTCCATGTGGCCGCATGACGGATCTCCTCCAAGGGTGCTTGGGTCGCCCAGGCAGCAGAAGTGGCCGCACTTCTAGTAGAGTGTGCCATCAGACCTCAGGGAACCTGAACGGCCACAGCTTTGTAGGCCTGCTCAATGCAAGACCTGACCCACCTGCTAATAGTAGGAGAAGAGGCCTTGTGCCCCAAGTGAGAAGGGAAAAAGGAAACAAACATGGCTTCCGAATTCCTGAAGGAGGAAGTGCGCTTAATGTATATCCTAAGAGCCCTTCTTATGTCTAGCGTGTGTCACTGCCGCTCTAAGTCATGGTGCAGGAGAGGACAAAAGTCAGGCAAAACAATGTTCTGGACCTGTGAAACCAGATGTTAACCTTCGGAATAAATGAGGGGTCCAGATGAAGAACAACCCTATCATCATGAAAGGAACAAAGGTCTTGTCTGATGGAAAGAGCAGCAAGCTCGGAAACCCTCCTGGTAGAAGTGATGGCAACAAGGAACACTACCTTCAGAGTCAGGAAACGGAGAGACACTGTTCTAAGGGGTTCAAAGGGGGGCTTTGTAAGGGCATTAAGGTCCAAATGAAGGTCCCAGGAAGGATACCTATGAACCACTGGAGGGTGCAGGTTGGAAGCTCCTTTCAAAAACCTCCTGACTGAAGTGTGATGGGATAAGGAAGGAAGCAAACCCCATGAAAGGACCGAGGAGAGGGATGCAACCTGCCTGCATAAGGTGTTGGGGGCCAAACCTTTCTCCAGCCCATGCTAAAGAACTTCTGCCAACTGGGCTGAAGCAGGAGAAAGACCCTCCCTGAGGCACCATCGGGAAAAAGCCTTCCAGGTGGCATCATAGATGCGCCTTGTAGAAGGTTTGCGAGATGCCAAGATAGTGAGAATGACTCTTTCTGGAAGATCAGCCTCCTCTAGCTGCTGCTCTTATGTGCCACACGGTCAGCTTGAACCACTGGGGCTCTGGGTGGAGCAGGGGCCCCTGGTGAAGGGAGATTAGATGGGCTGGGATCCTCCATGGAGAAGCCACCGATAGGTTGACCAGGTCCGCAAACCAGGGCCTCCTTGGCCAATAGGGTGCCAGGAGGAAGAGCTCCGCAAGTTCCTCCAACATCTTCTGAATTACTGCCGGAATGATGGGAAGTGGGGGAAAGGCATAAAAGAGACCCTTGGACCATCTGCACCAAACAGCATTGGTCCCCTCTGCTCCCTGGCAAGGAAACATGGGGAAGAATCTGGTGACTTGGGTGTTTTGAGGAGTGGAGAAGAGATCCACCTCCGGTGTTCTGAATCTGAGGGAATCCAAATCATTCTGCCTGGTCGACCAGGCTCCTGCTGAGTCAGTCAGCCTGGGAGTTGTTGACCCTGGAGATGTGGTCCACCGAGATTGACAACAGGTGTTTCTCTGCCCATAACCCCAACCGTAGAGCCTCTCTCATGAGGGCTTTGGACCTTGTCCCCCCTTGCCGGTTGACATGAGCCTTTGCGGCCAAGTCCGTGAGGACTAGAACATGAGAGCTGGTTACTGATTGCCTGAAATGCTTGAGAGCCAGAAAAATGGCTCTGAGCTCTAGTCAATTTATGGGAAGGGTCTGCTCTGATCTGGACCAAACGCCCTGAGCTATCTGGCCCTGCATATGGGAACCCCAACCCGGGAGGCTGGCATCGGTGGTTATCACTAGCCTGTCTGGGTCCCTGAACAGGAGTCCTCTCCAGATTGACGGGGAATGCCACCAATTGAGAGATCTCCAGATTTGTGGCAGGAGTGGGACCTTGATGAGGTGAGACCATCTTCCCCAGAAGTTTGGACAGCAGTGACAGGGGGACAATTTGATGTTGCTGGATCTGGCTGATGATCTCTGCAAGGCTCTTTCCACGAGCTGGGGACAGGAAAACCTGGCACGACATGGTATCGATGACTGCTCCCAAGTGTTGCAATTTGGTGGTGGGAGAGAGCTGGCTCTTTTTGGTATTGATGGAAAATCCGTGGCTCTAGAGATATGACGGGGTAATTTGCAAATCCCGATGGGCCACAAGGATGGAAGAGGAAAAAATCAAAATGTCGTCCAAGTAGCATTGGATCCTCACTGGACTAGAACGCAGAGAGATGCCATCAATGCTGCCAGAACCATTGTGAAGACCCTTGGAGCTGATGAGAGGCCGAAGGGAAGTGCTCGATACTGGTAATGGGTATTCTGATAACAGAAATGGAGAAACTGGCGATGATGAGGCCAAATTGGGATGTGGAGGTAAGCCTCAGTGAGATCAATGGAAGAGAGGAGGTCGCCCTCCCGAACGCTTGCATTTTAAATCGCCTGTATATTACAAATTGGTTGAGAAATTTCAGATCAAGGATGGCTCGCCACCCCCCTGAGGTTTGGGGAACAATGAAAAGCCGAGAGTAAAGTTCATGTCCCCTTGAGAGGGGGGAACAGGTTGAATAGCCCTGATTTCAAGAAGGTGCTGAATGGCCTGATTCATGAGGACTTGCCTGGAAATGTCCTGAGAGACAGGACAGATCAAAAAAATTTGGGGGGGTGACATTAGGAAATCCAATTGTAACCCTGACCTAATAGTGCTGAGCACCCAGGCATCCATCATTGACTCCTCCCATCTGGAGGCAAAGAAGGCTAGGCGACCTCCGATGGGTGGGGAGAATGAGGGATTACTTAGAGCGACAGAAGGAACAACCCCCTCCCCCCCGAAAGGGCCGTTTACCAGTCGAAGGTTGTTGCCTGCCAGATGTTTCCGCCCATTGGTCTTGGCGTTGGGAGTATGGCTTGTGAGAGCGGGGGAAGCAAGATGAGGTCTCCACTCGGAAGGCAGAAGGGCGATAAGGAGCAGGGCGATAGTCGGCTTTCTTTCCAGAGGAAGAGAGAATTTTATGTTTATCTCTGGTTTCAATGAGATAAGGTTCCAGAGCATCGCCAAAAAGCTTATCGCCTGTGAATGGAACTGAAGCCAGCTTCCATTTTCGGCGTGACTCCGCCTGCCAAATTTGGAGCCATAAAAGTCTTCTTGCTGCTACAGAAGATGCCATGGCCTTGGATGCAAATTTGGCGGAACTGAGAGTGGCATCCGCAGTGAATTCCACCGCTGCAATAATCTTATTAAGGTCTTGGTGAGACCGAAGGTCAGAAGCAGGCAATCTATTCTGGAGTTGGCGCAGCCACCATATGGATGCCCTCGTGAAAAAGGATGCTGCTGTTGAAGCCCAAACAGCGGCCCGTGATTGCACTTGAGGGTCTGTTTGGAACGTTTATCATCCGGTTTCAGGATATCTTCTGGTTCTGTGGGAGTGTCAGAAGATGAGAACGAGGCCAGAACCGGAATGTCAACAGAAGGCATTGCCAGGGCATTGTCCAGAGCTGCGCTGACATTGTAGAAACACTTGTCCAGAGAAGAAGGGCGAGAAGCGCACTGTTCCTTGATCATGTCCAGGAATAAAATGGGAGAAGGCAAAACCTCTGCATGCACTACAGGCTTGGAGAAGAGTGAATCCCCTTGGCTAAAGGGATTTCCTTGTGGCTCAGGAGCCACTTCCTCTGGCGACAGCTTGGCAGTGACCAAGGCCTTGCTGAGTAATGGCCTGAAGAGAGTAGGTTTGAAGACCAATGCAGAGGATGTCTGCTCTGGGTGAGAATCCTCTTCCTCTGAAAGATTTTGGTCAAAAAATCTCACCCTCTTCACTCGCTGAATGAGAAGAGTAACTGTGTTCAGATGGTGAAGGCCTTCCTTCCTGTTAACCTCCTCCCATTCTGGTAGAGAAGAATGGACCCTGAGTCCTGAGTCCTGTGTAAATCAGGATGATGAGGCAAGGAACTTATAGATTGAGAAAGGAGAAGGGCCTGAACCCTTTCCAGAGGTTGAAGAATTTGTTTGAAGCCTTCAGCCAATCCCTGCCTAATGGCTGATGAGACTACATCTTGGATATCCCTTGGTCTATGCTCAAAGGTAGAGGCAGAAGGCCAAAGGCCCACGGCTGTGGGAGTGAAGGTGGCTTCAGGCCTAGATTGAGGAGAGGTTCGAGGCCTGGAGGGAGGGGGAGGAGCATAAGGCCCAGACGGAGGAAATAAGGCCCAGATTTGCTTAAATCCTGAGGATCTGACTGTACAGCAAGAGCCTCAGGAGGCCAGGATGGAGGATGGAAAGGCTCATAGATAACTTCTCCTCCCCTGGAAGGGCTTGGTTGGGGCCCACGAGTATCACCTGAAACATGCTGTAGTTGCACTCCCTTCTGTTGAAGAGTTCTGTTGAACTGCCTCTCTAGAGCTGCATGTCTGCGCTTCTCTGCCCTCAATTCAGCCTGAGTTGCCTTCTTAGGGGCTAGAGCCTTAGCTTTGATTTTAGTAGCCACTTCCCTCTGGACTGATGGGGTGCGTTGCCTACGTCTTTTTCTCTTATTGGGTTTAAGAGAATGTTCCACTGGGGGGGAAGCTCTGCCTGAGCCTTATCTTGCTTCATTTGTAGAATAAAGGCTCTTGCGTTGGAAAGAAGCTGTTTAGAAATTTTTCTATTAAGCCCCTTAGGGTATAAATGGCCCCCGGGCTTACAAAATGGCTGCTCACCTCGTGGTGGATGGTTTGGATCCAACAGGGCCGCTGACTACAGGAAAACAGGCTCCAAGATTGAAGAATTTCTCCTTAGGCTGTACAGAGTGAAGTCAGCAAGGGAAAAACGCAGCAACCAGCCACACGATCAGTTGGCTTGCCCATTTATCAGTTTGCCGATCCCTCCAAACTGCAGGCGTGGAGGAGGTCTGCAGACGCTGCACAGCTTGCCTGCACAGAGCTCTGTAATGCTACTCCCAACGTTGCAGGAGAGAGAGCCCTGCTCTCCTGGAAGAGCAGCTGGCCAGATCCCTGGGAGCTGCTTGAAGCGAGGAAAAGTACTGAAGATCGTTGGTGATTGCTATCTAACAGAATACTTTCAGAGACACAGCTACTGACTGAAAGGAGCTGAGTATAAAGTTAGGTTCTCTCCTGGGGGCTGGCTTTTATATCTTAGTACAGACTCAGCTAATTGACATCATAGGAAAGAGTCAACCCATCCTGGGCTCTCGATGCAGCATGGAGAACTGTGATGCAATTTTTTTTCATGAACTGTGATGCAATTGCAGTTTCATCAGATGCAGTTGCCTTTTAATAAAACAAATTTGTCTGAAAACATATCAGACTCCTGTTTTTATCTAATATCAAAAAGGCATTGGTTTCAGAGCTTGGAGTACATAACCAAGAGATGCAGATAACACAACATTGGACAAAGGTGCTTTTTGAGAAGGCAATTGGACTTCCCTTTTTTTTTTTTGAAGACATTTTGCTTCTTATCCAAGAGGCTTCTCCAGCTCTGGCTGGATGGCAGGGAATGAAAGGATTTATACTCCTTGAAGACAGCTGGTCATTTGCATTGCTTTAGAGAGTCATTGAGGCCACTTGGAGGTTTATCTGTGCTCTCAGGGTTACCTGAGTAGTGCAAATGAGTGTGGAGCCTTCTTGGAACTGCTGAAAGGACTGTGATGTAGATTGCAGATAGATGGTGTCGCATCCCTCCCCTTCTATTGAAAGAGGACTGTTCCATTTTGACATAGATGCCCTCTTTGACCCTCTTTCAAACAAGCTGTCCTCTCTGTCCAAAATGTGGACTTTGTTGTCTTCAAAAGAGTGACCCTTATCTTTTAAATGCAGATGGACTGCTGAATCTTGTCCTATAGGACAGGAGTCTCCAACCTTGTCAACTTTAAGACTGGAGGACTTCAACTCCCAGAATTCCCCAGCCAAAGCTATGGCCATGAAGTGACCATAATTATGTTCTTTTATTAGGATGTCATTTCTTTGAACTGCATTGTAGCGTTTTCTTTTCACTCAAATGTCCCATAATCATTCGCTACTTGATTAATGATAATACCTGTTTCACATCCTATACAGCCTAGGGCAACCCAATAAGATTTCTGTACAAAGCTGATTCTTTTGTGGATTAGAATGTAGGTGGTAATAAATAAATGCAGTGAGAAAATTATACTTTTCTCTCTTCTCACTCACGTGCTCTCTACAATCAAGAGCCATTAGGAGGGAGCTACATTCTTCAAGTTTGCAGGCATTGTTTTGCAGCTATAAAAGACATAAAAGCAAAAGCCAAGAAAAGCAACACAAACAAAATAATTCACAAGAGGAAAGTATAGAAGCTGTGCCCACTCTTGAATACTCTGTCTCCTTTCTGCATGCTCAGCAATATAAGATGATTTTTTTCCTCTAATGATTAATATTATAGCGGAGGAAATTGGCTCCATGCCTAAAGAAATGTAAACTGCAGAATGGGATGTGAACTCATAATCCGCTTTGAAGACATGGCAGATTGGGAATGATGGGCACTGTTCTTTTGTTTTTCACACGGGGTGCTAATGCAATTCACTAATATGAAGATGTGTGGACTTAAAGTTCCAGAATTCCCCAAACAACAAATATCTAATGTTACGAGACAGTGGGGGGGGGGGGGGTGGAATCTACTGTCGAAGTTCAGCAATTGATTTTCTCCACCTCACTCATTTTATCATGCATTCCTTTAATTTGATCATTAAGTCTGAAGTACAATAATTCAAAGAACAGTCTTCTGATCAATCTTTGTGAGTTAATATCCTATCAATATACATGTGTACTTAAGAAGTTGATAGTTACTTTTTCTAAATGGCATGTCACTTTTTATTTTCCAATAGCCAACTTGGAAATATTATTTCAAGCTCTTCATAATCCTTGTTTATCATTTAATTAGCATGTGCCTCCCTTTTTACATCCCACAGTGATAAGAACTGTCCAATTACTCACACTCTCTCTGCTTTCTGTCCTTTCATCATTACTTATTCTTACAGGGACTGTTCTTATCCCACACATACTAGATTTATTCTGGAGAGAATATTACAACCATTTTTATAAGCTTAGTTACATGACTTATGTTGTATCTTATATCCTCATCAACATTCTAAAAAGAAAACCTTCCTAAACATTTGAGGAGTCAGATTTATTTCTGTGAACAGCATAATGGTCTGTCTTCAACATGACTGCCTTTTCTATGCTTGATCATTTTATTTGTAATGACAATTTTCACTAATTTAGCCAGAATTGACACTAAGCATTCAAGCAAAAGAATCAGAGAATTACCAGCGAAGTAGAATGTCCTTAAAAAACCCATACTATTTAAAGTGGTCCATATATGAATGGAGAGGAACACAACTGAGTTGTGTAATTCATTGGTTCAGACCTGTTATATGGACTACAGAGCTTCTCAATTAGTACACAAAAGAAGTCAATTCATTTTCCAGGAGAATAAAATATAATTATAACATAAGAGAGCCTGAAGTCAAGGCAACTAAAGAATCTGGTTGACCAATTATTATAAATTCTCCAGCTGTTTCATTGTTGGATAGCAGATAAGTGGAGAATAATAGTGACGCCATCATTATGCTGCACTTTTGATTTAAAATTAGAGTATTCAAGAAAGATTGCAAAAGTTGTGCACTATATCCCAAGGTGATCAGAGTAAGGATTTCCTCCAACTCAGATGGTATAGGTTTCTTCTAATTTTCTGACAGTGAGAACAATCAACCAGTGGAACAGCTTGCCCTCAGAAATTGTGGGGGCGTCCTCACTTGAGACTTTCAAGAAGAGATTAGATTGCCGTTTGTCAGAAATGGTGTAGGGTCCCCCACTTGGGCAGGGGGGTTGGGCTAGATGACCTACAAGTTCCCTTCCAACTCTGATTATCTGTTATCTGTTATCTTCTGCTTGAGCAGGGAACTGAACTAGAAGAGTTCCAAGGTTCCTTCCAGCTCTATTCTATTCTAAATATTAAAGGTGAAATTCGGACAGGGTTTATTCTCTGAGCAGGAGATTTTGGTGTTTCTGATAGAGGAAAGGAAAGATCTAGAACTGCCTTCTAAAAATCAGTATTGCCTGTTTGTAGTGGCTCAGGATCTGAACTAGTCTTTGTGCAGCTCATATTGTAACCCGCTAGAATAAATTCCAGCATTAAACAGCAAGTTTTCTGGGTTGATCCCTTGCAATAAAAACACAAACCTCTGATTTTTAAAGATATGTTACATTTAGGAAGATGTAAATTAAAAAAAAAAAGAACAATGTGTATTTGTATGTATATGCACATGTACCACTTTCTGTTTGTTCACTACAACTATGGCAGATAAAGGTAGATAAGATATGGTATGTATTTTACTGGCAGATAAAATATAACACATAAGTTCTACTGGATTATTTGTTTACTTATTTATTAAAATGTATACGCAGACAAATTCCCAAACGCCCTATGACTAACATGTTTTTTTAAAAAATTTCTAGTGGCAAGACACAAATAACTGCATGGCACCACTGTACAGTAGATTATTTATTATATTTTGATTTGTAGGCTCCCTTGACTTTGGTGTTATGATAAAAAGTTAAAATATAAATGTACAAGTTACCAAAATAAATACCATCCTGCTGCTAGAGCTGGGCATGCAAAAATCATATATGCCCAAGCCTAAAGATATGGCAATTCTGTAATGACACTAACTGCTTCTAAATATACAACAGCAGTCTTAAAATTTCACTCTTGCAGGACAGGTTTGCTCAGAAATAATTCCTACTAAACCCAACAGAAGTTATGTTCTAGGAAGGATGAGCTGCAGTGTTAGAAAAACAAAACTAAGATAAATGTTAAAGAAAAAGCTATTTATTTTAAGAAGAATGCTATTCCAGTTTTAACCGAAGCTAAATTCCCCCCACTAGTCCGTTGTAAAGTATACAATCTGTCCACATTTTATGCTGGGTGATGGCTGATGTAACCACTCCAGCCCATAGTTTCTCTCTACATACATACATACATACATACATACATACATACATACATAGGTACACACACACACAGAGAGAAGTGCCCACTTCATTGTAGTTGTGCTTTTAAAGTTGTAGCAACGTTTCGGCAGAATCTCATCTGCCATCATCAGGCCTGATGAAGCCTGATGATGGCAGATGAGATTCTGCTGAAACGTTGCTACAACTTTAAAAGCACAACTATAATGACGTGGGAAAATACCCAAACAAAGCTGAATACCATACATGTAAGTACCAGCGAAAACTTAAGAATATATAAATATATATATATACAGAAGCCTGATGATGGCAGATGAGATTCTGCTGAAACGTTGCTACAACTTTAAAAGCACCATTATAATGACGTGGGAAAATACCCGAATATTCTTAAGTTTTCACGGGTACTTACATGTCTGGCATTCAGCTTTGTTCGGGTATTTTCCCACATCATAATGGTGGTGCTTTTAAAGTTGTAGCAACGTTTCAGCAGAATCTCATCTGCCATCATCAGGCTTCTGTATGGTGTTTGTCTGTGAGTCAGACTTTTACAGTGGTTTCAGATTTAAATTTGGGGCAGCCTATTGCTGTGTCAGAATGGTTTTTTCTTCCTCCTGATTGGTTGAGAGTCTTGGTCTGTGTTTATTGGTCTTGGAGTTTGCTGTGTGTATACATACATACATACATACATACATACATACATACATATATATATATATATATATATATATATATATATATATATATATATTCTGAGGTTTTCGTAGGTATTTGTATATGGATCTTTGGTTATTTGGGTTTTCTCCTGCGTAAGATTGGAAGTATTTAGGCAACGTTTCGATGAATTCCCATTCATCATCTTCAGGCTTGGTCTTTAGCTCTGTGCTTCTCAGAGTGATGTGAGCTTGCAGCTGCTTCTTCCTTTTAACTGCTAGTGGGGGTGTGACTTGATTGGGTGGGGGCTTGGCTGTGTTCTGATTGGGTGGGGGTGTGTTCTCATTGGTTGGGGGTTTGGCTGTGTTCTGATTGGCTGGAGGCGTGTTCTGTTCAGGTGGGGGCTTGGTTGTGCTCAGGTTAGTCTTAGTTGCTGGGGGATTGACACACCCCAAAATCAAATTCACCATGGAAACGGAAACAAACAAACAACGACCATTCCTAGTTGTATTAATCTACACACACACACACACATATATATGTATATGTATATGTATATGTATATGTGTATGTGTATGTGTATATGTATATGTATATACATATTTAGTAACAAACATAATTTAAACCATAATTAATGTAAATCAGATGACCTGAGTCTATAAAAATGCTTTCAGTCCCTCTTCCAATGTTTATGAAACAAGACAAGTGCAAGCAGCTCCTCACATGCCAGGAAAAAGTTGCTCCAGAATCATTAAAAAACTCCCAGAGGCTTTCACTAAAATATATATTTTATATTATAGATGACAACTTCCAAGAAATAGAAATAGAAACAGAGTTTCCCACTGGTTCCCAGATCAAGATGAACAAATGGCATAGAAATAGAACTCCTGCTCTACAAAGATTTAATGCACTCATTGCCTTATAATAAGTTCTTCAGTTTTGTTGAGTCTTTATTCTGCTTTAAAAATTGTATAATATAATAAAAATAGCTCCATTAATACTTTTTTAAAAGCCTATTGGTTTTCCTATTCCCCAAAGTATAATTTGCAATTTTATTAAAACAAAATACTGAACAAATAAAATATTGAACAGAATGATGTACAACATTGGTTACCCAAACTTGAACTAGACAGAATTTAAGTCTCTATCACTTCAATTGTTCTGTTGAGTTAGAAACAAACTACCAGTAGTCCTTGTTAATGACTGCCTCATTCAAATTTACAATGGTTCTAAAAAAGCAACCAGCAACTCAGCAACAAGTCCTCACCATTTACAACCTCTTTCTCTTGCTTATTTACCCTCTACCAAGATGTCCTCAAAGAAAAAGTGGAAGAAACCCAGTGCAGCTGAAGGAAGTAGCAAGCAGCATAGGAAAACTGAAATAAATCATGTGATTTCACAGATGTGATTTTTATTTAACAACTTCATTTGATGACCGAGTTGGCAGTCCCAATTGTGGTCACTAAACAAGGGCTACCTATATGTGTCTTCTTTGCCAGATATCACCTGTCAACTGTTATCCATACCATTTAAAAGGATATACATACACTAATGCACACATTTCAAGAAAAAGTCAAGTAATAATTTGATTAATACTTCGTAGATGTACAAGTAACATAACAAAATGTAGAGCATACTCTAACCCTAACCATATACATAAATAACTATAGCAAATGTACAAATCAATCTAAATCTGATCCATCCCAATGTGACATTAATTGTAATATTAGTCTGCTGCACCATGGATTCTGTGAGTCCTTTTAAAAGCTCTAGTAAGTTTTTTTCCCCTCTTTTAAATTATTTTTAAGAAATGAAATACATAAAATTATCTTATGCAACTATCCTACATATGGGGGTAGAATGTATGCAAGATCTTCACATATAAATTCTTTCTAAGCAGATTCATCCAATATTTTTTAGTTGTACAAAATCTTCCCAAATATAACATTTTTATACAAAAACCCCACCAAAATATTAACAGACTCCATGAATCATATACTGCAGTGAATTCTTTTTGGTAGATCATGAATTGTTGGTGCTGCGTCACTGGAGGTTTTCAAGAAAATATTGGAAACCATTTGTCCAAGGTGATATGAGAACTCCTGCCTTGGGCAGAGAGCTGGATAAGAAGATCTCCAAAATCCCTTTCAGCCCTATAACACAACTAATATCAGGTTTCTCTTGGTAGATACAATATTATAATTAACAGGTTTATAGAAAAATTGTGAGAGTTTAAGAAAGAATTCCAGGTAATACTGAGCCCTAAATATAAGTTCTACGTATATTAAAACATAGATTTGGTTTTTGTGCTTTTTATCTTGCCTAGAACAGACCAAAGGCCTTGCATTTCTGGGCATAAGGGATGGTTGCCATCTGTCTCATTATGATAACGTACTACAGTTGTCTGCTTACAGAGTGTTTGCTTCTGTTCTTGCCAAGCTCTCTTAATTAATTAGCTGATATAGCTGATTCATCTTTACTTGAAGCCTCTCCCCCTCTTGTGCAACAGTGACATAGTTGAAATTAGGCACTAGAGGCTCCAAAACCCTGGAAATGACAATCTGTATCTTCTGCTCTGAGAGGAAGGTGAACTGTATGTTCCATTCTGGTAGCCTCTATAAATCCCTGTCTGAAAACCACAGACCACTATGGTCTAGATAGCTCCTAAGGTTAATGTACTCCATATATATGAGTGCTGGCTGAGGAATTCTGGAAGTTGAAACCCACACATCTTCAAGTTGCCAAGTTTGAGAAACACTCTTATGCAGTCATTTATGTGGTCCATGAGTCTAATGCCCAGTAGAAAGCTTACACCCCACAACTGCCCACTTTTTGATGATTCTCAATAATAATGAAACAATATATATATGGTGCCTCTTCCTTATCAATGCAGCCCTGTGAAAAGTAAATGCGTTGTTACTGGGGAGTTTTACAACATCATTTGCACATTTATTTTCTGGCATTTCTATAAACCAATCCAAGAGTAACAAATATTGGTAACTAGACATTTACATTTTTATTATATTTAAAAATGCATCAGTGTTTAATCATCATTCTTTTTTTTTTTTTGTAATGAAATTTATGAGATGTGTACACATATAATTCTTTTAAAAGTGTTACTACATAAATAGGTGAAGCACTCTTAACAATGCTTTATCAAGGACCTAAATCATGTAGAAAACTTCAATTGTATTCAATTTAATGAGAGCAGACCTCCCTATCAATACAGCAAGATCAGTGGCAGAGGTGGGATTTAGTTGGTTTGGATTGGTTCATGCGAACCGGTTGTTAAGATTATGCGCAATTCAGAGAACCAGCTAATTGCACCACTGGGTGGCCCTGCCCACCATGCTACACCCCTCTCAGTCACCCTTTTCTTGCCTTGCCCACCTTGGCCACAGCATCAGCAGCTGCTGTTCTCTGGCTCCCTCACTCACTTGCCTCGACCATATGGCTCCCACAGCCCAGCCCACTTGCCTGCCTTCGTGCCCCAGCCTCCCAAATAACCCTGCTCCCTGCCAATCCTTCCTTTGCCATTCTCTGCTGCCTCCCACATGGCCCAGCTACCTGCCTACCTGGTGAGCATTCCTTTGCCTCTTTGCCGGCATGAGCAGCCTGCCGGCACTGTCTCTTTGCCAGCTGGAACTGAGCTGGCAGCGACTGCACATCATCTGCAGGAGGTCTGATTAGGAACATGTCTAGCATCCTTTTTACTCAGTGCATTATGGTCAATTTCACTTTCCCTTGGAGCACTGTAAAAATCACGAGATTTAGATTTTTCTCCTGATCAACTCCTACTCCTATGGGTATATACAGAACTTCATTTGTTTTAGTCTCACCAACAACAATACTGAATCTTTCATTTTTGATGCAGCAGAAATCCTACTTCAACATCTTGAAAGCTGAAACTAAACTATTAAGGTTATCCTCTAATTACTTACTGAATTCATGAAATATGCTAGGTCCAAACAAAAAAAAAATCTCTACATTTTTACTTAGCTCGAGATAGCAAACCATGGTTTATTCTTTTGCTTTACTTATTTCTGCAGACTCGGTCAGTGGTGGGCTATTCAACAAATCATGGCTCAAAGTCAATTTAATATGATGTGCAAAGCCAATTCCTGTCTTAAGAGCAAGGAAATGTCCCTGCCAATCCTTCCTTTGCCATTCTCTGCTGCCTCCCACATGGCCCAGCTACCTGCCTACCTGGTCAGAACTGAGTAAATTTTTAATTGAGAACTACTGTTGGTTTCTGAATTACTAATAGCAGCTTAGAAAGTATTCTGGATTCCTACAGTAATAATATTGCCCCGCAAAAAGAAAAACGAAGATTCCCCCCACATGCTAAGTTTGCTGTGCCCATGATCAGAAGGCATATTTCATGAGTTGCCAAGAGCCAACTGTCTCTGCCCATGAGACCACATTTCACCATTGGCAATGGTTAGTAATCGTTAGAAAGCTTGGGGGGACAAAATAACTTAGAAACATTGTGCCTACTTTGGCTTTAGCGGTGCTTCTTTTCTTTCAATTCTAATCAAAACGAACAATTGTTGGTCTGTTAGTAGAACCTTGTAAGCAATTACCACCAGAAAAATCTATTTAACTGACGCAGCAGCTGAATGTACTAGACTTTCTTTACTGTTAAATTATGGGAGTTATTTTTTCCAAGGCTCTCCCAGCTAACGAGACTGAGAGAAGCCCCGGGGGCGTGGGGGGGACGGGACTGGGATAGCCATTCAGAGAAACACTCTGTATTTGCCCACTCGGGAATAAAGCTTTTCTCATATTAAAACAGATCTTTTATACAAGACTCAGCTGCACTATCTGGCATTTTCCAAGCCCCAAAGGCAATTCAGTGCTTGTTCTTTCCATCTCCAGCAGATTACACTAATGCCTACATATGGTGAATGGGCATGTTCAATGCATTGCATTTGGAGGAGAAAAGCTTGATTGCATGCAAAATTGTAAAACAAGAAAAGCTAAATATCAGAACTCAAGTTGTTCAAGACATGAGAGCAAGTGACCAGTCTGTGCATGACTTTCGATTTATGAAATGCAACAGCTGCCAAATTACATTGAGGCAAAAAAGAAGGTTCCCCCATTCCTCTGGGGAATATACCTGTTTTACTGAAAACCAAACTCTAGCACCTACCAATGAAAAAATGGGTGAGTACCAACTTGGATAAATTGATTGTCATATTGAATTTCAAAGAAGCATAAGGAATTCACATATGACTAATCATGGGGGGGGGAGGCACACTTTAAAATGTAAATACTGTTTGTATTTTGTCAACAAGACAACAGATTTTGTGGATAAGGTGCATTGACTTAAGTAACATTGCAGATCTATTACCAAATATAATGTACTAAATAGGATAAAACATTTTTTCTGATGAGGAAGGTAGTCTGTACCAAGACCAATAGTAAAAAACAAAGCTTTTTTCATGAATTAAAACCTTTTCAAGTTAAATCAAATGCACAGGAGGTACATGCCTCAACAGCAGTAACTGTGAGAGGGATCTAGGAGTCCTACCAGAGAACCATTTAAATATGAACCAGGAGAGTGCCTCAGCTGCCAAAAAGGCCAGTGCAGTCCTAGGCTGCATCAGCAGGGGGATAATATCAAGATCAGGTGAATTGTTAGTACGTCTTTATAATGCCTTAGTAGACCACACTTGGAATATTGCATCCAGTTTTAGTCACCACAATACAAAAAAAGATGTTGAGATTCTAGAAAGAGTACAGAGAAGAGCAGCAAAGATGATTAGGGGACAGAAGGCTAAATCTTATGATGAACAGTTGCAGGAAGTGGAAACATCTATTCTAACAGAGAGAAGGGCTAGGACAAGGCAGCAGTCTTCCAATATTTGAGGGATTGTGACCCGGAGGATGGGCATCAATCTATTCTCCAAAACTGGGTGGAGGACAAGAAGAAATCGATTAAAGCTTAACAAAGAGAGATCCAACCTAGAATTAAGGAGAAATGTCCTGTCGGTGAGAACAATTAAACAGTGGAATGGCTTGCCTCCAGAGATTGTGGATATTCCATTACTGGAGGCTTTAAATTGGATAGTCATTTGTCCTGAATGGTGTAAGATTACCTACTCACACAGATGGCTGGACTAGAAGATCTCCAATGTCCCTTCCAATTGTATTATTCTGTCATTGCTACACTTCCTTCTCCTCTTTCCCATACATTAACAAACAATCATATCCATGGCTTGGATAAAATTTAGATTACAAAACTGCACCAAAGCAACAGGAGAGGGCATTTCGCACTTCATAGAATACTAGAATTTCACAAGAATTCAATAAGAGCTCTGTGAGGGACTTAATGGGAAGAGGGAGGAAAAATTCACTCCAATGCAGCTGATCTTCTATCATTAGAACTTTGCCTTTCAATCAAGGGCTTGAGGATTTTCTTTTTTTAAAAAAACTAATAAAGTAGGCAGCCAGAAAGTTTGAAAATCCTGCAGTGAAGCACCAAATATATTCTACAACAGGAGTCCTGTGGGTTGCGGCCCATTATCGGGCCATGACCTATTTGCAACCAGGCGGCGGCAGTGGCGGGATGGTGCATGCACACAACCCCACTCAAACAAGCAGTGCCACACAGGCTTCTCTCTTCTGTGAGAGAAGTTCACACAAGTGGAGTGAGTGAAGCAAGGGCATCCTGCTCAGCTTTACTGACTCACCGAGGCTACGCGCACAGGACACTCAATCTGCTTTTGGAACATTGGCCAGCCTCGATGAGTCTGAAGTAGCACAAGACTGTGCCCCAAAAGGCTTCTCTTCTCCATGTCCAAATCTTTTGCAAATAGATGAAAGGCTTTGGGGGAACGATCTCCCAATGCTTTAAGTCTTCTGTCCCTTTGCAAAAGCTTTTGGCATAGAGAAGCTTGAAGGAGCCAAGACTGCGCCCCAAAGGCTTCTCTTCCAACTTCATGAGTGGAGCTGTGCATGGAGCTCACATACCCCGGTTCCCCTCTCCCACCCATCCCAGCCAGGCCACCAAGTCGCAAAGGTTCAGGACCACTGTTCTAGAAAATATTCAAAAGCTGTTTTTGCATATGTCATGGTTTTCAGTGAACAAAGAAGGCAAATCAATGCTAGTATAGAAATCATTGAGTAAATATATATCCAAACCCTTTTTTAAAAAGTTAACTTAATCTTTACACAAAAAGTACATCCCTTCACCATGTTAATAACACTATTTTCCCTACCCAGGTAGAACAGGGGTAATCATACTGTACAAACTAGCATCATCGAATTCTCAAAGACTTGTTATTTCATTGAACAGATTACACTGGGGATACCAAATATCTGTGTAAAATCAGATCAACTGAGAACTTTAGCCAATCAGTCTGTAAGATTTATTATATGTATGTCAGTGAATTAATTTGCAGACAATAAGCAGCACTATCAATCCACAAAGGGGCCATACATAAGCTGTGCACCAGACATGGTAGAATAATACAGTGGGGTGTGGAAAGTGTATGAAACTCTCAGCATTGCCAACACTTGTCAACTGAAGGCATTTCATCTCAACAAAATTTGCTGGGAGGCTATAACACAAAATAAATGATCCTACTGCAAAAATAGGAAATGATGAGTCCAGTGAAGAGGAAGATCATGACGCCGGATGGCTGTGGGAGATTAGACAGACTTAGCAGAAAGTTAATTGCTGAAGACAATGTTCCAGCTTGGACTGCAAACTCTTCTCTATTGTTTGAGATTCCTTCCGAGACATCTGCAAGAGCATTCTTCCTTTAGTACAATGTCATCCTTTCCAAACCCTGCTGTTTTCTTTGGAGTTGAAACAGTGGCACTGTTCAACAAGAAATCTCAAATAAGAGACCTGAAGAACCAGGGGAAAAAGGGGGGAAACACATTTTTTTTTTTTTGCCAAAAGAAGCATTTTGTTTAAGGATATAATTTAATTTGGCTCTTAAAATCTTCCAGAACATCCATTTTTCCTTTTATTTGCATTCCTAAGCCCTATGCTCCAAAGCACATAAACAAGATTAGAAGACAAAAAGATAATCAATGGCAATCATTCTCCAGGAATTTTGCAAGGTAATGTTCAAAACATCTGCAGGGTTAGGGAAAATTGACCAAGACGTATATGTATTTACATATATGATTCCAAGGAAGTGGCACAACTCCTTATTATCACTCACCAATAGCAACATGGTAGTTAGGTGCTATTACAAAGCAAGCACCAGTACCAGAGGTGGTATTCAACTGGTTCTGAGCAGTTCTGGAGAACCTGTAGTGGAAATTTTGAGTCGTTCGGAGAATCAGTAGCAGAAATTTTGAGTAGTTCAGAATACCACTCTGCTTGGCGCCGCCCCCATCTATTCTCTGCCTCCTGAGTCCCAGCTGATCAGCTGGGTCTTTTTTCGTTGCCCTGCACAGGAGAATGGAGCTAGAAAGCAAGTTAGTGGGGTGGGGTCCCCTGCCATGCCCACCAAACCACACCCACAGAACCGGTAGTAAAAAAAAGTTGAATCCCACCACTGACCAGTACCAAACAAATATCTGAAGGACTGAAAGACAGATCATTCTAAGTCTGCAGTACTATCTATGATTGAAGAATATCTATCAAAATTCTGCCTCACCAGGAAATCAATCTAGCAACAAGCTGGGTATCAAGATCTGCAGTAGAGTTGATTAACAGAATGGGGGCCTAGAGATATTCTCCAACTTGCTCCCCAATAATCTTCATCCTGATGTTGAAGAGATCATCCTTGAGATTCTTTATCAACTAGTGACTCTTAGAAGCTGCTGCTATTACTACTATTACAGGTAATCCTCGAATTACAACCATTCATTTAGTGACCATTCAAAGTTACAATGGCACATTTTCATTGCAGCATCCCCATGGTCAAATGATCAAAATTCAGAGGCTTGGCAATTGGCATGTATTCGTGAGGGTTGCCATGTCCTGTCATGCAATCACTTTTTGTGATTTTTCTGACAAGCAAAGTCTACGGGGAAGCCAAATTTGCTTACTGATTGTATGTTAGTAAATAAATTTTTTACTAATTTGTTACTAACTTAACAACTGTGGCAAGAAAAGTCATAAAATGATGCAAAACTCACTTAACTTGTCGTGTTAACTCACTTAGCAAGAGAAATGTTGGGCTCAATTGTGGTCATAAGTAGAGCACTACCTGTATGTGTAGTTTCATCCTTATTGGGACTCTTCAGGTGTAACAGAAAAAAAGATAACAGATAATCAGAGTTGGAAGGGACCTTGTAGGTCATCTAGTCCAACCCCCCACCCAAGCGGGAGACCCTACACCATTTCTGACAAATGGCAGTCCAATCTCTTCTTGATAGTCTCAAGTGATGGCGCTCCCACAACTTCCGAGGGCAAGCTGTTCCATTGGTTGATTGTTCTCGCTGTCAGAAAGTTTCTCCTTATTTCCAGGTTAAATCTCTCCTTGTTCAGTTTCCATCCATTGTTCCTTGTCTGGCCTTCGGGTGCTTTAGAAAATAGTTGTCCTCCATGTTAAATGTTCTATGTTCAATTCTTTAAAGGGATTGAACCCCAAAATCTTGCATTTGATGACTATTCAAATCCCACTAAAGGGCTGAACAGTAATATATGGAGGATAGCCATACCTGAAAAGTCCTAACAGAGGTAGTCCCTGACTTACAACAGTTCATTCAGAGATCTTTAAAGTTACAACGCTACTGAAAAAAGTGACTTATGACCAGTTTTCACACTAATGACTGTTGTAGCATCCCCATGGTCACATGAGCTTGGCAATTGATTCCTATTTATGACCGTTGCAGTCTCCTGGCATCATGTGTTCTCCTTTTGCGGCCTTCTGACAAGCAATGTCAAGGGGCAAGCTAGATTCCCTTAGCAACAGTTGGACTAATTTAACAACTACAGCGATTCACCTAACAGCTGTGGCAAGAAAGGTCATAAAATGGAGCAAAGCCACTCAACAAACACGTCACTTGACCACAGAAAATCTGGGCTCAATTGTGGTCGTAAGTCGAGGACTACCTGTAAAGGTGAAACTCTTTCATGTAGTGACTCCTACTGGTCAGTAGCTAATATATCTAATTCTGTATAAGCCAAGATAATATTTAATTCTGTAATAGCACTTAGCAATACCATTTAGACTTATATACTGCTTTATAGTGCTTTGCAGCCCTCTCTAAGCAGTTTAGAGTCAGCCTATTGCCCCCAACAATCAGTCCTCATTTTACCCACCTTGGGAAGATGGAAGATTGAGTTAACCTTGAGCCTGGTGAGATTCAAACTGCCAAATTGTAGGCATCTGGCTGCAGCAGTAGCTTGCAGTACTGCACTATAACCACTGCACCACAGAGGGTCCTGATGTCACCTAGGCAGGTATTACCTTTTACAGAAGATAGCTTCTCATTATTCAGCTGTATGCCAGGCTGACTAGCATGAAAACCATTTGCCTAGAGGCTGTTATGATTAACTGTATGGTAAAAACAAGCTTCTGAACTTCCAAGTTTTCCTTGATGTAAATTACAGAACCAATTAAGGTAGCATCAACAGGGAAAAATGTCTACAGATCTTTTATCCTAAGGGTGTTTTTTTAAAAAACATAAATTTTGGGAAAACAGTAATAGAATGGTTTATAAATAGCTCCTTATTTATTTTATAAATAAATACAACTACAAGTAGTCGTCGACTTTCAACAGTTTATTTAGTGACTGTTCAAAGTCACAATGGCATTGAAAAAAGTGACTTATGACCATTTTTCACACTTATGACTGTTCCAGCAACTCCAGGGCTGCATGATTTGCATTCAGATGCTTGATTTATGATGGCTTCAGGATCCCAGAGTCATGTTATTCCCCTTTTGCACTTTATCTCAAGTAAAGCCAATGGGGGAACCAGATTCACTTAACAAATGTGGCCAAAAAAATGTCATAAAATGATGCAAAACTCACTTAGCAAATTTGTCACTTAACAACATAAATTTTGGACTTAATTGTGGTCATAAGTTGGGGATTACCTGTATTTTTAGCCCGGGGTCTCAACAATTCAACTCTCAAAATAATATTTAACTTTATACTTAGAAATACTCACCTAGAGAGTCAGTAGCATAATGTCAATATAACTTGCTTTTGCCTCTACCCACTGCCAACAAGCAATTCATAATATGCTTCCAGCAGAAGAAAATATATATGTAGCTCAAGGTTGAACTTTGGAATTCCTGTGCTCTCTGAGCTTGGTTATTAGTTGAAGATGTTTCAATACCCAACTCGATAACATCATCAGTATACATGGGTGTGGGATTTGCTCCTTGCTTACTGTATATGTAGCAGCTTTGCTTATTTTGGGGAGGAAGAGGTGTGGTGGGCTGTTTGGTGTTCCTTGATTTCTGTTTTTTGTCTGATTATGATCTTGTGTTGATATGCTCACCTGGATTAGTTTGATTTTTACATTAAAATAGATTCTTCATCCACATTGTACATCAGGAATAGGAAACTGGACACAATCCAAAAGCCATACACAATTTCCATTCTAGTTGTAGTTATAAATTCAATTTCAGATTTTAAGGAAGAGAAGCCCATCTTGAAGTCATTCATATTTCTATATAGGAGGAGACAATTCTTGCTCCCTAAGTTTTCTCGCTTGGAGTAAAATGCACTGAATTGTTTTATTCCCTTAAATACTATACCAAATTAAGAAAACTGGATTTTAATCCTCTACAGAAGGAAACCTGTTTTGCTTAATAACACTAACACCAATATTTGCTGTAATCTAAATGTAATATATCCACTATTCTATCCAACAGAGAAATATTGTATTCAATATGGAAGTATCATTTGGTTCATTAACACAACCAATCTTTATATTAACAATATTTTAGAAGATCCCTAGATATTTTTCAATACAAAAAAATAGGGACAGATGATGGAGAAAACATTTCATGACATAGTGATATAAAGAACATTTTAAAAAGCAAATGCATTGTTTATTCAAATTGATTAGGTATATACTTAAATCTAATTACATTTGAACTATGCTAAATTTACTTTTTCCTTTTCAGAGTCTCCAGCATTTAACAAACATATGTGGGAATCTGCATATTTAAAAACAGAGGACCAAGTAAATGGAGAATGCCATGTCTAATGCAAGTAATGGAAGCAAAAACTTTACTTATTGATGTATTTATTTTTAAACATGGATTTTTTTTTTTAAACAATGTCATTGTAACTCTGAAGACTGAAATCAAACTAAGAAATGGAGGAATTGGCTTGTGCTCATACTTATTAAAACTTTGGACACTGTATTTGATTTACTTTCCCCACAATACAGACTGTGATCTATTAAATTAGAAAAGGCTATGAAAGAAAGTATGGTTATTGTGCTTCTGAAACCTTAGCTGTATCAAAACTGTCAGGAGATATGGATATTGTTTGCTCATTCATCTTTGCAAAAACCAATAAAATCAAAGAACTACCTTGAAAGGCATAATGAGAAAATCCTTTTTTAAAAAAATATGAAGAATTAGTTCTGAATACCAAGTATTCCGCAAAAGACATAGTCAACTGGAAATTTCTATAATTCTGTGCCTCCACCCTCCTCACTCCTATGAGACCATCATTCTAGCCAGCTGCAACCATTTTCAAGTTCATTAATACACATCATTTTAGCATTGAGAAAATCTTTGCTCCAATATGTGGTCCAGAAGAATACTCCCTCAATGCCTACCCTGCTACACTCAGAATTCTTAGCCAGCTCACAATTCTATTTGGGATTTTATTAAAAATTGTTTCTGGGCCCAAATATGGAGATTGTTAAAAAGAAACAAGTTTCCAATCCCAAGAATTTATGCAGATGGCAAAGGTGTTAAAAACACCTTAAATGCAAACTTGCCCTGGAGAAATAAAAATAAGAAAAGAACTCTTCTAAAGACGTTTGTAATGGGATAATCATGAGTTGTTCTTGTTTTTACAAAAGCATTTACTGTATTTTGTAGTCTTTTGTGCCCAAAAGCTTATGCTATCTAATCTGATGACCTCCAGATGTATTGGACAGCATTCCCATAAATATCAGCAAGAAATATAGTCTCTTACATCTAAAAGGCATTAGATTGGAGAAAGCCAGCTTCTGCATTTATTACTGTCAAAAGGCTTGTCCTTTTTTTAAAAAAAATACCCCAACCTTGCCAATTGTCTTTGTAACAGAAACCTTTCTGTGTATTTTGATTAAGTCCCTTGATTGTGCCTCTTTGGAAACAGATTTTTTACAAGCAATCATGAACTATTTTATTTTACATGACCTCAACATTGTACTTTTAAAGTATCTGAAGAACGCTGTTGCATAAGATTTCAACAAAACAACAGCTTTCCTTGTAACTGCTACAAAGACAGGAGTAATTTTTTACTGAAAAAAACATGGTACCATCATCTTTAATAGACTGAATATAAGTCTTTAGTAACTTTATCTCTTTTCATCAATATTGACACCTGGCAATTACCTGGAGAAATCCCTGCAGTTTTCTTGGCAGGATTATCAGAAATGTTTCCCACTGCCAGCTTCTTAGAACTGACTGAGTGACTGGCCCAAGGCTTTGACTCACAATCTCCCAGTTTCTAGCCTGGTGCCTTACCCACTACACCAAACTGGTTCTGAGATAACATTAATAAATGAAACAATTTGTTACTTTTACTTAACTCCTCCAAGTAATGAGAAGTTCTGAAAAAAAAATCCATTTTCTTCAGAAAATTTAATTTTCTTCAGAATGAATTCTCTTGGAATTAATAAATATTAAAAGTAATTCACCTGGAAGTAATTAAGATTATTTATAACTAGATGCGCTACCTGATCTTAGTTCATCCAAAAGAAGAACATCAAAATTTCATAGCTTTTGTATATCCTTCACGTTCTCTCTTACACTTTACCCTAAACTATCAAACTGAAGCTATTCTTTAGATTAAGAGAGATAGTTGATTTGCCTATGTCAGAGATCGTCAGAAAGATATAACATTTAGGCAATATTTAGCAAATGGTTGCTCTCTACCAATGTTATGGACAACCATCAGGGACAGTGATGACTTGTTTTAAAATGTTTGTAATATTAGCATTATATTTCACAATTGTAGAATTATGATCACAACATAAAGATTTTCCAAGGAATACCGTAGAATCAAGAGAATGCTATGCTGTTGTTATCAAGAATGTTATTCTTTTCAGCTTCATCATATTTCAACCAGTAAATATTTATTTTGAAAATCATGTATTGTGCCTTTAACAGGTAAAACATAAGAAAAACATTTTTAAAAAAATCTTCAGGAATTAGCACATCTACTTCAAAACAAATCTTTAAAATTTCTGAATTATACTCAGTTTATTAAAATGACAATTGAGTAGTATGCCTATAGCCTAATACAGGAGTGTTAAACTCACATCGTCACGGTGGCATCATGTGACGTATCAGGACTTTTTTCCCCTTTGCTAAACCGGGCGTGGGTATAGCCAGCGCATGACGCATCCAGACCGTGGGCCAGGAGCTTGACAGGCCTTGCCTAATAAATGCAAGTCAGGAGTTTTCAGACAAATTGAACTAGTGTTAATTTATGTGCAACCCAAACAGCATGGAAGAAAAATGTTTTGTACTATAATTTCAGCATTCTGGCTTTTAAAGAGGAACATGGCAAAAAAGAGTGGGAAGGGAGGAGGGCAAAGACTATGTGTGATAGTACTCATTTTCAATTATTGAGGAACTTATTG
The DNA here is from genome assembly GCA_033807585.1 of Hydrophis major. Lineage (NCBI taxonomy): Eukaryota > Metazoa > Chordata > Lepidosauria > Squamata > Elapidae > Hydrophis > Hydrophis major. Next base: position 149,827,425 of record CM066329.1, on the reverse strand, counting down.
CAATACATTGCATTCCATCACAAGAGACTTGTGCATTTTTCTCTGTAACAGAAGTGCCCAGAAGATATAGTCATAAAAGTCAAGATGGCAGCTATATCAGTGCAACCCTATTTCTAAGTACATAATGTTTCCCAGCCTTGGCCAGAATTCTTATCAATGGCTGTGCTGACCGTGGAATTCTGGAACTTAAAATCCACACAACCTAAAATGGCCAAGATTGGGAAACACTGCCTTAGTATGTGATGGGGGAGGGGGAAGAGATACAAATCTTAATAGTAACTTTTAAATATAAATTTAACAGCTATTCATACTTTAGAGGAAATGAGCCTTACATTTAATCAGACTTTGATCTGCCTAGTTCATTATGGCTAATAGCATAAGCATAAGCAGCTTTCTGACAAGAAAAGTCAGGTGTTAAAACTAGAATCCCTATGAACAAAATTAAGAATTTTATCATGGAGCTAAAGAAACACTGGTGAACATTTTGTAGAGAACATAGTAGATCTATGCAGTAGGGCAAAAGGAAAAATGAAAATGGCCACAGTTGGAGCATATTGTACAAAGTTTTTTCATCACTTGTATTTTAAACTGTTAAGACTGGAGCATGGGTGTGAATGATGGAGATGAGCCGGTAGAAACAGTGAACTTCAAACGCTTTATTTACATATTGTGACAGCTCGAACTGGAGGGCTGCTATAGCCTTCCTTATATAGGCAACTTATTAACTCTTCAACCAATAGCAAACCTGGAGCACTAGCTCTGTTAACCAATGGGAATGGCCTGTTAATGGCCAATCAGATGCTCCTGAACGGACCAATCCGATTCTGCCATTAACAGCCAATCAGAAGTGCAGGGCCAGAACCCTGCACTTGACTTCAAGCTCAAGATAACTTTATTGGTATTATTCATTCACAACACCCCTTTCCCCCGGCTTCTGCCCACGGGGCGCGGTTACATAGTCCTTAAGGTAGGACGGCTGTTTTGTTAGTCTTTTCTATTTTCGCAAAGTGCCTGGTGGTTGGTTGCACTTCTGCTGAGGTAGATCGTTGTTTATCGGTAGGGGTGCCTCTGGTTCCGAGTTCGCATTCCCGTTGTCACCAATATCACTGGCCACTCCCTGAGGTGAATTCACTCCGGTCCCTGGTTCCTATTCCTGCGTTTCAGTCCCATTATCGGTTTCTTCAAAAAGGTTTCCCTCTAATAGCAATTCGCTTTCTTCTGTATCTTCCCCCACCCTCAGTTTGGTCATAAGGGAGTTCAGAAGTGCGTGATGGTAGCCGCGATCGTAGTTGATCTATGTGGCGCTTCCAAAGTCTGTCGTCAGGGCACTGAACAAGGTATGATCTTGGGCCGGTTACGCGGATTACGGTCGCTTCTACCCACAGCGGATCACCCAATAAGTTTTTAGCGAATACTAAATTGCCTACCTGGAAGGTACGGCATTGGCTGCTGGATCCGAGGGGTTTTTCCGGTTCATAGGCTGGGTGTAACCGATCGAGGTGGGAGTGGAACTTTCATCCCATTAGCAGCTCGGCGGGAGTTTTGTTGGTGATGCTGTGAGGTGTGATGTGCTGTAGGAAAAGGATCCGGTTGATTTTCTCATCAATGTTGTCGTAGTCAATCTTTTGGAGAGTCTTTTTGACGAATTGTACCATGCACTCAGCCCGACCGTTGGCAGCAGGGTGTGCAGGTGAAGTGAGCGCATGTCGGATACCACAGTCAGCCAGGTACTGCTCAAAAGACAACGTGGTAAACTGGGGCCTGTTGTCGGATACCAGAACATCTGGTAATCCGTGGGTTGCAAACAGTCTTTCCAGTCTTTTGATGACCGCGTCAGTGGTCGTGTTGCTCATTCTGTGAATCTCGAGCCAATTCGAGTAGGCGTCGACGGTTAGTAAAAATGTGTGGCCTTTGGTCGGCCCGGCAAAGTCCAGATGGATGCGGGACCAGGGTCCCCGCGGCGTCTCCCATTCGGTTGGGGTTGCCTTTGGTGGAGCGTTGCTTACTTCTTGGCATCTCCTGCAAGTTTTAACCCACGATTCGATTTGTCTGTTGATGCCTGGCCACCATGTGTAACTTTGTGCAAGGCCCTTCATGCGCACGATGCCAGGGTGGCCATCGTGCAAGGTTTTTAGCAATGTCTGTTGGAGTCGTTCTGGGATAACGACTCTATCGCCCCAAATGACACAACCTTTCTGCGAGAACAACTCTGTTTGACGACTTTTGAATGGTGCAAAGTCGTCTGGTACTTGGTCCAATGGCCATCCGCATTCCACCCATGTGAGGACTCGTGCTAAGATGGGGTCGTGTTTTGTTTCTCTCGCGATGTCATGGGCAGTTAATGGCGGCATGTGGAGTGTCTCGATCTGCAACGCTGTCATCGTTGGTGCAGGATCGTTGATAGTTTCAGGGAGCGGTGTACGGCTCAGCGCGTCGGTGTGGGGAATGGCTTTACTGGGACGATATTCTAGCCGATAATTGTAGGCAGCCAAGAATTCTGACCAGCGGGTCATTCTGGGAGAAAGTATGTAGGGAGTTGGCTTGTCCCCAGCGATGATCCCCAGCAATGGTTTGTGGTCAGTTACAATGGTGAAAACCCAGCCGTACACGTACTCATGAAATCTTTTAACAGCTGATACAATTGCCAGGGCTTCTTTATCGATCTGGCTGTAATTTCGCTCGGTTTTCGAGAGCGTCTTTGAGAAGTAAGCAACAGGGGCTTCGTTACTGTTAGGTAACACATGGCTCAAAATGGCGCACACTCCAAAAGGCGGGTAATGTTTATTGGCAAAGTCTCATTGTACTGCATTAGTACGGCGTCCAAAGTCAGTAGTTTTTTCACATTACGGAACGCCTGCTCTTCTTTGTGACCCCATACCCAAATCGATTTTTTATCTAATAAACAATGTAAAGGTTCAGCGACAGTCGCCTTGTGCGGCAAGAATACATTATAGAAATTAATGAGGCCTAAGAACGCCTGGAGGTCGGTCTTGTTCTGGGGTCTGGGAGCGTTTTTTATTGCTCTCAATTTGTTATCGGTAGGGTGAATACCCTGACTGTCAATTAAGTACCCTAAAAATTCAACACGATCGGTACAGTTTGCACTTATTTTTTTTGACTTTCAAGCCTGCTTCCTGGAATTTTTGTAATACCAGTCTTAAACGCTCCCATAAGATTTTTGGAGTGGGGGCGGCAATGAGCACATCATCAAAATAGGGGACAATGCCCTTGATCCCCTGCAATAGTCTCTCCATTAGGTTCTGAAAGATCCCCAGGGCCACACTGACTCCGAATTGAAGCCGTGTACACTTAAAGGCACCTCGGTGTGTTACGATAGTCTGTGCCTGTGCCATTTTTTCATCAACTAGCAGTTGCTGATAAGCCTGAGCTAAGTCTAGTTTAGCGAAGACTTTTCCGCCCCCCAGGGAATTGAGGAGGTGTTGCACCACCGGCACCGGATATGGGTTCTGTTGCAGGGCGTGGTTTAGGGTGGCTCGGTACTCCCCACAAATTCTAATGGAGCCGTCCAGCTTAATTGGTGTCACAATTGGCGTTTCCCATGGGGAGTGGTCAGTTGGCTTTAACACTCCCTGGGCAATCAATTTATCAAGCTGCTCGTCAATTTTTGGCTTTAGAGCGAACGGAACTCGACGAGGCTTAAGGCGGATGGGAGCTATCTTTGGATTGAGGCTAAAGGATATCAGGGTCCCCTTGTACTCGCCTAGCTTCTCCTCAAAGACGTCCCTGAATTCGTGAGCGAGGTTTTCCTCCCAGTCACTGCTGCCGATTCAGTTAATGCTAGCCACTTCAATGCCAAGTGGTGCGAACCATTGCAGGCCTAACAGACTAGGCCGGTCCTTATCGATCACTGTCAGGGGTAAGTACGCCGTGCAGTTCTTGAATGCAACCCGGACTCGACTGGATCCTGCGACTGGAATTCGGTTCCCCTGGTAGTCCTTTAACACGAGCCGTTGGAATTGAAGGTCTTGGCGCCGGATAGTGGGGATGAGTTGCTTGAGGGTCTTCCAGGAGACCATTGAAAGAGACGATCCCGAGTCAACTTCCATTTGGCAAGGCCGATTTTCAATGTTCACGTTGACCCGAATTTTCTTAGTGTCTAGTGAAGAGGCATGCCCAATAGTGAGTGTTTGGTGGGCCTCTTCCCGTCTCGCTAGATGATTCACGGGTCGGTTTCTGTAGGAGTGGTTTACTGGTTCTCGCCTTACAGGGCGATTCCCTGTTGATTGGTGGAGAATGGTTCCTTTCGAAGTCTGGCTGAGTCCGAGGAGGCTTCTGCAGACTCGTCCGATATGGCCTCGTTTCCCGCACTCATGGCTGAACGCATCGCGGAATTTGCAGTCGGAGCGGTAATGGTTGGCCCCACAGCCAGCGCACGGTTGCTGGGACTTCGGGTATCGTTCCCGATCGGACCGCAGGCGATGGACCTCTTCTTCGTCGCTGTCTGACGACAAAGAGAGATCCTCATGGTGGGCCGTCTGTAGCTGCCCTTCTGCATTAGGTGAAACTTCGCCGGCTGGTGGGTGTGCTGGAGCGCAATTTTGGCGTAGTTGGGCAGCCGACTTCTTGGTCGCCTCCGCTGCTGTAGCTTCAGCTATGGCGTCTTTAAGGGTGATGTCGCCCTTTGCCATTATTTTGCTCTGTATGTTTAGAGCATCAAGCCCGAGGACTACTCGGTCTCTCAAGGCCTCTTCTAGGTCAGTGAAATCGCAAAGGCCTCCCAAGTACCGGAGGTCTGCAACGAAATCGGCGACGCTTTCTCCTTTCCGCTGGTTTCTTTGATAGAACTCGTGTCGTCTTACGAGCGTTGGAACGGTTGGTTCATAGTAGGCCCTTAGTAGCGGTTCGAGGACGTCCCAGTCCATGGCCTTCGCTTCCGCCGGTTTCGCTAATGCCTAAGCCATTTTTAATACCGCCGGGCCACAGTGCGTTAGGAATACCACCCGTTTCTTCCCGGGTGTGGCATCCTTCAGATTATTCGTTTCCAAAAACATTTGAAAACGATCCATGTAGGACTTCCAGTCCTCTTGAGCTGGATCGAACAGAGCGGGTGGTACTACGCTGCCGGACATGGTTCCGCCGTTGTGCGCTTCAGCCACGTGCTTAGTTGGCTCTGATGTCATCCAATCCCATCCTCGTCGCCAGTGTTAAGACTGGAGCATGGGTGCGAATGATGGAGACGAGCCGGTAGAAACAGTGAACTTCAAACTCTTTATTTACATATTGTGACAGCTCGAACTGGAGGGCTACTATTGCCTTCCTTATATAGGCAAATTATTAACTCTTCAACCAATAGCAAACCTGGAGCGCTAGCTCCATTAACCAATGGGAATGGCCTATTAATGGCCAATCAGATGCTCCTGAACGGACCAATCCGATCCTGCCATTAACAGCCAATCAGAAGTGCAGGGCCAGAACCCTGCACTTGACTTCAAGTTCAAGATAACTTTATTGATATTATTCATTCACAACATATACTATACCAATATTTTTGTCACTATATTAGTTCCTAAGGGCTGCCTATTTTATGCCTTGTTGCACATTTATTAATAATAAAATGACCTGATTTCCACCACTTTTGGTAGTTCTTATTATTGGACAGACTGGAAACTGGGAGGTTGGATTTATCTTTTCTTTTTTCATTTTTTTTCTTCCAGTCATAAGTCCCCTTCACCTGTTCTTCAGGATTTCTCAGATATTACATAAGGGTTGAGCCAGGCCATTTGCTAATTTGTTCAGCATCAAAGGAGGAAATTTTTAAAAAATTCCTTTCATTTTGAATATACAGTATCTCTAGGAGCTTTTTTATTTATAGTATCTTTCACAAAGGTGAGGTCATTGTGAGCTTCGTCCAGTGTTTCTGCTTTTTTCATTTCCTAAATTAAGTCTTCCATAATGATTAGTATCAAGTGAAGAATAGGTGATCCTCTTGTGCTTTCCCTAAGAAGGAAAAAATGTGTCAACAATTAAGGAATATTACTGGGTCTTACTAGCAGAGCTTGTTTCTCAATAGGCTTCAACTTAATTAAGCTTCTTATCATTACAATTTTATGCCAGAAATAGATTATACTGCACACCAATGCCGTTATGTAAACATATAGCTGTTTGGCTTTAAGACCAAGTATCACGCCAAGCACTGGAGTAAGAAGCAATGAGTTGAAACTTCAAGGGTATTAAAGTCATTTACAGGGGTATAAATGATAGTGGACAATTAGCTCTTTTGCATGGCTTCCTTTCTGTCTGTAATAAAGATGTCTAATCTACCAGACTGGGTCTGAAAGTTCCAAGTTCTATCTGAAAAGTCAAACTAAGCCATGAAGTGTCAGGAGATTAGTGATTTATTGCCAAGTTCTAACTGAAAACCTGACATTTTGGAAGGCACCAAAATCTTCTCCTTGGTTTGACAGGCAATAATAAACATGATCAGTGGAGATTTTTTTTCCCTCTCCATTTATTTCAATTTAGGTTCTCTACAGTATTGTCAAGTTCATTCTTCTGAATTCCAAAGCAGGAATCGTTATTTTTAATGTACAATGCAACTTCCCCTTCCATTCTGTTGCCTTGTTCTTTCAACAAATGGCGACTTTCAATTGTTATGTTCTCATCATACAAGTCACCCAACAAGATCTCTGTTGTAAATTAATAAAAGTGCTTGAATAAAGATTGTTGAAACCTTAAAGTAAAGTGCAGGGTTCTGGCCCTGCACTTCTGATTGGCCGATAATAGCAATATCGGATTGGTCTGTTCAGGAAAATCTGATTGGCTATTAACGAGCCTTTCTCATTGGTTAAAAGGGCTAACGTTCCTGTGTTTTCATTGGCTAAATACCCAAGAGCTTGCCTATATAAAGAGGGCTGTTGTGGCCGTTTTTAGAACTGTTGCACTATTTTAAATAAAGAGTTTGAAGTTCACTGTTCATCGACTTGTCTCCACTTCTTGAGCCACGCACACTGTCGACGAGGATGGGATGTGGAGACGTCAGAGCTGACTGAACACTACAGAGCAATAACTGAGCACGTGGCTGAAACGCACCAATGGCGGAACCATGTCCGGCAGCGTCATACCACCCACTCCATTCGACAAGAAGACTGGGACTCATATATGGATCGCTTCCAGATGTTTCTGGAAACCAACAATTTGAAGGATGCCACTACCAGAAAGAAACGGGCGATATTCCTAACTCATTGCGGACCGACCGTATTCAAGATGGCAAAACCAGCAGAAGTGAAGTCCATGGACTGGGATGTCCTGGAACCCCTGCTAAGGGCCCACTATGCACCGACCGTACCAACGCTCGTGAGAAGGCATGAATTTTACCAGAGAAGTCAGCGGAAGGGCGAAAGTGTTGCTGATTTCATAGCTGATTTCCAGAATCTGGGAGGCCTATGCGGGTTTGCTGACCTCGAAGAAGCCCTGAGAGACCGAATAGTTCTGGGATTAGATGCACCAGGCGTGCAGAGTAAGCTGATGGCGAAAGGTGACATTAGCCTTGCTGACGCTACTGCAGCAGAAGCAACCAGGAAGTCGGCTGCCCGAATGCGCCGCACCCACGCCCCACTTCGCCAACTCGCCAGCGAAGTTTCACCTCACTTAGAAGAACAAGCAACGACAGCCCACCACGAGGACCTCGAATCATCATTGGAAAGCAATGAAGAAGAGGTCAACCAGCTCTGGTCTGAACGAGACCAACGCCAGATATCGCAGTACCAATGCGCTGGTTGTGGGGCAAATCACCCCCGATCAGACTGCAAATTCCTCAACGCTCTCTGCCATGTGTGCGGGAAAAGAGGCCACATCGGATGGGCCTGTAGAAGCAAACAAGGACCCAGCCAGCCCCCAAGGGGGACTAACTATCACCAATCCACAGGAAGCCATCCTGTAAAACGAGAACCCTTGAACCACCAATGGAACAACCACTCCTACAGTAACAAACCCCTAAACCACTCAACGAAGCAAGAAGAGGCACACCAAACTATTACGATTGGTCACGCCTCATCACTGGACGCCAAGAAGATCCGGGTGAAGGTGGCCATCGAAAACCAGCCTTGTATGATGGAAGTCGATTCAGGATCATCCCTTTGATGGTTTCCTGGAAGACCCTCAAGCAACTTATCCCTACCGTCCGGCGACAAGACTTCCGATTCCAAAGAATCATACTCAAAGATTATCAGGGAAATCGAATTCCAGTCGTTGGATCCAGCCAAGTCCGTATCTCATTTAAAAATCGTACCGCATCTCTACCCTTGACTGTAGTTGACAGGGATCGGCCTAGCTTGTTAGGCCTCCAATGGTTCGCTCCACTTGGAATTGAAGTAGCCGGCATTCACCAAACCAGAAGCGACAACTGGGAAGAGGCTCTCGTCCAAGAATTCCAGGACATCTTTGCAGACAAACTAGGCGAGTACAAGGGGACCCCGATATCATTTAACCTCAATCCCGAAATAGCTCCTATCTGCCTTAAGCCTCGTCGAGTTCCATTTGCCCTTAAACCAAAGATTGACAAGCAGCTTGATAAATTAATAGCCCAGGGGGTGTTAGAACCAACCGACCATTCTCCCTGGGAAACCGCAATCGTGACACCCATCAAGCCGGATGGATCGTTAAGAATTTGTGGGGACTACCGAGCCACCCTGAATCACGCCCTGCAGCAAAACGCTTACCCTGTACCGGTGGTGCAACACTTTCTCCATTCCCTGGGGGGCGGAAAAATCTTCGCTAAACTAGATCTAGCCCAGGCATACCAACAACTGCCTGTAGACAAAAAAACAGCAGAGGCCCAAACGATCGTTACGCACCAAGGTGCGTTTAAATGTAACCGACTCCAATTCGGAGTAAGCGTGGCCCCGAAAATCTTTCAAAGTTTGATGGAAAGACTATTACAAGAGATAAAAGGCGTTGTCCCCTATTTTGATGACGTTTTAATTGCTGCTCCGACTCAAGAAATACTAAGGGAGCGCCTGGGGTTGGTTCTTCAGAGATTTAAAGACTCGGGTCTCAAAGTTAAAAAAAACAAGTGTCAACTATGTACGGATCGAGTAGAATTTTTAGGATATTTAATAGATAAACAAGGCATTCACCCCACCGATAGCAAACTGAGGGCAATCAAAAACACCCCAAAACCCTGCAATAAGGCTGATATCCAAGCTTTCCTAGGCCTTATCAATTTTTATAATGTTTTTCTGCCTCACAAAGCAACCGTAGCCGAACCCCTACATCGTTTATTGGACAAAAAAGCACCCTGGGTTTGGGGGCACCGAGAGGAACATGCGTTTCGACAAGTAAAAAACCTATTGACCTCCGACGCTGTTTTGATGCAATATAATGAGACTTTGCCTTTAACGGTTACATGTGATGCATCACCATTTGGAGTGGGTGCCATTTTGAGCCACGTTTTACCAAACGGAAGTGAAGCCCCTGTTGCCTATTTTTCAAAAACGGTATGAAAAGCAGAATGCAATTACAGTCAAATCGATAAGGAAGCTCTTGCTATTGTATCTGCTGTTAAACGATTTCATGAATATATTTATGGGCGAGCTTTCACTATAATAACTGACCACAAACCTTTACTGGGAATAATAGCGGGAGATAAACCAACCCCTTATATGTTATCTCCCAGAATGACTCGCTGGTCAGAATTCTTGGCTGCCTATAATTATAAGTTGCAACACCGCCCAGGGAAAGCCATTCCCCACGCTGACACATTGAGCCGTGCACCACTTCCAGAAACCGTTGACGACCCTGCTCCGACCGTCACAACACTGCAGATTGAGACACTCCAAAAACCGCCATTGACAGCTCGCGATATCGCGGTTGAAACTAAACGTGATCCCATTTTAGCACGTGTACTCAACTGGGTAGAGCATGGATGGCCATTGGACCAAATCCCTGACAACTACATTCCCTTCAAAAGTCAACAGACAGAACTGTTTTCCCAGAAAGGCTGCATCATTTGGGGCGATAGAGTCGTTGTCCCAGAGCGGTTACAGCGAGCGGTACTGAGAACCTTGCACGATGGCCACCCCGGCATCGTGCGCATGAAAGCACTCGCATGAAGCTATGCATGGTGGCCAGGCATAGACAAGCAGATCGAAGCATGGGTAAAGACTTGTAACAAATGCCAGGAAGTCAGCAATGCCCCACCGAAAGCAACCCCAACAGAATGGGAAACACCCAGGGGACCATGGTCCCGTATTCATCTGGACTTTGCAGGACCTACAATGGACACACATTTTTATTAACAGTGGATGCCTACTCGAACTGGCTCGAAATCCATGAGATGAGAAATACAACAACCGAATCAGTCATCAGGAAATTGGACAGATTATTTGCAACACATGGACTACCGGATGTTCTGGTATCCGACAACGGGCCTCAGTTTACCGTGCTTTCTTTTTAACAGTATCTGGCGCACCGCGGTATTCGCCATGCGCTAACTTCACCGGCGCATCCTATGGCCAATGGAAGGGCCGAGCGCATGGTACAATTCGTCAAAAGAACTCTACATAAAATGGACTATGGCGATATCGAAGACAAGATTAACCGGATACTCCTTTTGCAGCACATCACTCCACACAGCGTCACCAACAAAACTCCTGCTGAGTTATTGATGGGATGGAAACTCCGCTCCCACCTCGACCGACTACACCCATCATACGAACCCGAAAAACCACACGGATCCAGTGGGAAATGCCGTAATTTCCAGGTAGGCGACTTGGTTTTCGCGAGAAACTTTTATGGCGACCCATTGTGGGTCGAGGCAACTGTAATCCAAGTAACCGGACCCAGATCGTACCAAGTGAAATGTCGCAACGATAGAATATGGAAGCGCCATATTGATCAGCTGCGTTCAAGGCTACAGTCTGGGGACTGTGATTCCGGTCATTTCCAAACTGAGGGGGGAGGAGATGCCGAGGAGGCTGAGTTTGAAATGGCGGAAAGCACAAGCGGAAGAAATGACCACTCAGACACAACATGTGAAGAAGGATCGGGGACAGGGGTAAACTCGCCTCAAAGGGATACCGAGGACATTAGTGGTAACGGAAGTTTAGATACAGAACCAGAGGCATCCTGTTCACCAGATAACGTCCTACCCCAACAAGACTCTAGACAAATACCAGGAGGACAACGTAAATCAAATAGACAATCAAACCAACCTGCCTACCTCAAAGACTACGTTACCACACCCCTTAAATGGAACCCGGGGGGAAGGGGTGTTGTGAATTAATAAAAGTGCTTGAATAAAGATTGTTGAAACCTTAAAGTAAAGTGCAGGTTCTGATTGGCCAATAATAGAATTGGTCCGTTCAGGAAAATCTGATTGGCTATTAACGAGCCTTTCTCATTGGTTAAAAGAGCTGACGTTCCTGTGTTTTCATTGGCTAAATACCCAAGAGCTTGCCTATATAAAGGGGGCTGTTGTGGCCGTTTTTAGAACTGTTGCACCATGTTAAATAAAGAGTTGAAGTTCACTGTTCATAGACTTGTCTCCACTTCTTGCGCCATGCACAGAACATAACAATCTCCATTACAAGTTTTAAATGAGACTTGCCTTTGTCTTTCTATACTAATATAGTAGTGCCAATTCTCCTTGTTTGTTTACTGTACTCTGAGGATTACTGCACAGGCTAATATGTTAATATTATATGGCAATGTTCTAATTTTTGCTTGCTTGGTTGAAAAGCCTGCTTTTAGCAAGTTTTTTCAGTGCATGTCTTTATATATGAGGTTCTTTATTCAATAACGTGAGCATTTGCATAGTAATATGGTGTGGTTTACAGCCATTCTAATTAATATTGCCATGATTTGTGTAAATACATTTTTACATACTTGTGAATTACAACCTGACTTGTACCAGCAGTCCATCATCTAGATCTGCATGGGCTCAAAAACCAAATCTCTCCAGTCAATACTACATGTACATAGCTTCTTACTGACTTCCTGTACTCTTCTTTTCCTTTCTGGACCTCTTTCACAGATCAGAATGGCGAATAAGAACACCATCAAAGCTCTAGAATAGGGCAGCCCACTGGCCAGATGCATTACAAGCTGGTTACACCCATGCCTGGTTTAGTGAAGGGGGAAAAAGTTGTGATACATCACATGACACCACTGTGATGCCACGAGTTTGACACCCCTCTAGAATCTTGAATTCTTTCAAAAACATTGAAGTCTCTGAAGCTATAATTGTAGTTGTTCTCATAATAGAATTTGTCCTTACACAGTGTATATTAGGAAAAATGCACAAATGTCAGTGCAGTTGATAAATCTTGAAACTGTTTAGTCATATTTTTGATCTTTGATTCTGGTGGACAGTACATTTTACAAACCAAAGGGCTTAATCAAGATACATTTATTTTCTCACAACAGTGAGTCACCAATTATTACGATTCTCCTCTTAGTCTTCCTACAGGGAACAGTTGTATCCTCTCTGCCCTTTGAAGGTCCATCATACTCACTTCCAATCTTTTTCTTTCCCTGAATCCTAGGGACCTATTTCTTTTATGAGGGCATCAAAATTCTAAATTCCTGCACCATAAAATATCTTCTACATCTAAAATATTTTCTGTTCCTCTCACCCACTGACCTTGCTGTCCCATCCATCTGACTTATGAGGTTTACTTTCACTGTCCATTTGTATTGCACATTCTCTTTTATTTGAACTGACAAATCCAAGTCTCTTCTTATCAATTGACATGTGGCCACTCCTTACTCCAATCTTTTGTCTTTTCCTTCAAGCACTGCTGTGACCTTCACTGCAAATGTTTCTCAGGCTGCTGTTCCCAGATATGCCACAAGCTTTGCATAGTACCGTTGCACAGTCATGTCTATCTTAATTTTTATTTCTTATGCAATCATCAAAGAAAGTATTTATTTACTCTTTCTCAGGCTCTAAAATCAACCAAATACTTGACTTTTGACATAAAGCAAAATTTGTTCAGAGCTCTCCCCACCCCACTCCAGGCAAACTCCTGTTAGTTCTCCCTCTTCACTAGCTCAATCAACTTTTTTTCCTGAAACTGGGCTCCCTTATATTCTTCGTACAGTCTCTGTTTATTCAGCAGGAAGCAATCACCCACAGCGAGAAGTAAACAGCTCTCAGGATGCACACTTTGCAGCTATTCAAGAGACAGTGTTTTCACTCCTCACAGCTCAGCACACATTGCCTCCAGAAGGCTAATACAGTCAGTAAACTACCATTTTCTATCTCGCATCTCACTTTTCTCCTGATCCCTTTCTTGCAACTTTGACATTAACGGGATGAGCTAATAAATCACTGGGGAAGAAAGCAACTGAATGCTTGCCATGGTCAATGGCTGGGGCAACAGAGGCTTCCTGGAGTTGGGTGGTCAACTCTAGAGTCATGTGATTCTGGGGCTTTGCCATTCTGCAAGGAAGGATGCAGGGTGACCAAAAGGGCACAGAGGAAGGAAGATAAGTGGAGCACCTCTGGAGTTGTAAGTGCAGGCAGACTGCCAAGCACCTGAATTTTTATCACTTGACTATGGGGGCACTGCAACAGCTGTAACTTGGGGCATGGGTCTACTTTTGCAGCACCACTGTAATTTTGAACAAATATGTTGGGAATTAGTTTTTTGTTTAGCAACCACAATAGGTAGCAACAACTCAAGACACTTTGTGGAAAATCATGCAACTGCAACTGTGCTTATAATTGTACTTCCGTTTTTCTTTACAGAGTTAGAAGGATACAACCCCAAACAGCCAGGTGAACCTGAAAGGCAGGAAAGGTTTCCAGAAATCGATTCATGAAGAAGTCAGGTAAAAGGACAAATCTTACAGCTCTTTCTCCCCATTCCCCCACCCTTTGGAATACTCACTCCAACATTGGGAAAATTAGCTAGAAGAGAATATATATTTGGTTTTTTACATTCATTGGAGAAGAAGGATTACAAGACAGTAAGAAGGCACAGAACAGGAAATACAAATCAAAGGAATGTACTGACACCATCTATTTGCCTAGTGCTAGGAGGCAAAAGAATAGTGAAAAATTAGACAACCTGTAAGCTCTTGGGTCATCATTTCAGAAATGTTTCCTTACCTAAACAGAAAAACAGAATGATTATAGGTGGGAGACGGCATGACTTCCAACTTCCTGTCAGGTTCCCCATTGAGTTTCCTGGTAGGAAAGCTAGCAAGAAACATTGGAAACTTTCTTTCTTTCTTTCTTTCTTTCTTTCTTTCTTTCTTTCTTTCTTTCTTTCTTTCTTTCTTTCTTTCTTTCTTTCTTTTTCTTTCTTTCTTTCTTTTTCTTTCCTTCCTTCCTTCCTGTATTTGTTGCCCTAAACCCTACCTTCCAATTTTGCCCAACTGAAGGTTACAAAATATCAAACAGACACCAGAGTTTTAGTTATACCTATATAGATTGATTAGGCTCTTGTCAGTTAAAAGCAGCAGCTTTTAACTTTCTCAACACAAAGAAACCTTAATATAAAATCAAGGAAAGAATTTTAAAGTCCCATTACTATGAGAAATATTTTCAAGGAGTCATTGGTGAGAAGGACTAAACCTTCTCTTCCAAAAGTTGTGACTAAAACATAGAACTCTCTTGGAGATTTTGATTAATATTCTTAAAGATGTAGAAATCTGTTAAATGTCTATATCTTGTTGCTATCCTTAGAACTAATTAGTTAGGAACCACAGGAAATTCTACCTAGGCTCAACATTTTTAGCATCTGTTCTGTCACTTAAAGCCAGAACTGTTTCCTTAGTGATGTCTTTCTCCCAGTTTCTTGTACCTGTATGTATTAGATGGGGGCATTCCTAAAAGCCCCAGGAACATACAGCAAAAATACACTAGCATTCAATCATACACATGCAATTTTTAATTTAAAACAAAACTCTCCTATTTCCCCCTCGCCCAAAGAGATTTACATTTGAGAAACCATAAAACTCCTGTAAAATCAGGAAAAAGAGATAAAATAAATTCTGAACCTTTCCCAAATATTTTATTTCTTCCAATGCTTTTTTATTTGAAGAAATGTCCATCTGCGACATTTCAACAGCTCTAGATAGATGCTTGCAGATGAAGATGGGACTTAGCCATAATTTTGTATGTGTATATAAAAAAGATAATTGTTAGTGTTAAGCCTGGTTTCCCCAACCAGGGTTAGGGAGACAAGCTAAACAGAATATGCAGCTTAGTCAGATAGGCACACAGATAAATGAGTGAGCTAAGCTTGTATGTTTATTAACATACAGTAAAAATGACAGATACGCTTGTGCTATCAAATATATAGTTTATTCCATTATGAGTTCATAGCATAGTCAAAATAACAGTCCAATAGTCATGTATCATTTAGTCAGTCCATTCAGGGATATTCAGTTAGCAAAGTCCGTGTTGAATACCCTATGTCAATTCACTTACAAGCCAGTCCTTTGTTTTCTCTCCCATTCGAGCAATGCAGTCTTGTGTCCTTGCAGTAATCAGGAACTTCAAAGCCAGAGAGATAGCAAGCTGCAGCCTTGCTTCTTTTAAAGTGCTTTCACAACCACTCCCTTAATTACTATCCCACAGTTAAAGTTGCAGACACTTTAACATACAAACTATGATTACATATTATTATTTACCTAAACCAGTTAGGGTAAAACAATGTTATCCCTAACATTCTCCCCTTTTAGGAAATAATAATATAACTATAACTATTTACATCTTTAAATCATATTTGTTACAACTCTCTTTAAACTTAGTTACTCCTTGAGCTTTTGTAAATTGGTTTGCAATATTTTCTTCCGTCATGCAGTATTCCAATTTAATTAGCCCATTCTTTACAGATTCTCTAACATTTAAGTATATTAAATCAGTATGTTTTGATCTAGTTTTTACAGCAATACTAGTAGCTAACTTTATAGCTGCTTGGTTATCCTCGAACACAATAATGGAATCTTTTACAGTTATACCCATGTCTAATAATAACTGTTTGTACAAAATCAGGTCAGTGCATAATAATGACAGACATGAAAATTCCGCTTCCATCGTGGACAAGCTAATATGCTGTTGTCTGATTGACCTCCACCCTATTAATGTCTTACCAAATAATATAGCCATCCCAGATGTTGATTTTCTAGTGTTTATATCAGTTGCAAAACTTGCATCTGCATAGGCACTAAGACTCAAATCACCCTTTGGTTCTATATACAATGCATGGTTCATTGTTCCTTTAAGATATCTTAAAATTCTCTTTAATGATTGCCAATGACATTGATGTGGATCTGAATTAAAACGTGCCAGCTGATTTACACTATAAGCTATATCTGGCCTAGACCAATTGCTTATATATGATAAGCTTCCAATCAAAGATTGATATATGGACTTATCAAATTTGGGACTTTGATCATCAGTTTGGCAAACTTCCTGACTCATTGGAGTCTTTGCCGGTTTACAAAGTTCCATTTTAAACGTTTTAATTAATTGGCAAATTTTATCTTCTTGAGATATCTTAAAACCATTTTTTGTTTTGTTAATTGTCAATCCTAGATACTTTTTAATTTCACCTAAATGCTTTAATTTTATCTTTTTGGCTAATAATGATATAATCTCATTAGCTTCATTATTAGTCTTAGTTATCAAAGCAATATCATCTGTAAATAATAACAATAATGACACCGTTTCATTATTTTCTCTTTTAAACACACATGGATCTGCTAATCCAGATTTAAAACCTATATTGTTTAACTCTTTCACAATATATTGGTTCCACTCAAACCCAGATTGTTTCAACCCGTAAAGACTCTTTTTGAGTATCCAACAATCATTACTATTTACTTTATTATCTTTTATACCTACTGGTTTTCTTAAATATATAGTGTGCTGCAATGGTGCATGCAGATAGGCAGTTTCTACATCTAAATGGTTAATTACATAGTTTTTCTTAGCTGCCCACACTAATGCTGCTCTTAAAGATGTTGCTTTAAGACTTGGTGCAAAAACTTCATCATAATCAGATGCAGTTTGATTAAATCCTTGAGCTACTAACCTAGCCTTATGGGTAACAGTCCCATTATTTCCAGTTTTTGCTTTAAATATCCATTTGCACCCAATGGATTTTTCTCCTGGAGGTAATTTAGCATCTTCATAAACTTTCATTACTTTTAATGAATTTAGTTCCTTTTCCATTGCCTTTTGCCAATTCTCCTGATCCTTAGCAGGATACATCCTAAGTTCATCTACACTAGTTGGAACTTTAGTTACTTGGCAAACTATACTTGCTTGATACCTATCAGGTGGTCTAGTTATACGTGTAGTACGTCTAGGTATTACAGGACTTACAGGTGGACTTTCATTTATTAACTCTTTTTGATTATCTAACTCTTCCTGATTAACTGTTTCCTCTTGTTCTGGTCCTATTTGCTCTTCATGGACTTCTTCTTTAATTGGACTCTTCTTATAACTAATCTGATCTTTCTGCCTTTTGTAGGGTTCAATAATTACTTCATTATTTAAATCTTGCTCTAATCTATTCCATCCTACATGTTCTAGGAATTTAGCACTAGCACTAGTGTAAACTCTAGATGTACCTGGTTCCCAGAATCTATAAGATCTATGATTAGATGTATATCCCACAAAATATAATTTTTTAGCTCTATGCTGTCCTTTGTGTCTAAGTTGTGAAGGGATATGCACCCATGCTGGTGCTCCAAATGTGTGCATGTAACTTAAATCAGGTTTTTTACCATGCCACAGTGTGAATGGTAATTCACCTGTTGTTGAATTAACAACATTATTTAATATATGATTACCACACATTATTGCTTCTCCCCACAAATTGTCAGGTAATCCTGAATCAGACATCATAGTTTGTGCCATTGATTGTAATGTTTGGCCTCTTCTCTCTATAAAGGCATTATGTTGTGGCCTATATGGTGCAGACATTTTATGTTGAATACCTAATATTCTTAGTCTGTTCTGCAATTTATTATTTGTAAATTCTGTACCATTATCTGTTATAAGAGTTACTAATTTCTTTTTAGTTTTCCTTTTTGCAAATTTAATCCAATTAAAGAGATTTTGATATGTTTCAGTTTTGCTCTTCATTAAATAGCAAAACCCATATCTAGAATAATGGTCCATTATACTTAGTATGTAATGAGCTCCTCCTACACTTGGTTTTTTAGGACCTATTAAATCTGCAAATACTACTTCTAAAGGCTCTTTAGTAGTAAATCCATCAACTCTATTAGCCGGTGTGACCCTGGCCTTACTTTGATTACAGGCATTACATTGCAGATACTTATGACAAGGTTTCAAACTTATTCCCTTAGATAATTCAACAGTTTTCTTAAGCATTTTAAAATTTAAATGCCCTAGCCTTCGATGTAACAAGTGAATACATTCATCATGAGGTTTCTTATTTTCATAAACTGTGTTAGCCACCTTTAAACCATCATCATTTAACACATATAATTCACCTCTTAAAGATGCAGTAATTTTCTTATCTTCTTTCTCAATTATGCAGTTATATCCCCTAAATGTAACTACATATCCTAGTTTAACCAAAATTCTTACTGAAATTAAATTAAACTTAAGTTGTGGTACATATAACATTTTTACATTCTCTTTTATAAAAGAACAATATGCTATACCTTGACCTTTAGCTTTCAGTTTCCAGCCATTGGCTAACGATATCTGCTGTGTACTCTTGCACATTTTAATAAAATTTTTCTTATCATTAGTTATACAATGAGATGCTCCACTGTCAACCACCCATAAATTATTTTTTACAGCTCCGTTAGTATACATGGCTAACTCTAAATTTTTATTTTTCTTTTGATGACTTTTAGTATTCTGGCCAGCGTTCTGGCACTTTGCTTTTTTACAAAATCTTGCCAAATGTCCTCTTCCTCCACAATTAAAACACTTTTTAATTGCGTATGCAGTAGGAGTTTCATTATCTTCTTTTTGAGGTTGCTGCCTCCTTAATTCGTCTCTTTCAAACCTTCTACTGGCCTCTTCAATCAATCTGCCAGTTATATCAGTTAAAGTTAGGCTTTCCTTTGGCAATATTTCAAGTGAAGTTACGTAATTATCATAGCTTTCATCAAGGGAAGATAGAATTATGTAGACTTGGTGTAGTTCAGAGAAAATAAGCTCTTTCTCGTGCAGTTCTTGAAAAATGCTTTGCATAGTTTTCAAATGACTCAGCATATCACCATTCTTATGGAGATGTGTACTGAAAAGTTTCCGTGTTAGATTTATGTGAGCACCAACATTATCTCGAACATAAATCCTCTTCAGCTTCTGCCAACACCCAACAGCTGTATTCTCTCCGTGGATATAAACAAGCTGCATATCAGTTAAGGTTAAAGCAATAATGCAAATAGCTTGTCGATTTTTATGCATAAATTCTTCTATCTTTAATTTATCTTCCTCATCCTCTGGATCCCATTCTTCTACGTTTGGTGGATTTTCAATTATGTTCCACAAACCTTCTCTTCGTAGAAGCAGATTACATTTCATAGACCATGATACATAGTTTGTTCCATCCAACTTGGATATAAGGGACAAACTTTGTAAATTGACTTGTGCCATGTTTTCTTATATGGATATAAAACTATAATTAATAAAACACAGCTGTCTGTTTACTGTAATGTAAACAACACAAACTCTCACTTTTACATAAATCTGTTTTATCCTAGTTAAACTGATTTTGCAGCCTCTGGGCCCATAACCAGTGTTAAGCCTGGTTTCCCCAACCAGGGTTAGGGAGACAAGCTAAACAGAATGTGCAGCTTAGTCAGATAGGCACATAGATAAATGAGTGAGCTAAGCTTGTATGTTTATTAACATACAGTAAAAATGACAGATACACTTGTGCTATCAAATATATAGTTTATTCCATTATGAGTTCATAGCATAGTCAAAATAACAGTCCAATAGTCATGTATCATTTAGTCAGTCCATTCAGGGATATTCAGTTAGCAAAGTCCGTGTTGAATACCCTATGTCAATTCACTTACAAGCCAGTCCTTTGTTTTCTCTCCCGTTCGAGCAATGCAGTCTTGTGTCCTTGCAGTAATCAGGAACTTCAAAGCCAGAGAGATAGCAAGCTGCAGCCTTGCTTCTTTTAAAGTGCTTTCACAACCACTCCCTTAATTACTATCCCACAGTTAAAGTTGCAGACACTTTAACATACAAACTATGATTACATATTATTATTTACCTAAACCAGTTAGGGTAAAACAATGTTATCCCTAACAGTTAGCATTATTGAATACCTTGAATATTTTATTCATTGAGTATCACCTAACCCAGCCATTGTCTTCCAGATGCATCAGAATGAAAAGTCCCACTCACCATTGAATAATGGTTCTTATGCTGAAGAAAGCTCCCCTAAAACATTATATAATATGCTTAATTATTTTGACAGGCCATATACCAAGAGTCTTCAAACTTAGCAAGTTTAAGACTTGTAGACTTCAACTCCCAGAATTTCTGAGCTAACATGACTTAGAAGACCCCTGCCATATATGGCAGCCAGAAAAGAGGTCTGCTGATAGCAGTATAGTAAAGCTCACTTCAGTGGGCTTCCCTGGAGACACCCCATTCAAGGAATGGGCACAGCCTATTCATCTGAGCTGCTACTGATGTTTCTGCAAAAGCCACTGGGAAGATTGGGGCTCAGCAGTGTCACCATGATAGCAACTGTGGGAACACTGGGGCATGGGATAAAGGCAGCCTTTGCCCCATGCCACGATCAGGATTCTAGGCTGAGAGGTGACAAAGAAAATGGTAAGAGAGCTCAGCTATGGGTGACTATAAGGAAAGAGCACTCTCCTATCCCCACAGCACTAGCAATAGGAGTGGGGATATTAATAGGCCAAAGTGGCAGCTACAATGCTGAGCTTGAAAGAACCAGGATGATTAATGCTTGCTTTTATGGATGTGTAAAGTATAGATGGGCTTTTTATTGATGCACAAAAGTTCCTTTCAGATTTAATGGACATATAGGATTAATGGATACCTTTTCCCCTTGACCGACCCATTAAATCAAGGTTTTCCTGTACATACCTTATGTGGCAAAAATGCATAACCTATATATCCTCAGCTAACAAAATCATTCAGAGTTGTCCTTCCATGAAGATCGCATTGTCTATTCTCTAGCTGTGCCACTGCTCTAGTTTCAAATGCAAGTCCAAGTTCATCCTAAGTATTCATATTCAGGGAGAGTCCTTCTTGGCCTCAAGCAAGTTTATAAAATAGAGGCCAATATCGCTTTGGGAACAATTGTGCTTAATCAAATAAAAGTTCATTTTAGTCAATGATCTCTTTTGACAAGTGTTGGAAGATTCAAAGGAAATGACGCTCCTTCAGTTGTACCCACTGATGTCTTGAACCTGAGGTCAAAACAGATAGGATATAAGATCTTTTCATGTCCTTTACTGCTGTGCGCAGTGCTAATTTTATCCTGGCCATGAGGCAGTGCTGAAAGAAAAAGATCCAAACTTTTCCCTCTGTTGCGATTATATCTACATTGGAAAGGGAAAGGCATCCTTTTACATGACAGGGATAGGATTAGACATCTTCCTAGATCATTGTTCTGATCAAAATTAGACCTGCCGCACTGGTTTAAAAGGGAATTCATCTAATTCGCCCTTGCAGTGTACATTCTCCATATAAACTAGGAGCTTCTATTAGGGCAGATGACTATGGAGATTCTGTCGTTCTTCCATTCCCCACCATCCAATCAGAGCTGAAGAAGCTTCCTGGATGAGAAGCGAAACGTCATCAAAAAAAAAAACCCCAGAAAGCCCAGTTGCCTCTTGAAGAAAAGCACCTTTAGGACATTCAGGGTAGAGACCTTTTCTCCAGGGAAGGAACTTGATTGTTTGGAATATACAAGAATGGCCTCCAAGAAACTAAAGAGGGATGTGTTTATAAAAATAACAGAAGCACTGCCATGTGTTTCAATGGTCATATGTTTACTCATTGGATTTAGCCATAATATACGATCTGAAGAGAAACCAGAGTATTAGCCATAATATGTTGTTGAATGCAACCATGATGAATTTAAAAACCATGGTTTACGATTTTGTTGTTTGGTGAGCCCAGCTATGTTTTTTTCAATGAACCTTGGTTAAAACAAAGCATGACTTAACGTAATACGTTAATCTAATTAATACATATGTGATTCTTTCAGGGAGCCAAAACATGTTGTTGCAGAAAGTGATCCCAATGCAAAAGCCAACCTCAAATATATTGCAAAACCTTGGACTTCTATCATCACTGAACAACATTGTTCCCAAAACATCAACCTTCTTGTTGTTACAGGCATCCCTTAACTTATAATCAGTCACTTAGGGACTATTTGAAGTTCAACAGACTTACCTGGGGGAGGGGATACTTATGACCTGGATTTGAAGTTCTGATGGGCGGGGGTCCCCCACACTCAGGGGACCATACTTCAGGTCTTGGCAGCTGGGTTTACATTTACAGCTGTTGCAGCATCCTGTGATCATCTGACCATGTTTGAAGACAATTTTACCAAAAACCAACATTTATTCCTGCTTTTTGACAAAAGCTTACTATAGTGAATTACTGGTTCCTTTAATGACTGCAGCAGTCTCTTAACCACTGCTACAAAAAAAGCTGTAAAATCAAATCAGTCATATGACCAATCTGCTTTACAACTATCATAAGTTATGACAGTGATGGACAGATTCCAATACGGTTACAGCTCAAGGACCACCTGTGTACAAAATCTGTTCTTATGTTTTCTGCACCTAATGAAAGCAGGATTCAGAGGCAGATGGGTCATTCATAGTCAGAATGACTTGTGTCACATCAGATGTAATAAAGGATTCCTTTAGGGAGATGATTTTATTGTATGAGAGATACAACCTTTGAATTTTCATTTGGTTTGACGGAGAGAGCCTCTTCTTCTCTCTAGCCAAATCTCAAGTTTTGAAATAATTTTAAGTATTTACAAAGGCTCCCAAAGACTCCTGCCCTCCTACACATTTCCCTCAGGAATCTTAAGAGAACACTCTGACTCCCATCAAAGTAAGACAGCACCGTAGACGGTAGACACAAACACCCATTTCTCTTCCTGAACTTCTGTACTGAGTAAAGAACAGCCAACGTGTTGGCAAGAATGATTCACTCCCACTCCAAAACATGCCAAATCAAACAGCAGCCAGTCTGCTGTTTATGCACATAGAATAATCACAAGCATCCTAAAAACAGTATATTTTGCCTTTGAGAAAGAATGCACGATATCTTAGTTGAGTACCCATAATCTCACTCCAAAGCTTTGAAAAATCCGCCTGGGAAAAAAATAGTTACAGAGTTTCTTCAGAAAAATCCCAATATCTGCAGCCTTCTAATATGGCTTTCTCTCTGTAGGAGTGGGAAATAAACTCAATTGATAGATTAAGCACACTGTTTTGACACATTTACATTCCCAAGTAAGTGCCATGAAGCCCAGTTCACTTTGCACTTCCCTGTATTGCCATGAAGATATGTTTTCATAGGCAGCCGAGTTCACTTTGCACTTCCCTGTATTTCTCCAATTTAACACTTCAAGATTGCTCCTTTAGGCTACAAAATTAATTCATCTATATAAACCTGGGTAACCGGTTCATTTTATATCAATGTTTTTCAAACTTGGTAACTTTAAAATATGTGGACTTCAACTCCCAAATGGAAGGATCCAGGCAGCTCACAACAATAGCTTATCCAAGCATATAAACCTCTCACAACTCTGACATTGGGCCAGTCTTTCTTTTGCAGCCCCACATACACTCTATCACAAGCTTGTGAGAAAAACATAGAAGAGCGTGCTACCTATGTGACTTTGAGCTCTTGAACGAGAGACAGGCTACCAATTTAAGAATTATTCAAATTTTCATTGATGCTTTCTTCTATTGAATTGAATTGGTGGATATGAATACACCATTGATGTATAATTATTCTTACTGTATACTTAAATCTGCACTGCAGGAGAAAATATTCTGCAGGTTAGGTTGCATCCTCTTCATTCTGCCAACAGGGGAGTTTTCAGAACTAATCCATATTACTAGTTTAGCCTTAATAAATAATCAACTGGTGTAATTAAAGATTGCTTTAGCTATGAATACAGTCTGCCCCCTAGTGGTAACAATTTAACATTGCTGGCTAGAAAAACAAGTTTAATTAGCATAATAAGACAACAGCAAATGCTTTCTGTTCTTCAAGAATGACCGGAATGTTGCCACTGTTGGCTCTTCAGTTTGGGACTAAAGAGAAACATTGGAAACACAGTTAGAAAGCAGAGAAAAAGAAGTTGAACTAAGGCAGCTAACTGTAGATTCTAGATGGATGCTGCCCCTATGAGTCGATATGGAGAACTCTTTGCGGGAGCCAAGACATTTTTCACATAAAAAGTGAAATGAATGAAGATTGTGTATGTGTACTTCCAAGTTTCATTTGTTTGTTTTTCTTTTATGGTCATCAGATACGATTTCATCTGGCAAACATGATGGGTTTGAACATTTTATTATAAAGGAAGTTATACTGTAGTTGCTTAAGCCTTAAATAATATACTTTCCAGAATAGAAAATCTGGTTGGAGCTTTGTTACTATGTCCCCCCACATTCCACCTGAAATCCCTGTTGCCATCAAGATATCCAAATATCCAAAAAGGATATTGCACATGGACCTTGCCAGGTAGAAGCTGAATCACTTATATCTACTGTTTTTTACCTCCTGGTTAGTTTTAAAAAATGTTAAAATGGTAAGATACAAGTTTACAACATCAATACAGTGATAAATATGTTATAGTGATTAAAATAATATAAACATAACCCAAAAGTCCCAATTAACGTAACAAATCTCGCTGTATTATGCTTTCTTACTGAGCACAGATATTTCCTCCTATGTGTGGCACCATCTGATACTGCAGCTGCTTGAACTTTAGATTTGATGATGGAATTAATGATATGGACTACTATAAGATTTATCTGCTGAAAGTGGACTAATATTAAAAATGCATAGATGCTGACTCTGTGTATGCTGTACTAGGCTAGAAGAAACGCTGACCTATATGATTAATGCAAGACTATGGATTATTCCTGTAAATCTTGATTTTTCAAATTTGAAATTACATGATACAGAAACTTCCTGTGGCAACGTATGTTTTCCAGCATGCATATTTGGTTCTTCCTACAAGAAATCAAGAAGTAGATGATTAACTATAGCAAGCTTTAGTCAAAATGGGCGTTGGTACCTACCTGACACGCCCTTTCTCGTCGAGCTGCATAGAGCATCCAGAGTAGGAGGTGCTCCAGTCTTCACTCTTACAGGCTGAGCTATAATTGAGGAACGCTCCTCCTCCTCCACGTGACTCCTCCGTAATGTTCCCCAGTTTTACGAAGAAGAGAAGACCAACAGCTATCTCCTCATCTTAACTATTGTACAATTCTTAACTATAAACTGTTTGAGTCATTGGCCGAAACAGGATTCCCCACCAGACGGAACAATTAGGGTGGGGCTGGATGCTCTACGCAGCTCGACGAGAAAGGGCATGTCAGGTAGGTACCAACGCCCATTCTCCATAGAGCTGCTATGAGTATCCAGAGTGGGACATACCAAAGCTTGGCCTGTCCTACAGGAGGGATTCCGTCTGGCTCGGAATATCCTCTGGTTCTCTCACCACTTGTTGAAGGACTCGTCTGCCAAAAGACGTTTCTGCCGAAGCAAAGACATCGATTTTATAATGGTGAATAAAGGCTGATGGAGACGCCCAGGTAGCCGCTCGGCAGATATCATGTATCGATACCTGAGTAGCCCAGGCTGCTGAGGTAGCCGCACTCTTTGTAGAATGAGAGGTTATTCCACTAGGAACAGGAAGCGCCTGGGATAAATAGGCCTTGGATATTGTAGCTCTGATCCAATGGCCCACAGTAGACGGGGATACTTTGAAACCCAGCATCTTTGGTTGAAATGACAGGAACAATGACTCTGACTTCCTGATAGGGTGAGTGCGATTGATATAGATACGAAGTGCCCGTCGGACATCGAGAGTATGCCACTGCCTTTCCCTTTCTCGAGAAGGTCTGGGGCAAAAATTAGGAAGAATAAATTCCTGTGATCTGTGGAAGGCCGAGTTGATCTTGGGCAGGAAGGAAGGATCTGGTCGCAGGACCACGCGATCAGCATGGAAAACACAGAGATCCTTTCTAACGGACAGAGCTGCTATTTCAGATATCCGCTGTGAAGAGGTGACTGCCACGAGAAAAACCACTTTGAACGTAAGGAACTGAAGTGACGGCTCCCTTAGCGGCTCAAAGGGAGGTTTAGTAAGCGCTGTGAGTACCTTATTAAGGTCCCAGGTCGGGTATCTGTGAATTACGGGAGGGTGTAGATTGGTGGCACCTCTAAGGAAAGCTCGGATATGAGGGTGGTGTGAAAGCAAGCCAGAAGAGTTGCCAGAGACAACAGTTGATAAGGCTACAACTTGCCTTCTCAAGGTATTGGGGGAGAGGCCCCTGTCCAGCCCATCTTGCAGAAAGGCCAGAATTTGTGCAAATGATGGGGAGAGCGGATTGATGAGGGACTTGTGGCACCATTTACAAAAAATGCTCCAGGTTACATTATATATACGGGTGGTCGAAGGCCGTCTTGCTGCCAGGATGGTGTTGATGACCTGGTTGGACAGACCTTCATTTCTTAGACACTCCCGCTCAACCTCCAGACGGCTAACTGAAGCCACTGTGGATTTGGATGCTGAAGAGGTCCCTGGGACAGCGAGACCCTCTCTGGTGGAATCCTCCAAGGAGGGGCCACTGAAAGGCTGCGAAGATCCGCAAACCACAGTCTCCTGGGCCAGTATGGGGCAACCAGAAGAACCTCTGCCCTCTTGAGAATCAACCTTTGGATCACCTTGGGAATTAACGGGAGGGGGGGAAAGGCGTATAGAAGCCCTGTGGGCCAGGGGCAACATAGGGCGTCATGTTTCTCTGCCCCCTTAGTGGGGTACTGTGAAAAGAATCTTGATGTCTGGGCGTTGAGCGGTGACACGAACAGGTCCACCAGTGGTTGACTGAATATTGCTGAGGCCTCCTTGAACAGGGAGGGGTGCAGGCGCCATTCCGACTGGTCTAAGGTGGCCCTGCTCAACCAGTCTGCCTGGACATTTGAGACCCCCGAGATGTGTTCTGCGCTGATGGATAAGAGGTTAGCCTCTGCCCAGCGACAGAGTCGCTCGGCCTCCTTCATGAGGTGGATGGAATGAGTTCCCCCTTGACGGTTGATGTGAGCCTTGGTCGTAGTGTTGCCCGTTAGGATCAGTACATGGCGCCCTCGCACTTGCGGGAGGAAGGTGCATAAGGCCAGGTATACTGCGTGGAGCTCCAGCCAATTGATGCTGAAGTGTTGCTCGGTTGCTGACCAAGTTCCCTGAGCTGAAAGTGAATGAATGTGGATAGGCTGGTGTCTGTTGTGAGGGTGACCCTTTGGGGCTCCTTGAAAGGTTGTCCCTTGTTGGTAGCGGATCTGGTCCACCAGAAGAGCGAGGCGAGAACCTTTGGAGGAACCTTCACCACGGCTCTTGAATTGCTCCTTCCGGAACGCTGATAAGGTAGCAGGAACCACTGCAGAGATCTGGAATGTAGCCGAGCCCAGGGAACAATGGATATACATGAGACCATTTTGCCAAGTAACTTGGATAAGACCTGCATTTGAAGCTTTTCTTGCCCGTCTAATGTCCCTGATCACTTTCTGGATGCTGCGGAACCTTTCAGGGGAAAGGAAGACCTTCCCTTCACCTGAGTCAATCACTGCCCCTAAGTGGGCTATTCTGGTGGGAGGGGTAAGCTGACTCTTCTCCCAATTTACAAGGAGGCCATGGGCCTGAAGCACCGAGAGGGTGGTTCTAGTGTCCCTCTCTGCTTGGCGTCGGGTGGGGGAGAGGATGAGGATGTCATCCAGATAGCAGTGAATGCGGATGGGGAAGTTTCTGAGGTGAGCCGCTAGAGCTGCCAGCACCTTGGTAAAGGTCCTCGAAGCCGAGGCTAAACCAAAGGGAAGGGCCACGTACTGAAAATGTTGGCCATTGTAGCAAAATCTCAGAAATTTGAAAAATGAAGGATGAATGGGAATGTGAAGGTATGCTTCTGAGAGGTCAATGCAGGTGAGCCAGTCTCCCTTCCTGGTGCCCTGTAAAATGGACTGAAGTGTATGCATCTTGAACTTGTGAAGGACAACATAACGATTGAGCCTCTTCAAGTCTAGAATGGGCCTCCAACCTCCGGAGTGTTTAGGAACTAGGAAGAGGTGGGAGTAGAACCCCTTTCCTCGCTGCGAAGGTGGTACAGGATGTATGGCCTCGATTTCCAAGAGGTGTTTGATAGCGGCTTCTATGAGAGCACGCTTATTACGGTCTCTGGAAAGAGGAGAAACCATGAAATGCTCCAGAGGGGGGGACCGAAACTGAAGGGAGAGGCCAAATTTAACCGTATCCCTAACCCAAAAATCAGAAGTGGATGATTCCCATTGGCCGGCGAAGTATTTGAGGTGTCCGCCAATGGGATAAGCGGTTGAAGGCCTATCTGGGGCACTGGGACGCTTTATTTCCTGTGCCCCAGAAGGGCCTCCTGTAGCTGGCCCCCCTCCTGTTCCTGTCACCTGTGTCGCCCCGGTCCTGATAGGCCGGCCAAAATGGCCGGGATCTCTGAAATCTGGGGGAGAAGGGTGTCTGAAAGGAGGTACGAAAGGAACCCCTTTGAAAGGGTTGGGATACTCTGGACTCTTGTCTATGAAAAAGATATAGGAGGAATTTCTTTTTATTCCGGCTTTCCATCAACAATGGTTCCAGGGCCGAACCAAATAATTTTCCTCCCGAGATGGGAGCAGAAGCCAATTTAGCCTTATTCTTAATATCCGCCTGCCAATGTTTAAGCCAAAGCAGATGCCGGGCTGTAACGTGTGAAGAGATAGCCCGAGAGGAGAATTTTACAGAGTGGAAAGTAGCATCGGCCTCATATTCTGCTGTGGCCATAAGCTTGGCAATGTCCTGGTGTGACCTGGTGTTGGATGGGGGGGCATGCTGCTTCAACTGGCGGAGCCATCTAATGGAAGATCAGGTGAAAAAAGATGCGGCCGTGGCTGATTGAATGGCCCAAGCATCGGATTAGTGTGCCCGACGTAGCGCCATCTCGGCCCGCTTGTCCTCTGGCTTTAGTACTTCCAGAGCATCAGTTGGGTTAGAGGATGATGCTAGCCTCACTATGGGGTCATCCACCTCTGGGGTGTCTAACAAAGAGAAATCCGCATCGAGATTAAAAAATCTCTTGTCCTGACTGGAGGGAGCGGGGGGGGGGCTGATGAGGCCAACTGTCTTGTCACTAAGTCGGAGAAAATGGGTTGTGTAGGAATGACTTTGGTCTCCATGACCGGCTGCTTGAA
This sequence comes from Hydrophis major, assembly GCA_033807585.1. Lineage (NCBI taxonomy): Eukaryota > Metazoa > Chordata > Lepidosauria > Squamata > Elapidae > Hydrophis > Hydrophis major. The sequence goes on along the minus strand of CM066329.1, from coordinate 149,798,012 downwards.
AATAAAATCCTCCGGGTCTCCAGAGGCTGCTGGGGAGGACTCAGAAGGAATCTGGGATATTAGGCCCGAAATATTTTTCGCCTTGAATAGCAAGGACTTGAACAAATGAGGCTTGAACAGGCCTAGGAAAGCGGGCTGGTTGGGAGAAATGCCCTCGTCCTCTGACATCTCTCCTTCCATCGGATCCATTTCTAAGAGAGGTTCAGAATAGTGTAGGGACCCCCTATCTGATTCTTCCTCTTCCCTGAAGGGTTCAAAGCCCATTTCCTCTTCCTCCTCCTCCCCTTCTGGGAAGGGGAGGTCCCTTTGGGAAAGTACCTGCCCATGGTGATGTTCCAGTCTGGGGAGGGATCTTCCAGAAACAGATTCGACCTCGGGTGCCATTGCTTGGGGAGCTGGTCTGGACAACTGTTGGATACCCTCCGTGATCCCTTGGCGGATGGCCAGCTGCATCCATTCTCTAATATTGTCTGGAATAATGTCTGTGGATGGTCCCTCTGAGCGCAGGCCAGCAGCAGTCGGTGTGAATGTAGCCTCAGGCGTCCGAGTGGCTTGGAGGCTCCAGGCAGGTGAACTGCGCCTGGAAAGAGAGAGCTGGTCTGGCAGAGGGGGGGGGTTGAGTAAAGACAGAGGGGGAGGGAAGAGCTGGGGGAACAAATTGTGAGTCCCTGGAACGTTTGTCAAACTCCTTCTCCAAAGCCTTATGGCGCCTTAAGGTGTCCCTTTGAGAAGCTTTGGAGGACTCCTCGGTCTGTTTGTGCAAATGATGCGTCTTTGACTTGGCCTTCAAGGAAGGACCTCTGGTATTGTCCTCTGCCATAATGAGAATGAAATACAGAGTGATAATAATCAATGAGGCGGTTGGCACGCCAAGAAGTTCGACCTACCACCAAGGCCGGATGTCCTATAGTTGAGCCGCGTCCCCCTTTTGGAAAAATTTTTTTGGTTGTATTATTATTATAATTATTAATATTGATATTTTTTATTTTTATTTATTTTTATTTTATTTTTATTTATTTATTTATTGAGAGGGAGGAGACCAAAAAAAGGCCTAACCGAACTGGATTGCTGGGGGGGGGGGGATGCCAATTGAAAGCAAAAAAGTTTTAGGAAATTAGAAAAAAATGAAGAAATAATTCTAATTAGCCAATGAAACCAATGAACGCTGAGGCCAGAAATAACAACAAAAAACAGAAACAAGGGCCTCCTGAGGCAGCCTCCCAAACAACATGGGAAGTGGGTGCCTTAGTCTTCGCCTGAGTGGGCTGCGGGAATAGCCAACAAGTGATAATAAAGGGGCAACAGGGCACAGAATCATGATACCACCTAAATAATTAGGCTCTAGCAGGCCTGCCGGTCCTGCTCTGAGCCTCCAAAATCACCACAGCAAGATCGCAATCAACAAAATGTCAGCCGGCCACGAGGTGCACCCAAAATGGCTGCCAGGTCCGGCGCAAAGACTCAGAGACAGAAGAGCCCCTCAAACGAAACCAAACTAGCCTTAAAGCAGGCGAAATGAGGGGCTAAGGAGAAGAGAGCTCACCTTCTCTCTAAAGCGTTCGTGGGGGGAAGGCACAACAGAGCGCAAAGAAGAGTGCAAATACAAGCTGCTACTAAAAGACAGGACGGCTTAACACTGGCAGAGGATGGAACGGGAGGGGGGTGGGGGGGCTAAAGGCTGCTAAACCCCTGTATCTCCCCCCAAGGGACAAAAAAATGCTCCTCTCACCTAACTTAAGATGAATCAAATGCGCAGGGACCAAGGAGGACAAACAAAACAATCAAACCTGAGATAATTGAGAAAAAAATCCTGAATCGGCCAAGGAGAACTGCTAGTGCTGCCTGTCTCTTGCGAGGCTGAGCTAAAACTGGGGAATGCTACGGAGGAGTCACGTGGAGGAGGAGGAGCGTTCCTCAATTATAGCTCAGCCTGTAAGAGTGAAGACTGGAGCACCTCCCACTCTGGATGCTCTATGCAGCTCCATGGAAAATCTTCCTTCACAAGTATTTTTCTTGCATATAACAAGTATGTCATGATTAAGCAGGTCCAATATCTATTAAATGAGCTTTTTAATATTTTTATTTAAGCAAACAGCATAAACACAAAAAAGAATAAAACTGATTATTATTCCCTAATAATAAATGTAAATAAAAATTCAGAGCCAGATTAAATAAATTAGTACAAAGTATCAGGTTTCCTAAAAGAATTTTAAAAATTATTTATATTTTACATTGCTAAAACCTCTGGAAGTTTAAATTGCCAGAAGAATATCATTTCTACATTTAAATACCATTCTTCCAAAGGACAGAAAGCCATGCTATAATATAATGCAAACAAAATATTTGGCCTATGCAAAGAAAGATTACTGTAAGAATGGAACCATGGTCCTGCATAATCTTGCAACATATTGGACTGCATATTAAAGCTAAATCTTTATTTTTTATAAACAAAACACACTTTTGCAAAGCTCCATTAGGAACAAATGACTGGTCAGAACCATTTTTTAAAAAAAGAAGTTTTGATATTTTTCCCAAACACATTAAAATAACTGTATAAAATATGCAGCACACACTATAACTCAAGATTTAAAATTAATTGCACTGATTAACAGACTTGGTATGAATGTACGTATCTATCTAAAGTTGCAGTAATTCATACTTTTATCACTGCCTATTTGAATTATAGTACTGCATTCTATATGGGATATAAAACGCAACAAGTATAAATTGTGGCAACCCATATATTAGTAAAAACATTGCTATAGGCATAACGCTGTTTTACCAGCACTGCATTGGCTAATAATAGGTTTCTGGATGCCATTCAAAGTACTTAAAAATCTCAAATGCTTTGGCACTAGGATACCATGTTCCTCATATAATAAGGCTGGGTCTTATTTTGTTTTGACACCCCCCCCCCAAAAAAAAACGGCTAGGCCATCTTTTCGGGGGTGACATAATTTTCCCACCCCTTGCATCCTTGGCGGGTAGGCGGTGACGGCTTGGATGTTGACCTCGGCATTGGTGGGGCACTTTGTATCAGGATATTTGCCTCCCCATGTGGGGTTGGGCTGCCCTCTCAGGCAGGGGAGGCTTTGTCATACCGGTAGTAGGGTGTCATTTTTAAAAGAATGGGCTTTGCCTTCAAACGATGCCCGGGAAGGCTGTGACAGGAGTGCCTGAAGCCGAGTGACTCCGCCAGGCTCCGGTTGCAGGGAGGACTCCTGGCTGGCCAGGCGTGGCTGCACCAAATGCCATGCGGCTGCGCCAAACGCTGCAGCGTTGCTCTAAATGCCACGGCAGCACAGGGAGAAGGGAAAGCAACAGTGGTGGAAGGTCTCCCGATACGAAGTACCCCACCAATGCTGAGGTCAACGCAGGCAGCACCATATCTGGGTGTGCAACAAAAGTACTTCCTAACGGCAAGCACCCCCGCCATTTCGCATGTTTTAATATAGGTCTTAATTTGGGGGAGGGGCTTAATTTGATTTTGTGCCTATAAAACATGCTGGGACTTCCTATTGAGGGAGGCCGTATTGCTGGAGAAACACAGTACTTAACAGGACTTTCTTCTTCACAGAGAAGCAGAGCTATCCATGTCTGGCATTCAGCTTTGTTCGGGTATTAGAGGTACTACAGTTGAAAAGTACTGTTTGTGAATGTGTGTGTGTGTGTATATATATATATATATATATATATATATATATATATATATATATATATATATATATATATATATATATATACACACACACACATATATATACATACCTACATATATATATATATATATATATATATATATATATATATATATATATATATATACTATGATATATACATACATATATATATATACATATATATGTATATATATGTAGGTATGTATATATATGTGTGTGTGTGTATATATATATATATACATACATACATACATACATACATACATACATACATATATATATATATATATATATATATATATATATATATATGTCTGGCATTCAGCTTTGTTTGGGTATTTTCCCACGTGGTGCTTTTAAAGTTGTAGCAACGTTTCAGCAGAATCTCATCTGCCATCATCAGGCTTCTGTATGGTGTTTGTGAGTCAGACTTTTACAGTGGTTTCAGATTTAAATTTGGGGCAGCCTATTGCTGTGTCAGAATGGTTTTTTCTTCCTCCTGATTGGTTGAGAGTCTTGGTCTGTGTTTATTGGTCTTGGAGTTTGCTGTGTTCTGCTCCTAGTATCTTCTGTCTGTTTTTTTGGGGGGGGGTTCTTTTTGTATCTTGATTGGCTGGCAACATTGTGTTACTTTATTGGAGGCCTTTAGTGCAGCTTGGCTTCGGGTAAATGGACGGCTATCATTCATTAGGAAGCTGGGTTTCATCTGGGTGCCTGGTTGGGGTGTGTTTGAGCTGGAGGTATCAGGGGGGATCTGTTTGTGCCCAGGTGTTTGCCTGGCTTGTGGTGTGGAGATTTTTTTGTTTGTGAGTGCAGGCTTCCAAATGATTGACAGCCTGGTGGAATCATCTCTTCTGTTCATGCTTTCTGGTCTTTTTTCTGCATGAACAGAAGAGATGATTCCACACACACACATTCACAAACAGTACTTTTCAACTGTAGTACCTTTTTATGAATCAGTCACTCACTGGAGATTGGATGAGCAGTTTCACTGCTGGCTTTCCAGAATCTTAAAATACAGGTGTTTCAGAAGACCCAAACCAAATCACATTAGGTTTTTACTGGATATGTAAACCCAGTTACTGAGTGGTTTCTGTAGCTTTTTTTCTATCCCTGTGCAGAGTTTCATTACTACCCTTTTTTGTCTTTTTTATTCTCCTATTCTCCTGTCTTATTTTATCCTTCAGCCTGCATTTGTACAATAAAGCAAATAAAAATGTCCACACAACAAGCAGGCCTCAAAATGGCATGGGTGGTGATGTCACAATACAAACTCCACGCTTATGTATTTCATCCAGATCACTGAGGCAAATATATAACTATCAGATTACCTATAAAAGTCTGGCTTGTCCTATAATATGCAATGGTCCAGAATAGAATGGAATGGAATGGAATGGAATAGAATAGAATAGAATAAATTTATTGCCCAAGTGTGATTGGACATACAAGGAATTTGTCTTGGTGTAAATATTCTCAGTATAATAAAAGATACATTAAGAATCAAGAATCATAAGGTACAACATTTAATAGCCAATCAAATCATACTAGGAAACAGTCAATATAAATCGTAAGTATACAAGCGACAAAGTTACAGTCATACAGTCACAAGTGGGAGGGGATGGGTGGTAAGGAGTGATGTGAAGATTAACAGTAATAGTAGTGCAGACTTTGTAATAGTTGAACAGTGTTTAGGGAAATATTTGTTTAGCAGGGTGATGGCTTTTGGGAAAAAACTGTGTCTAGTTGTTCTGTTATGCAGTGCTCTATAGCGTCCAGGAGGGGTGGAGTGCAGTGTTGGCTGGGTTTGTTTCCAAAATGTTGCTTTCTGTAGCTCAAGCCCATCTGAAACTTTCTACTGTACTGCCCAAATTCTATGCCTGCTCCCAAACCCATTCAAGGGTACGGTGGTATCTTCCATAATTTGGGAATTCTTAAAATCCTGCTCAGCGCAGCCCCTACATCACGTTACAACCACTGTTGCTCCACACAGATAGAGAACATCAGATTACCTATATTATCTCAATGTAGGCTTTATGCAAAATTGTCAAGGATCAGCCATAGGTGCACAACGTGTAAACCAATAGCTTCCATGGGTGGTCCAATTAAATCCATTGTTCTGAGCTCACAGCACAAGCTACACCTGAAACTAGTCCCTTCAATTAAGATCAGTTCAAACGTGCTTGGCTACTTCATTCAAGGTGTCGTCCGAACCCACTGATCTGACACTTCGCGTGGCAGGTACACTTACCCAGAGGAAGGACCTGGGAAACCCAGGAGCTGCTAGACCCGCTGCTAAAACTGATACGGATCCCCGCTGCCAGGGGGGCGGACTCCGCGTTGCCCATGGCGAGGAGGCGAGTGCCAGGGGTCTCTTTCCCCGGGAGTCGGAAAGCGAGCGGGGAGGGGTCGCCTCTCCGAGCTCTCCGAAAGCAGCAGGCGAGGGGCTCTGAGGCGGACTTCGGCTTTTGGCAGCTGCCAGTTTTCCCGCCTGAGCGCGCGAGTTCAAACCCCGGCACGTGGGCGAGGAGACCGACCAATGGGCGAGCGTGGCGAGCCGCGGCCTCCGCCTCAGCCTTGTCCTCGAGGAAGGGCGCCGCGGCCGTCAGGGAAGCGAGGAAAGGCTCCACCCGGCTGCTTGGAGTCTCAGAAGCCGCAGAAGCCTCAGCTTCCTTAGAAGCTTACAGGGCGGCTGAAGGGGTTTCAGGGAAGTCTCAAGCGAAGTCTCAGCGCCCCAGCATTAATAATACTGTTAACTAGCCTTGCCAAGCTGGCTAGAAATTGTGGAAGCGGAAAGCTCAACATGACTCCTGGAAGGAACTAATTTGGCGAAGAGCTTCTATACTCTTAATTACTAATAAAGGAGAATATTTGCAGCTCAGAATTGAAATGAGGGGTGGTCCTTGGTGCTCTCTGAGCTTGCTTGTTTTCTTGCAGCTTGTTTTTCTTGGCGCTTCTCTTTCCTGAAAAAAATGCTGACACCTATCTGGTTGCCCCAAGATGTCTTTCTCAAAGCTTTTGAGTGACATTGCTGTGAAAGAGGCATTTGAGAGAATTTTGATAATGGTTGTCCAAGTGCAAGCAATGGAATGATTGTGATATCTGGCTACTAGTAATATCCTGCTAATGCATTTCTTATCTATTCCATAGAAGCTACAAACTATTAGGCTATTTCTAGTACATTAACCAACGTAATAGCTCCAAACCAATTATTCTAAAATATTCAAACCTGATGTGCAAGACAGCAAATAAAAAAACCACAGTCCGGGTAGTATTGGCCACTTTTGAGAGAAAAGTGCCAGAAAATAGTACCTGGAATGAACTAATGCTAATCATGCTATTAGTGATTGAACAAGACCCATATTTATAAAACCACATGATGTGGATATTAACCACAGAAAGAGTCACCCTCCCAGGAAAATCAGATAAGAAACCTCCATGTGCCAACAATTTTTTTAAAAAATCCCTTTATCAAAATCTGAAGCATACAGAGAAATATCTGCTGGCTATGCTCACTTTGCAGTGGTGGTAACAGTATGTGAAAATGAAAACTTTTCTTTATGAAGACTCTGCCAAGGACTGAATTCCTAGAACAAGACAACCGAAGCATTTCAATTAAGATAAGAACATCCCCTCTCAGCCACAAAGCTCTTCTGAAGTTCAGAGTGCCTTTTATTTCTTCAAAGGAAGATCCAACTCAAGCATTTAAAATGCTGAATATTTCCACTGGGAAGGTATCATTTATTTCCTGAATATTCCCACTGGGAAGGTATCATTTATTAAAGCCAAGAGGTCTGGCTTTGCAGACTATAATCATGGAAATGAAAAGAATTATGGTGTGTCACCAAAACTTGATGCATCACTTGCCCAGAAATATGTTCCTCTGAACCAGAACTGCAAAAAGATAATATAGTTGATTCACTTGGATCCATGTCTGTGAAAGCAGAAGCGGCTGTCTATGGAAACTTTCACCCTAAGTAGCTTTCTTAATAGGGTATCTAAAGCAGAGCTCTCAATCTCCTGGTGCTGGCTACGCCCACACCCAGTTTAGCAAAGAGGGGAAAAGTTGTGATACATCATGTAACAACAACGTGATGCCATGGGTTTGACATCCCTGCTCTAAATGGTTTGTATTAAGAATATCAGATCTGGAGTGAGAAATTCACACATTCAGGAGATGACAAAACTCTCTCTAGGAGGAGCCTATGAACTCCAGATCTTTTATCTTTTATGCTATTGGATAGTCATCTGGGCAGTAGTGCTGTCATCACCCCAATGGGGCTGCAGTTTCTTATCTCATTGCTGCCATCCTGTGGCCATCTGGATATATGCAGTCCAGACCTGGTGATCCCAAATGGATTAACTTCAATCATCTCAAAATAGAAGAAGGATTTGTAATTTTGAGGTGAAATTGACTCAAATGGCATGCAAAAGCTCCCTCTCGTTTCTTCTCGGAGCATTTTCTTCCAGTCTGTTTAATCAGATTACATCTTCCTAATGTACAGCAAGCGAAACAGGACACTCTTAGAAAAGAAGCTGCATGTTTTCTTTTTTCTTTTTATGTCTAATGTTTAAATGTTTCCTGATCATTTCAATAAATCCCTTGGAGATCCTAGGTTTTTCTACCCTCCCTATTTCCTTATTTAATTTATTCACTTGAAATAAATCTGGCAACCTGCTTTTAAGTAGCAAAATGCTCCACACATACTGTAACCACTGTTTTACAAAAGTAAGCCATTAGAGGGGGACATTTGTCTTTTCCTGTTTGTACTGTAAAATAATGACAAATACAAAATTAAATGCATAATATATGGTGTGCCCAAAAGATATAGTCCAATCTGTCGAATGCATTTTTTATTTAATTGATTTTTGTGTTTCACTTCATAATCCATTAAAATATGATATTGTACAGAGTTATTGATCTAGCCAAGCAGAGATCTCTATACACTTTGAAATCTGCTAAAAAAAAGTTCTTCCTGGGACCTCTGAAATGAGGATGGCTCCCACTGGTACATGATTAAAACCTAACTGCTCTGGAAGGCATTCAGCAGCTGACATTAAATATTAGCATTCATCTTAAATCGGGACTTAAATTATTACTGTATGTTTATTCTATTTTGTCATTGTTATGTAAAATTTTAAAGATGTAGTTTCTGAATGTCTATGGAGATTCTCAGTCATCCAGGTGATGGTTGTACCAAGATACTTTTTCCAAAAGGCAACTGCATTTTCTCTTTCTTTCTTTCTTTCTTTCTTTCTTTCTTTCTTTCTTTTCCTTTCCTTTCCTTTCCTTTCCTTTCCTTTCCTTTCCTTTCCTTTCCTTTCCTTTCCTTTCCTTTCCTCTTTTATTTTCTTTTTCCCTTTTTTTCTTTTCTTGAAAACATTTAACTTCTCATCCAAGAATCTTCTTCAGTTCTGACTGAATAGTGGGGTATGAAGGCATTTATATGCTTTGCAGTCATCTGGTTGTTAGCACTCTGAGGCTCGGTTGTTAGCTCACAGAGAGTCATTGAGGCCACCTGGGGGTTTATCAATATTCTCAGAATCATCTGAATCAGTGTGCAAATGGGTGTGGAATTTTCTTGGGACTGCTATGTCTCTGAATGCCATTGAAGCAACCTGGATTGAGGAGGCAGATGCATCTTAAAAGTTAAGAAACACTTTATTGGTGAGCTAGGTGGCATATAAACTAACTAAATAAATAAATGAAATGAAAAAGCCCAAGTAACTAAAATCTAAACTAAAATCTAAACTAAAAGCCCAAGTAACTAAAAAGAAGTGAAAATATGTAGATCACCACTGGATGACAGCAAAGACTCCTGTTTGGTTTTATTTGTTTAGCTCTTTGTTACCATCTAGCATTCATCTGGATATTTGGAATCAAAGGAGTAACGATGATAATATTGGGTGCTAATAGGAATCTATAAAGTGGATAAATTGGCAAACTGATGTGTCACCTGGGAAAATATCCTACTGAAATCTAATGTTGTTAAATTGTTATTATTACAGTTTACCACACCTTGCCAGATACCTGTCAGAGAACTGGCTTATCACATTTTGAAATAATTAAAATCATTCATTACCATCTACGCAAAAACATTCAAAATTAAGTGTAGAGCAGGAGTCCCAAACCTAGCAACTTTAAGACTTGTGGACTTCTACTCCCTGGGAGTTCAAGACCGCAAGTCTTAAAGTTGCCAGGTTTGGAGACCTCTGGTAGAGTCTTATCCCCTGCTGATCTTGATTTTTTTTTTTAGAAAGGCTTCGTGTCATATTTTTGGGATCTATATTTACCTTTTCTATGTAGCTTCCTCACACTGACAGTTAGTGTGTGTCAGCCAGTAGCCTGAAACCTTCTTCCTGTTCAGTTGTTTCCAAATGAGCTCCACCACACAACAACAAATACACCCATTGTTTGTCTTCAGAGGCATGACCTTATTCTTGCTCCTCTTACATTTCATTCCCTTTCAGCTGCTCCAGCTCATGAGGTCAATGAATTTATTTTACATAATTTTCTGCTTCTTCTTTGTATTAACACCACCTTGGGGCTGGCTGTCATCTGGACATTTCATCAGCCCTCTTCTTCTCTACCAGGTCATTCATCAAAATGTTTAATTAAAATGTCCATGAAAGTCCAGTCACTCCTGAAAGTTACTGTGCTCCAAATAGAAATCTAACACTCTATAGTTCTTCTTTCATGGATGGAAAATAATTTGAAATTTTATCACCGTTCCTTACAACATTAACTAGCAATTCCCCAGAGATCCCCCTAAGTCAGTTTTCTCTGATCTGGTGTTCTTTATGTGCACGTATTGAAACAACACTACCAGAATTCTTAGCTAACATAACTAAATCCCTCAAAGGAGGCTGGATGAAGTGATGGTAATTGTAGCTCAGTAGCATCTGGTAATTACAAGTTATTGTACTGCCCCATTGTGTAGCATAAGTGTTGTACTTATGATTCTTGACTCTTGACAAATGTATCTTTTATTTTATGTATACAGAGGGTATTTGCACCAAGACAAATTCCTTGTGTGTTCAATAACACTTGGCCAATAAATAATTCTATTTTCTTCTCTTCTCTTCTATAATTCAACTCTTTTGGCTTAGGACCAAAATTTTCAAAAGACCAGCTAAAGTATGTCATTCCCAGATATGGTTATATGCATAAGGAATGCAACATCTTATATCACCTTATAGCTGGGGAACATTTAAAGCAATGTAGCCTCATTTATGCATAATATTAAAGCATTTGCAATAGGCACAGGGGTTTGTCCTCCTCATAGATGTGCTCTGTGTTCCTTTTCAAGAAGTGTGTTCCTTCATTCAAGAAAGAAAGGAAAGTGAAGCTAATTACTTGAGCTTTTTAAGACCTATGCAAGGATTGTGATAATATAGTCCATTTTCTCATTAGGCACTGTAGGAGGAAAGTTATATTAGTCTCTGGTAACCAAAAACCAGAAGGAATCTGGGCTGTAAATCATATCAGGTACACAGAATGACTAGACCTTACCAAAGCAATATTTAAATTGGGAAAGGGAGAAGGAAAGAAAGGAAGACAAGCTGGTTGTACAAAATATAGGTTATAAGCATATGTTGTTGTCTAATTTGCCCCACCAGTTATACCCATAACACCATCAGAGGCCCCAGCCCAGCAGGTACACATACTAGATCAGAGACATTTTCATATGGGATATCATATATCCCAACATCTGCCAGAAATGCCCCTCTGGACAAATGGGACAAAGTTTGTGCAAAGGAATGAATGGACACGAATGTGGCATCAAGACTCAAAACAAGAACAAAATATTAGCAGAATATATTGAAGTCCTATAACACTTTCAAAGATCCCCAGAATGATGATCTTGGAAAAGTGAGACTTCAATTGAGGGAGAGATTGCTGAATTTCAGTTTCAGGCAGTCTAGAAGGTATTAATAAACAGAGTGAATTTTTAACACAGTAGAAGTGTTAACTGATAATGTACTTGCAATACACCTCGTGTGTAACCTGCATTTGCCTAACTAATATGCTGTCCTCGCTCTACCCCTCCACTTCTTCCTAGTTTAACTCATAGAACAGTGCGTCTGATGAAGAAGCGGCAGCTCACAAAAGCTTGTGTTTTTTAGCCAGAAAAGATGCCAGCAGGCACCTTCTGATTTTCATTTCCTGATTAGTCTCCTAAGATCACCCAGCTGTAACCGAACTGTAAAGCCTATCCTCATTATAACAACAAAGTGGAAATAAGATAATTGTAAGAAAAATGAGAAGTTAATAGTGGGGGAATCCTCCCATATAGCTACAACAGCCACTGATCATGAATCAGCATAGCCCTTGGATTAGGAAAGGATCTCAGGTTCCTATCAATCAACCACAACTGTAGCTTCAGTTTCTCTCCTTGACCAAAAGATGGCAGCATGTGATCTGCTTTATTAAACTGAGTTACTGTTGGTTTTCATGGACTGTATGCATCTTCATCTCAGGGATATCCCCCAGTTATTCACCCCATATACTTTAAGCAATGGAAAACAGAGACCAATCACAGTTTCCTGTGTGTATCTGTGGCAGAAAAGACAACACATACTCATTGAACAAGATATAAGCACTCCATGGGCCAGTCTTAATAATCTATCGAAAACCTTTGCATGAAATACCTCTATTCTGCATACAAAAAGGCATTTGGAGTAGAAAGACTAAGGTTGTGTTTATGTTTATTTCAAGGTACTAAGTTCTAAATTACTAGTTGAGACTTTCCTCACAGTGATGATGATGATGATGTACTGATGATGTACTGATAATGTTGCCTAATAGGGTAATGAAATGTTTGTAGGAAAACAACCAAGCTCAGAGACTTTACAGTTCAAGTTCAACCCTGTGCTACAAATATTATTTTCTATTGGTACATAGTTAGGCAGTTAACTATAGTTGAGTACATAACTATCTGGAGGGCAATTGTCTTTAGTATAAGTGAAAAATTCTTTATTGATTTGTTGCACATTCTGCCTTGCTGATTCAAGTTGTTTACCCTGTCATTTGTCTGACTTGTTTGAGTTTTTCCCCTGATTCTTTTGGTTATTTAATCCATTGATTATTCACTATTTAACTTTGCTTAGTGAGAAAAATACATTTATCGCAAAGATATAATAAAGAACACATCTAGGAGTATCACTTCAGAACAAAAGAAGTGTACAAAGTTGGTGTGTTAACCCAAGTTGAAGGAATTTCCTCATCACCCATATATTTAGTATATCATGACTAGTATCAGCTACCAGACGCCAGAAGACATCACTAGAAACATATAATGCTATCCTATAATCTGGCGGCATTTTAATTGTAAGTCACTTGGGGAGCCAGTCTAGACTGGGAACTCCTCAAATTTGTCTTGCCTCTAGAAAAATATTTGGCCTTTGTACATGTATATATGCACACACACCAGTTTGTGAATGTGTGTGTGCTTATGCACTGTATGTCACAATATAAACCTGCCCTTCCTTATTTGCATTCTAACAAGTATGCACATCACAAATTTTGTATCATATCATGACACACATTTTGTCACTGGCTCTTCTTGCTCCCTCATGGAAGCTTTTGGAGAGGTGTAATTTTGTGTGTGTGTGTGTGTGTGTATTCATACATATATGGATTCACTTAAAGACATTTTGTTGATGTTGGGTTAGAAATTTTAATTTCCATCTAGTTTAATGGTACTATATTAAATTTAAAGTTTGCTTCAAATCTTTTCCCAGTTCCTTTTCTATGTTTTTTGTGTGTTTCAGTTCCTAAACTTCAGTTCCACAATCTTTATGTCACTTGCCTCAGAAAGCTTGAGGAAGTTACAATTGCAGTTACAGTCCTATGTGTTCTGATCAAGGAGTAAGTTGGAGTTACCAAGCTAAATGTAGCTAAACAACTTTATAGTCAAAACCTTTTTCAACCTTGCATAGAACAAATAAAAATCTCACCTCTTTCAAGATTACTTAAATAGAAACAAAACATGTGCAACAATTCTAGAATAGATAAAATGACACAACTATCTTCTCTGAGGACAATGAATGCTGAATGAGGAAGTGCAGGAATGTTGTCTCTAGCTAAATAGGAAGAGTTACATAATAATAAACAAAGTAGGTCAAGGCCATGGTCAGCCTAGCTCAGTATCCTGTCATCAGTGCTAGACATTTCAGGAAAAAGTGCAGAACATTTTGGAACAATTATAATTAGGCACAACCTGTTATTTAGCACTAGCTTTCAGTCATCAAGATGGCCTCAGGATACAACAGCATCCTGCCCTGATTTTTGTAGACTATGACAGAAATTTTCTGTATTGGCTGACATGCTCCTGTGAGATCTTTGATTTATGTATGCTGTATGCTACTTTGTGCTACCTCTGAATTTTCTATTATCATTTGTATTGTGACCAAGGACTGGAAAATTATAAAGGCCATTAGGCACAGTTATTGGTAGGGAAATAATTCCCAATATTATATTTGACCTCTTTCTTCAGGAAATATTTTCCACTAGTTCCTGCTTAATGCTCATACATCAGAAGGAAGTTTCCAATGCAGCATACAGAATAATAGAGTTGGAAGGGAACTTGGAGGTCTTCTAGCCCAACCCCTTGCTTAAAAGGGAGACCCTATATCATTTCAGACAAATTGTTACCCAGTCCCTTCTTAAAGCCTACAGTGTTGGAGCACACACAACTTCTGGAGGAAAGTTGTTTCACTGATTAATTGTTCTCCCGGTCAAGAAATTTCTCTGTAGTTCTCGGCTGCTTCTCTCTTTGTTCAGTTTCCATCCATTGCTTCTTGTCTTCCCTTCAGGTGTTTTGGAAAATAGGTTAACCCCCTCTTCTTTGTGGCAGCCCCTCAAATATTGGAACACTGCTATCAATAATAAGATATAAGATAAGCAATGCCCACTATAAGATATACTGATAATGGTGTAACAGTAATATTCAAAATTTTGAATAAAATGTTTTTTAGCACTTTATTTGAATTAATTTTATTGTTATTGTTTTGTTTTGTCACAGAATGCTAGAAAAATCAGCTCTCTGTCCTTACAGAGTTATTGTAATGATCATAAAAGCAGAGCAGACAATTGTAGGTATGTTGCCTTCAGTTCCTGGAAGAGAAGTCAGATAGACGTCCATGAGCAATCCTACGGAACAAGAGCACTCAGGCCTGGGTAAAATGATGGATAAAATGATGAACAGCCCCCTTTGGTGCAAAGCATACAAATCCCACCCCCCCTTCTTCTTAACTTATGTGAAAGATGTTTAGCACGCCAGATGTTTTATGACTCCCATGCTTTTACCTTTTCTAGTTTTCCATTATTGATTACATAGCCACCTGATAGTGAGATGGACATCATGTAAATTTAATAAATAGTAAAAAAAAAGTTAAATAAAAAAAACCTCAGATAGAGTTCAAAAACACACACATCGTCACATTTAACAAAGGTTCTGCAATATTTCATGTTCTTTTCTCAACATGCATGAGATGGGTGGCTATATCTATTCAATAAATAAACACTTGAGATGTACATATATCTAGTAGAATTATTTTTCCCCCAAATGTTGAATGGTAGGCTGAAATTCTATGAAATACATTGATAAGTTTCGCAAAACTGTGAATGACAACTATAATCTGAATCTGTGATTTGAGATCTTTCAATATCTTAGCAGGCCTTGGTCCCAGACCTATCAGCAGTTGAAGTACTAGCTGGCCCCTTGTTGTGGTCTGCAACTCCAGTGGTTCCTGCTTTTTCTTCTATAAAGAGAGGCCAATGACAATGGTCACATATAATGTTTAGCGCAGGGGTCTTCAAACTTGACAGCTTTAAGACTTGTGGATTTCAACTCCCAGAATTCCTACTCCTGTCATGTTAGCTCAGGAATTCTGGGAGTTGAAGTCCACAAGTCTTAAACTTACCAAGTTTGAAGACCTTTGCATAGATTTACAGCAATTAAAATTAGCTAATTTTCTAGTTTGCTAAAGATAACTTTTTCAAACTGCATTTGGAGAACCCAATGATTGTATCAGAAATTGATAAGGTTGACCATGAAACACTTAAGGGAAGTGGTGAGGGGGAAGAATTCACTTAAATATAGAAAGTTTTCCATTACTGGAACTTTGCCTTTTGACCAGGGTTTTTTTTAATGACATTCCACAGCCTGAAAAAACTTGAAATTCCCCCAAATGAATGGATTGGAAAGAACAGGGGGGAAAGCTAGAAACCTTAGCTGATGCAGGCTGTTTGTGTTCTCACTGTTTATTTTATAGATGTTCATTATTTATGTTCTGGTTTTCATTTATCTTTCAGCCGAGCAATTATGCAGGTTTCATGCAGGCTAATTCAGGCTTGAATCTGCACTGTACAATTCCATCATAATGCCTTTTTTATCTTCATTACAGAGCAATTATTAAACAATATTCTTATTCATGTGGTTCACTAGCTGGCACAACCTATCAGGCCTGGAGGCAGGAGAGAGAAATAAAAAACATATTCCAAAAGGAGGCAATAATAAACCTCTCTTTAGGGCTGCCAAGAAAATTACAGTGCTGACATAACCAGGAGTTGAACTTTTCTTTTGTTAGAGCAAGAGTAATTTAGGAGGAGGGGTGTATAATCTATAATGCTGGTCATCAGTTATAATGAAGTTTTGTTAAGTAAGGTCATGATCAGAAAACTTGCAAAGGGGAAGCCAGGGAAAGTAAGCACAGTCTGTCTTAAAAACTTACTCATTGCCCGCCTAAGAAAAGCTATTTTATCAGACGGCTTAGCCTTAGCCTATAGTCCCCATGAAAAAGGGATTTAACCATTGGAATTCACTTACCCTCAGCTTAATCAGGCAAAAGGAGAAGCCTTTTCAGATCTGTCTCAGAGGTGGTATTCAGCAGGTTCTGACCAGTTCTGGAGAACTGGTAGCGGAAATTTTGAGTAGATCAGAGAACCAGCAAATACCACCTCTGACTGGAGATTTTACAGTAGCCTTCTTCCACCACGCCTACCAAGCTCATGCCCACAGATCTGGTAGTAAAAAAAAAATTGAATCTCACCATTGTCTGTCTATTCTTTCTTTCGATTTGTTTGTTAGTTTTTTGGTAAACTGGACAAGATACCCAGGCTGAAATGCCAAATCAGGACAATCCCAAGCACATTGGGACATATGCTAACTAGATTTCATGCCATTACAGTAGGCCATAATACACGGACTATCTTGTTGCCTTGTTTTGGAATTTACCTTCCATAACTTACTAAGCCATAATTCATACTTTACAAAACACAACGGCTCATTTTATGCATACAGTAAACACAACCAATCAAATTACATCATGACATAGTGTCATATCTGAGTCAGTATACAGAGCCTGGTTAAGGCAATATAGTTCAGCGTTCAACCCATTAATATACTAAAACTACATACGCATTAAAACTTGACTCACCAAAGCAGACTGATGTCACCGTGAATCTCTTATTAATGCATGTCTGCCTTTTCTCCATTTTTTAAAATAGAACAAACTTCTGTGGAAGAATTTAAGATTTTGAAGACTTGCAGAGATTAGCTGGATGACACTGTCTTTATCACTGAAAAACAGCACCTTTAATACTATTATTTTGAAAGCAGTGGGAGTCATTATTAGTCTATGCTGAACAATTGCCCTCTCCTAAGAAAATGTGGCATTTGTTATGGACATCACAAAGGGGCTGTTGGATATAACTCAAGCCTTCTGGCCTCTTTGCTACAATAACCATAATATCCCTTCTTTGCCCATGCAACAGCTTGTTAAGAACTTGAACTGAGCTCTCAAATGTTGTGCTATGCCTGGTCTTGAGAGATTGTAAAATTACCTACTCCAGTGACTTGTTTCTCATTTTATGGGGACAGTTCCAGTGGGCTTGATTGACAGTTGTCAGTACCTGATCCCAACTGAAGTTAGCCCCTCTGGAATGTACATTGCATACTGAAATTACATAAGATACTAGAAAGAGAGGGGGGGGGAGAGAGAGAGAGGTGTGTCCTTTGGGGCTAGGCCAACATTAGGAAAATGATCATGCACATATATTATTAAATTACATAATAATGAATAATAATAGAAAGACAACTGGAACTAAAAAGCCCTGCCTTGATATTCTGAGAATGGGATGTGCCAGACAAAGAGGATTAAGTGCAGGAAGTAAAACAAATATCTGTTTGTTTGTTTTTCCTGCCAGTAGTTATTTCACAGGATGAATGACTGGTGTTACTATCAGTCAGACATGAGCAACTAAAAAAAAATATAGATGCAAATAGTGAAAATTATGAATTTGAATAAGCGTGAGGAAAAGGATGAGCTTCTCTAGGCAGTCTGTTTGGGATTTTTGAGAACTTTTAATTAAGGATATCACCATAAGCTCCTCTTTAATACTTCCTGTCATGGGAGAGGAGGTTTCCAAATCTAATGAAGAGAGGATTGTCTGGAGCTTTGGGGGAAGCAGGTGGGAATCGGAAATAATAATTTTGCAGGATTCAATCTGGATCGGTCACCGGAACCAGAGGTTTCGTCTTCCAAGCTGGTCCCAGTGACAGAAAAAAGAAAAAGAAAAAAGTCCAGTTGCCTCTTGAAAAAGAATCCTAGAACATGTATATTCACCTTCATTTGTGAATAATAATTTTAAGTGCTATGGAGGGAAGGGTGCCTTAGCAGGTAATGACTAATCCAGAAAGAAATCATGAGGATGGAGTGCAGAACTCAGTGAAAATGTTATATGGAAAAAAGGTAAATTCCCTTCTAAGGGTCACTTTAACTGAAGAAACCTTGACAATATTTTGATGTTTTTCTTGAAATATGAGATGTTACACATTGGAATACATGGTGCCTCTGATTAGCATTTGTTTTGCAATCACCGCATTGCTTATATACAATATCCATATAACAGTTTTAATTTTCCTCAATTTTTTTTTTTCTTACTACTGAAAAGTTGCTAAGGAGAGAAAGGCAGAATGGGTTGCTTGTTAAGTTATTTTAGAAAAGGTATAGTGTTGCCCATCTCCCATATGAACTTTCTGTGGATAGCAACAATCAACAAAAACAATGTAAGATCCCTATAATCCAAATAAAAACCCAGAATTAAAATGATCATAATACAATAACCAAGGCACTGCATAACAAATTCAACCACACAAACCACAGCTTTATTGGGTTCAACTAATATCCTGGCTAAGACACTGGAGAAAAACCAAAAAGGATCTCAACCTGCAATCCCTGAGGCAAAGCTGTTCCTTAGGGCAGACACAATGACAGAGAAAGCATAACTCCTCCAACCCCCCTCCCCCGATCAGTGAACTGGCAAGGTGAGGGAGAAGGGGTGGTTCCATGTTAGTGGTGGGCAATAACATGCACACAGTTCTATTTGCACAAGCAGCAAGCACACACACACCACTCATGCAAATGCAGTTGCCTATACACGAGCTTGCCCGTCACTTTCACAACCCAGTTCCAAACAGGCTGTAGCCCAGTACTGGGCCAAGGCCCAGGGATTGGGGACCCCTGCCCCAGATCGGGGAGAGCTTCTACCTATTGGATCTGGTAAAACAGGCAGAAACTCTTGGAGACACGTGGTCTCAGTGGCGGATTAAGGCTCACTGGTGCCCTAAGCACTGACAAATCTTAGTGCCCCACTCCTTTGTACATCCTGTACAAACGAAGCCATATTCTCAACCTTGTGGTGCACCCTTTGAGCCTGGTGCCCTAAGCCCATGCTTAGTCTGCTTAATGGTTACTATACCACTGGGTGGTCTTATATATAAACTCACCCTTTGCCCGAACTAGCACCTTGAATTGCACTTGGAAGCATGTTGGAAGTTACTGCAGTTCATGCAACAGTGATATAACCAGTGCATCCCAAACTGTGTGAGCCTCCATACTCTGGAAGCTTTTGGGGTGTTTTTCAAGAGAGTCACATATAGAACACATTACAGTAATCAAAAGCTGTAGAGCTGCAGAATTATCTTTTATCAGTAGTGATAGGAGATATTCATCTGGAAGCAGCCTTTATATTTTTCAGACTGAGTCATCACATCTCAAATCAGTATATCAAGACAAGAAGCGGAGGGGGGAGATAATAAAGCAACCAGATGATTGGCATAAGCCCCTACAAGAACCACTTAATAATTATAAGTATTTTTAATTTAAAGATCACTAAGGGCATACATAGAGAAGGGATTGTCCATGTTGTATGAAAAAGTGAATGGAAAGTTTCTCTCTCTTTTTATACTATTAGAATCTGGGAGCAGCTATTAAGATGATTGTTTTGATATTTAGGACGGATAACAAGAAGTGTTCTTCACACAGGAGATATCTGAAGTATGAATATCCTGTAAGGATAGCCTTCAATCAAGAAATAGGTTGGACAGGTTCTGGAAGATAAAATTATCAGTGGTTTTGTAATGTTTTATGTGCTCAGAATACCATTCCCCTGAATCTTAATTGCTAGGAAATATCAATGGGAGATTGCTTTACGGTCATCTTTTGAATTGCACATCTGGATTATCCCAAGGCATTTGAGATTTCCCAATCCATGACTAGAACCTTTTTAGTCTTACAGCTGAATCTTAGCTCAGTACTTTTATCTTAGAGTGTACAGTGCAGGAGACAAAATGTTCAGCTCTGTCATCTATCATCTTTTCCCTTTTCTTTCCCCCACCACATCTCAGATGGCAACCTTAATTTCCCTAAGGGAGGATCAGCCATAGAAAAAAATAAAATAAAGGACATTGAATTAAATGGGGTTTTAATCAGATCTAGTAGGGATTGTATTATATTTGTACTTAGGGACGATAGAACCATCCAGTAAATTGTTTAATTTCATGAGCATCAAATGCTGTGGCCATGAAACTATGCTAAGTAAAAAGAGTTCAGATTCAGAAGGACATTCATATCCCACTGATTTTGGCAGAGGATGTAATAATTCAAGAGACATAGTCTCATGAAACCTGAAGTTCCTCAGAAGCTTTTCTGTCAGAAATCCAGTAAAGCCATGAACAATTTCTTCTTGAATTATGTGCTAGAGGTTCTAGATTCTAGGTTCATTCTATTTCATACACTTGTATGAATCACATCTGTCTCTATTCTCAGAGAGGCCTCTGAGTAACCTGCAACATGGAGATTCACAGCAGACAAACTGAAGCAGAGTAGTTCCCTTGAGGGCAGGACTTTTCAATAAAGCTGCCAGAATGCACACAGATACAGGTAATCGTAACAGAGAGATTGACAATTCACCTACCCTTAAATGACATGGATGGCCCCAGAATACAGGTAGTCCTCAGGTTGTGACCACAATTGAGCCCAACTTTTATGTTGATAACTGAAACATTTGTTAAGTGAGTTTGCCCCATTTTACAACTTATCTTGCCACAGTTGTTAAGCAAATGTTAAGTTAGTAACATGGTTGGTAAGTGAAATCTGGGTTTGCCATTCACTTTGCTTGTCAGAAGATCACAAAAGCTAATCGCATAACCCTGGGACACTGCAACCATCATAAATATGAACCAGTTGCCAAGCATCTGAATTGTGATCATATGACCATGGGGATGTTGCAATGGTCATAAGTGTGAAAAACTGTCATAAATCACTTTTTTCAGTGCTATGTAACTTTGAACAGTCACTAAATGAATTATTGTAAATTGAGGACTACTTGTATTGTATAACCAATCTCTAATTTATGTGAGGAATAAGTTACTCACAACTTGCAACATACAATGTCCTAGTTGCATCATCTTGGAATCTATTACTTTACGGGAGTCTCACACCAGCCAGTCCTTGATTGACTGTAGAATCATTTCTCCTCCATCTCAACTTCACTTTACCAGAGAAATCAGCAAATGTTTACTGAAAATATTTAAAGCCAAGAAATCATTATTGAACAAGAGAGCAAGATGCTTCCCCCACCCATCAGTTAGTAGGAACACATCTTGTAATAATTTACAAACAGTCTAAGTCCATTCAGATGATCAGGAAATTAAGAATCAAGAATGTGATTTAGTTTATAATTTATAAGTATTATCCTGTAAATAGCTTGCAAATAGTTCCTAATCACTGGTATTTTTAGCACTATTTATTACATTTATCTGGATTCTTTCTTCCCACCCATCTTTTAAAGGAATGTAATACAAAACTGTCTGAAAAGGCAACATTTAAAATTGGAACAAAAAGCACATACTGCAGAGAAGACAAAGCTTAGAAAGCAACTTTATTAACTATAACCTACCCTACCCTACCCTTTTATAATGGAATAACTTTCTGATTGGAATCATGAGAAAAAGAAAAGCATTGCTTTTAAGGCTTGTATGAATAGAGATTGAAGGAGTTTGTGAGCTGCTCATAAGCTGCTAGTTGTGTAGGTCAAGAGTAATTCTTGTCCAACCAGATGAAGTCCAATGGAAAGCTTGGATAATACAAGTTATATTTTACAGGGATAATATACCTACGGGATAATTATTGTAGATCCTGATGTTTCTGAAGTGCAATATATAGAGGCAAACTTTTTTAACCCTAGATTTTAACGAACCTTTCTTCACTATCCTCCAGAAGCTGTGTAGGTCAAAGGAACTAACCTCAGCCAGAGTGATCCAATATATCGAGACATCCTCTACATCAGAGGTCTCCAAACTTGGCGACTTTAAGGCTTGTGCACTTCAGCTATGCTGGTGGGAGAATTCTGGGAATTGAAGTTCACAAATCTTAAAGTTGCCAAGTTTGGGGCCCCTACTCTCTATATTGGATCACACTGGATCAGGTTAGCTCCTCTGACCTACACAGTCTCTGAAGAATAGCAAAAGAAGGTTATTTAAAACCCAGCTTTAGAAAAGTTTCTTCGTGATTACTATGCACTATTACTTTGTAAGATCAGGAAAAGTCAAGCTGGTTTTCCTGCTAATAATAATGATCGCTTGCCTTGGTGCTGATTATCAGGCACCTCTAGGACCATTATCTCAAGCAACTTTCTAATTTTCTGAAACCTCACCCTTCTGCTGAGCTGGGGAGCCTAGGACTTCTTGAAAAACCAGATCTTGTGCTGCCACAAAAAAGCTCTGCTGTGCTGATGCAGTCACTTATTTGGCAGCGGCTATGCAAAGCCCATTTTTTTCATTTCAAGCACTGACGTGAGCTGTGCAAAGCTGGAAGTAATTACATTAGGCCACAGCAGTCTAGCATTCCCAGTGAGCTTGGGAGTATGCCCCAGGCTCTTGTGTTCAGGACTGCCTGCTTTGCAAGGCCATGGCAAGCTCAACCCTGGAAAGTACAGTAGCTTTTCAGACTGCGGGAATAACTAGCTCAGCTTCCTCATCAGAAAAAGAGCCTCTGAATGTGTTGGATCTGGGGCAGAGTTCCAGCATTCGGTTCAGCTCAGGACTATTTTTAGTTGAAATAATTATTTGGTATTTCATTGGGAAATAATGATCTAAAAAAGATGTTTTTCTTAGACCGAACATATTTCATAGCTAGGAAGCCAAGTAATCTGCTTGAGCTGTTCTGTAAACAGAGGTTTTTATGAAAGTGTTTTTTAAACTTAAGTGTTTTTAAGAATGTGTTTGTGTTGTGTTGTTTTTATGGCTGTATTCCATTGGACAGCTTCAGAGATACAACTATGTAAATGCACAGCTGGTTAATACATGCAAAAGGACTACTTTTCAAATATTTCTAAAATTTTGTAGCCTTACAATCTCTTTTGCTGTCATATGTTTCAGCTGTAAACATAACAAAGACTCCACTGAATTCCTTGCAATATGTCTGTATGGGTAGACATTCTCTAGGGCAAAAAGCTTTACCAGAATGTTGTTGTTGTTGTTCTGGCAATAGGACCATCAGTTTAAAGATGTTCCTCACTGTAAGATATCCCAAGTGGTAAATGATGATTCATGCCAGGAGCACTGCGTAAATGATACAGTTGAAAGTATTTACTACAGATTAAATCTAATCTTCACTTTTTAAAAAAGAGGAAAATGTAGGTCTATGTTGTACAGGACAAAGGTATCAGTGGGCTATTTTCCCCTGGTAGGAAGCAACAGTGATTAAACAGTGGTTAAAACAGGCATTGGAGATGGAAAGATCAAGATATGTGTATTGTTGTTGTTTCTTAAAAGTTAAAATAAAAGTGTGTGAATCTCTACTGATTTCATAACAGTATGCATGGATTTGGACTAGAAAGAGCCAAATTCAAAAGCCCACTCAGCTATGAAGCTAACTAAATTATCACCAGTTGGAATTATTATGTGGATAAAAGAAGGGAGATCGCCTCACAAAAAGATGGGATGAAAATGTAATATTGTAAAGGAATACTTTTTGTGGGGGTCCTCCTCCCTCTTCTCAAGGGTATTATTTTGAAAGAGTGGAAGAGGTCTCATCTGCTATTTTCTGGCCATTTATTAAATATTACAGTGGGTGAGGTGGAAACCTCTGTTTCTCATGCTAGCGAAAGTATTTTCCAAACAGAAGAATAAGTAGAAGGGAGGCCCAGGACTGAAACCTAACAGGGACTACTATAAGTTAGCCAGCGATATTTTTAAATATGAATAATTATACCTCATATTTGTGGCTTCCTAATTCTTTGCAATGAATATAGTCACCTTCTTGGTTCTGTTTGGAAGTGTGGAATGGGAACAGAGTTAAATAGTCGCACCTGGTATAATGCCTTGGGAGTTTGCAAGTATACAGACTTTTTTTTGTCTGTGTCTATGCCAACAAGTCCCTGTAGTTTTTTGGGCAGTGGTTTCAAAAGTGGTTTGTTCCTGCCTGCTTCCTGAGAGGCAATGACTGGCTCAATGTCACACAACTGGCTTCCTACCTAAGGTGGGACTAGAACTCATGGTCTCTTGCTCTTTAGCTGGTTGCTTTAATTATTGCACTAAACTGACTTTTCTTTTTTTCAATATCAATAATTATTCTTTGTGAATTTTCACTTTCTCCTATATTGGTTACATTACTCAAAGCAACTTAGAAGTCATTCCACAAAGGAAGCAAATCAATTAAACTCAAGAACAATAAAGAACTGACACTTATTGGCTGCAAAAATCTGGGTGACCACTAGTTGCAGCAAAGAATTATAGAAAACTTTAACCCTTTACTGCAATCCAATGGTTGACCAGATTTCAGCTCCAGGCTAATGATCAGGTCATTAAAAAAAGGTGATAGGTATATGCTTCTGCAACTTTTAGAAAAAATCTACAAGTTGAAAAGTAGACGTCTATGGAGATTCTCAGTCATCCAGTTCATGATTGTCCCAAAGGTGGTTTTTTCAAGAGGCAACTGGACTTCCTTGTTCACTTGGAAAATCCAGTTGCCTCTTGAAAAAAGCACCTTTGAAAAGTAGATGTGGAATGCAGTGGAAAAAATAACCCCACTGCTCTTCTTTCTTTCACTATGGCTTCTGAAATAAGTATAGAACATGTTTTCAGAAACTTGACATGCCTCCTTGCATGTTATCAGGTTGGGGAGTTTATAAAATAATGGCAGTGAAGTGCCTGACACTATTGAGTAGCCCATTTATAGAGTATGATAGCATCTTCACCAAAACAGAAATACAATGGAGTCTAATGGCTAAATTGTATGCTTCTTCCATTATTAAAATTATGAACTAGAAAGCACAAATCAAAATTTATTTTTATATTGTCCCAAAGGTGCTTTTCAAAAGGCAAGTGGACTTTCTTTGTTTTTTTCCTTCAGCTCCTTTCTTTGAGCTGAAGATGCTTCTTGGATGAGAAGTGAAACATTTTTAAAAAAAGAAAGAAAGACCAGTTGTCTTTTTTAAAAAGCACCTAACCCTAACCCTAACCATGACCAGGATGACTGAAAATCTTCATAGACATATTTTTGCATTCTTTTTTTTTTTTTTTTCAGAAAAGGGAACAACGGATGTGGGAAGGGGGTTCATTGTACTCTCGATCCCATCCATATTTTTTTATTGGTCATAAGCATGGTATGCTGTTTTTGGACAATATCTATCTTAACTCCTTGGAAAGATAGCACTTGCACAAAATCACCAGAAAGCTGTACTCAAATTGGGAGGAGGAGTGTATTCTTTTTAGTGCATCTGAAAATAAAGTTGGATTGCTGCTTTGGGAAAGGGCTTCAACAATAGACCAAATACCCCCTCTGGGACTCTCTTGGAGACAGGCTCATCTGATGAGGAGCTAGAGGCAGAATGCCAGGTTTTGGTTTAGTTATGAGTGGAATGTCTATAGCGCTTTTCAGGAACACTGTGTTCCTTCCTGCAATATGAACGTCACTATCCCCAAGCAAGAAGGCCAAGCAGGAAGACTCAAACTGCCCTTCATGTTCCCACCCTCCTTTACCCTGGATTTTAAAGGCTGTGCTGTTTTTTTTAACCTAGTACAAATAATTCCTTCTTTCATAAGCAGGAGGTGAGGGAAATGAATGGAACAATGGTCATTGGTTGGCCAGAATAGACTAATTACGTACTAAAGGGCATACACTTTCTTATCCCACAGCATTATCTCATGTTCCCACACAAGAATATGTGGAGGGCCTTATTGATCTTGAAGGCCTGGTCTCCAATAATGTCTCTCTTCTGCAGAATTAGTCTAATTCTCATAGTCCCGGCAAGAGTTTTCATACAGACACTAGCTCCATATGAGCTGAAAGCAGCAGGTAACTTTACTGTCAACTATCTTTCTTTTTTAAAGCTACCAATTGGTTTCCAATTTGTTTCAAGGGGTTGCAGTGGTGTTCAAAGGACAAGTGATGGACAGATCTTCTTATACCAGGGGTCTTCAAACTTGACCGCTTTAAGACATGTCGACTTCAACTTCCAGAATTCTTCCTCCACTCATGTTAGCTCAGGAATTCTGGGAGTTGAAATCCACAAGTCTTAAACTCGCCAAGTTTGAAAACCCTTGTCTTATACCGTATAAACCTATTCTCTGTTTCTTACCCTTGGACACCATGTGTAACTGAAGAAAAGGACTTCTTTGTTCTGGCATCCTAATTGGGGATTGATGGTTTCTTTCCAGGCGGCCAGTCTGATGCTAATATTTGTTTATTCTTTGGATTTAAACAATGGCCCACTTAATCAACTTTCTTTTTTTTTTTAACAAATTTTATTAGTTTTACAAAAACAATACACAAACAATCAAGGCATAACAACTTAAGAAATCTTTTCTAAAAAAACAACAACCAATAGAACATACAAAATAATTCCAAATTGTAATATAGATATTTACGTTATCTGTTTAACTTCATATCTTATCCCAACTTCTCCTTTTCATTCTAATTATCCAAATTATATTTCTTGCTAATTAAAATTTTATTGCCTTTCATAAACAATACAAAACATAAAACATTAAAAAAAACACCTAAAACATCTTTTCTGAAGGCTGCTTGATCCCGGGTTAAAACTCTTCACACAGACACAAACTCAAAAATCATATTCACTTTATATATCATTCCATATCTATTACCATTTTCAATTTTCTATATAGCTTCTTCCCTCTTTTATCTCTCTTAATTTTATTTTATTTATCTTATCTCAATTCAGTTCATAATACTTATCATTCTTTGTCTGTTCTATTTCCACCTATCCATTCATCTTTTTTTCTTTTAATATACTTCTCCTGCACACTGATTGGAGTGACGCCTTTAACTCATTGCCCTAACTTAAAATTACTTATTATAACACTTAATTTATATTGGGATTCTGTTTAGTACATTCTAGAGTTACACAATAACTTTTATAAGAAGGGTAAAAACACAACAATAACTAAATAAAATCCTATATAACCACTATCCACATCATTAAGAAAACTAATCATATATATTAATACTCATTTATATCTTAAGCATTTTACTCTAGATACACATATAAAAACACAATCTTATATACCTTCCAGAATCCCTTTTTTTTTTTTAAATTAAATTTACCCATTGTCTCTGAATAAGCTTTGTTTCTTTGAATCTTGCTTCCCACCATTAAGGCTTCTCATCCCCCCCTTTCTCTCTTGCTATTTCTTCTCCTTGTTCTTTTTACCCCTTTGTCTCTCCTCCTCCCTTTTCTTACTCCCTTTCTGTTGTTTTCTAACCTTGCATCCACCTTTCATCTCATTTTTCTCTTTTTTGGTTGTTTTTTTCAAGCCTTAAAATCCCCTTTTTCTTACCCTCTTTCTCCTCCTCCTCAAAAAAACCCCATTGTTCATCAAAGATGGCTTCTTCTTCTTCTTCTTTGTCCCAGTCGTCCTGCTGCGTAATCAACTTTTCATAAGTGCATACTGCCATTTCTAGAAATTGAAATAGAGTGCCCAAAGTATCTTTTCCATCTTGTTCTTCTTTTTTATATTTTTGATATTCAGTTTTTAATTCATCCACAAATGATGCCATCATGAAGAGAGAAGCTTTTTCCAAAACAACCACCCAAGTATTTTTAATCAAGAATAATTCCAAAAAAGATCCAAAGTTAATACTTTTTTTTCTTTCTTCTACTTCTCTTTCTGGGGTTACTGTTTAATCAGAGAGGTCCAATTACAATATATCTTTCTTTAGAGTTCTAGGCAATCTCCTCCTTTTTCAACTTCTGCTCCAATTTTTTTTTCCTCTCCCTTCCCACTTACAACAACAATTTTCTTTTAAATATTCAGAAATCCATACCTCCAATAAGGTTTTTCCGATTTCTTAAATTATTAAATCCAATGTCCAGGAATCCTTTGTCCCTTGGCTTTCAGTGCCCAAATAAATTTCGAATCTTCATCTGCTGTTTCTATGGGGTGGGAGAGTGAAGAAAAAAAAAGAAAAGTTTCCTCCCTTTAACAGCTTTCTTCGCTGCTTTACAACCACTTAATCAACTTTCTTAATCTACAGGACTATAACTCACTTCATGATTTGATTTCATCTGGGTGCCCTTCACTGTGTTTTCTTGCTTTCTTATGTTGGTTTATTAATTATCTATTTATGTTAGATACATTGCTAAGTAAATACAGAGTTCTGTGGCATTTTGAGTACTGAAGTGGACTCCTGTCAAAATGATGTTATGATAAATTGGAATAATCTTTAAAGTGTTACTGGCTTCTTTTCTGGTTTTTCTGCTACAGCATAAAACATGCCCCTTAATCTATGCCATTCGTGCTCCCTCCATCTTCAAAGTCTCTTCACTGCTGCCCTGGTTTGTTTCTCTGTACTGAATACTTCTTTCCTGCACAAAGAATGTTTGCTTGCCCTTTCAAGCACAGAGCACAGTTATTTTATAGAGATGAGCAAAACCTCAGCAGGAGGAAGCAAATGCTTCCATATGCCAAATCCTCCTGGAATTCTCTGCATTGGTGGTTCACATAGTTGGAGAAGAGACAAAAAATACCACTTGTTCTACCAGGCAACAGGGCAAATAACAGTCGGTGGCTGTAAACAATCCATGGATACCTCATTCCTGATGAGTGACTGGACTGTTGGCAGTGGCCCACCCTTGAGTGTAGATCAAAGAGACATCCAAGCTGTAACTTGTTAATCACTCTCCCTCCAAAGCCAAGTTGGAAGAGGGAGACTTGTAAACACAGTCATATTTTAAGAACTTAATTTTGAGAAAATATTTGTTTTGCAAAGCGACAACAACAAGGCAAGAGGAAGTTAATTTCTTGTTCTGATTGGCTATGGTTTCATTAAGATTGACTAGTTCACATGGGGATGAACTGCCCGAGTAATGCTTACAGTGGGAAGAAGACAGAGATCATTGGAATAAGAGTTTCATTTTTGATGGCAGGTAGCAGTTTTAAGAAGGCAAACTCTATGAAAGTGTTCTACCACAATACAAAAACAACCTACCAGAGCTTCATTGGTAATGCCATTGGTAATGCCAACTTTTGCCAAGAATAGCTATGAATGCACTTGACTTGAATGTGTCTCTGAAGATGAGGAAGAGCTCTTTATAAATATTTAAAAGGAAAGAATTTGAGGGGTGTCACTTTGGGCAGTTGATACCTCTTGTCATCCTGTCTCAGTGTTAAGTCAAAAGAAAGCCAACCTGCAAAAAAACCCACTTCTATCTAACTTTTAAGCATACAAAGGTCCTCGTTTTTGCTGAATATGCCTGTAATATACTTACTTAAGAAGTAAGTCCACAGAGACACTTTTGCCAAGAATAGCAATGAATGCTCTTGACTTGAATGTATCTCTGAAGATGAGAATTTTATACATATTTAAATACACAAAGTAAATGCAAACCTATTTCATATGGGCAGTAATTAAAACTTCTACATTTAAGAATCTTTAAATTATCTTACTGCACTATTACTGCCCTTACAAAGGACATGCCCCGTCATAGCTTCAGATCTTCATTGGCAAGAAAATCATCCTTCAATCCCCAGAAATCAGTGAATGGTGTGATTGGGTGTTTCCCATCATGCAAAGATCCACCTTCCTTTAATGGTGCAGTGATTAGAATGCAATATTGCAGCCTAACTCTGCCCAGAGCCAGGAATTCAATCCTGACTCAGTTTGACTTAACCTTCCAGCTTTCCAAGATCAGTAAAATTGTTGAGGGTAAAATGCAGACATTGTAAACTGCTCAGGGAGTGCTGTATAGTAATACATAAATCTAAGTGTTCTTGCTATGATGGTGAGCACCATAAAAAGCACCCAATAACCCCACTGGCTGATTGATAGGTTTCAGCATGGAATTCAATTCACTTCCCATGCAAATAAACAACTACATTTGATACTCCCCAAAGACTTCAACACTAATATAACATAGAGAATATATTACCTGAATGGAGGATGATTATGAAACCAGCATTTATCTTCCAAGATATATAAATCTGCTGGTTACATTTGGATTTACTATTCTTAATGTAACAGCAAATAAATAAATAATAAATCAAGCATACAAAACCAATAAATTTATCATGCAAATTATGGTAGTTTATTTCTTCTAAGCCATATTGCTCATTACTATATAGTGAATTAGGATTAGTTTGGAAAAAAAAAGTATTTTCATCTATTCAAAGTTGCTGAGGTGCTACCAGTCATTTCTAAATAAACACCAGTTCATTCTTCAGTCATCAATGGAAACATTTTCTGTGGTTTCATAAGATCTAATTCTTTTCCAAATGAACAAAAGAATGAGATAGAAATTGTCTATTAAACATGTGCCCTGACTGATCTTTTAGAAATGCCAAACATTTCCTCCACTAAAAGACTATCTTGGGATATATTAGGATGAAAACAAAATAAAACAAAAAATCTATCTTCAAACATTCAAGACTTCAAACACTCAATTACTGTCTACCACTCACTGAAATATTCTTGTGAGATTTTTAGCAGCCCATTCATAACGTTGTTTGCTTTCTTTTCTATTCAATTGCTCAATTGAAAATAAAAACTGAAAATATTAATATAAAACCCCCTTGGATCTAGAAAGCACATATAGTTTTTCTGTATTACTTTAGTCTCTAACTCATACCATGATGATGGTTTTGGAGCAAGAGGCACCAAGATCTGTGTCAATTTTCTGTCCTAAATGGTCTTTTTCATGACTTTCTGAGTTATTAAATAGTGAATAGCAACATAGTCTTCTTCTATGCAGTTATAGGAGGCGCAGGAAGACAATCAGTGGATAGAAGTGATATTGCCAAACAGGAGAAAACATGGGGAAAAAAATATATTGAGCATGTTTTAAAATTCAAATCCGCCAGGCAATTCTCCACTCCTAAATTTCAAGGGATCATTTATGAAAGGATGTGAGTTAGGCTGGAAATTCATAGGGGAGCAGTAAACATCCCAAGTACTTTACAAGCAAGAAGTGCACCTACACTCCGACACCTGCCTTGTCTCGCAGCAGCAGCAGTGCCAGCCATGTGAAGCAGGAGCCCATTGCCTGCTTGCTCATGGCCACAACGGAGCAGGAAGCCAAGCAGTCTGTTGGTGCTGCAGGTCCGAGGCAAGGCAGGTGTCAGGATGTGGATGGTCTGCCTGCGGGGACCCTGAGGTAAGTTGGTGCGGGGCATGTAGGACAACTCCACCCCCCTGCCTCACCTTGTGGCCATGGCACTGGAGCATTGCTGGGCCTCCTGCTCTACTGCGGCCACAAGCAAGCAGAAGTGAGCCAGCAGCCACATAGGTTCCTGCTGGATGGGACTTCCAAAGTCACCACTGCAAGGCAGGTGTCGGGGTGTAGGTGGCCTGGCTGCAGGGCCCCTGAGGTAAGCCAGTATGAGGCATGTGGGGGAGCTCCACCACTCTGCCTTGTGGTAGTGGCACTAGCACGCCACATGGCCTCCTGCCCCGTCACAAGCAAGCAGAAGAAGTGGGCCTCCTGTACATGCAAAAAAATATAAGATACCCCCTAGAGCTTATTTTCAGCCCCGCCCCGCCCAAATAAAACCCAGCCTTATTTTTGGAAAACACTGTATATATGCTAATAAATCTCTCTGCAACAGTATCCTCCCTCCTTCCATCTGTCCCTCTCTCCCTCCCTTTCTCCCTTTGTTGTTTTAAGCAGTCAGCATTTCAAAAGCAGAGGCAAAGGGACTAGATGCAGCATTTTAATTGCATGTAAACTGCTGTTATTTGCATAAAGAGGCAGACTAAATCTATTAGCCAAAAGAATTATGGTGATACCTGATTTTCACTATTCTGGAGGGTTTAAATAACCATCAGATTTCATTAATGGTTAGTTGGGAAATATAGCTACATACCAGTAAAATGATATATTTATTTCCTTCAATTTCTATTTTTAGAAGAACATTGAAACATTGAAACATCAAACATCTTTATTATTGCATTCAATTGATGAAAGGCAAAGAGGACAACTAATTTCAAGCACGAACTAATCCTCTAATTTTCTATTAAGATCTCCCCTCTGTTTCTATTTTCTTGCTTTATCTTCATGCTTTCCCACTCTCTTGCCCATCTGAAATGAAACACGATACACTTTCACATGGAAACATTTCCACAGCCTTCAGGAAGATCATTTCATGCCAGGAATAGAGCAAGTTGTAATTGGGATGCAACCCAGATGACTAGAATAGCCTCTTACTAAATGAATCTCTCACATACACGTTGCCATAAATGATCAGGGTGACATTTATTGATCTAATAGTAGGAACCTGAATGGTGGCCAGTTAGGTAACTTTATCCCTCTCCCTTTTAATGTATCCATCCACCCTTATGTCTCCTATCACCATGAGACCATCTCAAATTGCATGTTACAGTCCAGCAGTTTATGGAATGCATTAGTCCTGGGTAAAAATAAAACCAATCCAGATGTATAATCCTGACGTCAACAATCTTTGGAGTTTGGACACAAACTACTGTATAAATAGAAAGATGAAAGGAAATTATAATGACCATCTCTTTTCACTTTTGTCTCTCGCTCTCTGTATGTATATATCACACATAAAAGAATGAGTAACATGCACAGGCTCAGAAGGCAACAGATTAGATTTAGATGGTATTTTTGCTGAAGTGACAAGAAACAAAAATGGCTACATCATATGGTAAAATGGTTGGTTTTTGCCTTCAAATTTCATTCCAGTCTTCCTACTCACTTTCTAATTGGCAGGAAAGGATATCAGTGATTATTTATCTGCTGCCTTTTGGTTTTTAAGAAGCAGTTGATGGGTCTTTGAGCTGTATATCTTGGAAAATAGTTAAATCTGTCCATAGGTTGAACTTTATTTATACATAAAAAAACAACTTGAGCACGTCCAGATAAAGAACTTATTAAAGACCCTATTTCAAAGTAGCAGCTTTTGAGGAATTGAAATGCCTTGGAGTTCGTTTTATGATGGTTGCATTTACTTGGAACCTGACATTTCCCCTTTAGAATGTAAGTATTTATAGATCAGTGGTTTAAAAGAACACAAGGTCAGATATGTAGTTTGAATACGTGTCAAGTTATGTGTTTCTGCATCTGATTTCATTTATAGTGTAAAAAAATAAAAGCTGAGCAATATACACCATCAGTTGGTCTCTTGGTCTCTTTTATTTGTCACAAATGAACACAAATAATAATAATGCAATACTGTATTAAAAATAAAAAATAAATAAAAACGGGTAAAAAAAACAGGTTCACACACTATATTAAATTACAGTTGTGCTAAGCATGGCTTGTTAGAGAAAAAAAGCTTTGTGTTCAGTGCTTGTCTGGCTCAAACCAAGAGATGAAATAGTGAGATCCAATCACATCCAATCTTTTATTTGCTCACATCTAATCATTATAATCTAATTAATCTAAGTGGGGATGTGGTGGCTCAGTGGCTAAGACCCTGAACTTGTCAATCAGAAAGGTTGGCAGTTCAGCAGTTTGAATCCCTAGCACTTCGTCATGGAGTGAGCTCCTGTTACTTGTCCCAGCTTCTGCCAACCTAGAAGTTTGAAAGCATGTAAAAATGCAAGTAGAAAAATAGGGACCACTTTGGTGGGAAGGGAACAACATTCCGTGCGCCTTTGGCATTCAGTCATGCCAGACACATGACCATGGAGATGTTTTCAGACAGCATTGGCTCTTTGGCTTTGTAACAGAGATGAGCACCACCCCCTAGAGCTGGAAACAACTAGCATGTATGTGCGAGCGCGACCTTCACCTAATCAATCTAAAACTATATCTTTCTAAGCTATTAGATACATCCTTAGAGATTCTGGGGTATAGTTACCTTGAACCTCTTTCTTCTACCTCCAGCTCAGGGTTGTGCAGTCTCGTTATCTGAGTCTCCTCTGAGAAAGTTCTGGGTTGACAAAATCCTCCCCTTTTGCTATGCTAAGGATGAAGCATGATTCACAGATTATAGCAATTGCTATGTCAGATCCAAACAAATCACATTTCAGAACAATACTTCTGTGAACCAGTGTATATCAAAGAAGAGATGATATTTTCTATCTCTACCCAAGCAATTACTCAACACTTACATAAGATTATCGACATTAGATTATTTATATAGCATTGAAATAGAGAAGAGGAAAAAGATATCATATCAATATTAATTACAATTTAGAATATCAATGTGACAAAACATTGAAATTGTGGGTTTTTTTCATTCAAAACTGAGTGTAACATTAAAAACATACTGAGACTCATATCAATGTATTATGTAATAAAAGTTTGAGTCTTAAGGTAATTATTTGATACTAAAATCTCCATTGTATCATTACTGTTTCCATATATACACATACATACTGTCAAGCTATAGAAAAATCAGGAGATCCAGACAGTTCAAATAGGTATAAAGATTTATTACAAGCTTAAGCTGACTACAAGGACCTTAACGACTAACGGACAAGAGAAATTAGCAGGAGATAAGAGTAAAAGGAAGGCAAGATGTGCTGGACCTAGTTTATTGTGGGCACCAAGGGGCTTATGACTAATGACAAATAATCTGATGAAGTTGCATGCTGTTATGAAAAACGTTTTCAAATCAGTTTGTTTTCTCCTGAAGCATGGCAAGATGGTGATTTCTGGACTTCGATGGGAAACAGAGTATTTTCGTGGCAGTCTAGAAAGAGTCAGATAATATGGAAGGTTCACATTTGTTTTCTGACAGACGCTGTTAAAGATTGGTGAAAAACGAAACTGGCATTTTGAATTGAAAGGGACTGGAATAATGGTTTTTGCTAATTATATTGCCTGCTTCTGAAGAATGGAGTGAGAAGGGACAGACATTTAAGGGCCCTGCTCAGCAAAAGAAGCGAGAGGCCTTATCAATGCACTAGGAGCAAGCTTGTCACATTTTGAAGTAACCCTGTGAACTTCCAGGACTCTGAGCTTGTTTTCTTGCAGATGTTTAATTACTCAAATTAGGTAACATCATCAGTGGTAGTCCTGATGATATTAGTTAATTTGAGTAACAAAACATCTGCAAGAAAACAAGCTCAGAGTCCTTCATCAGTGTTGTGTATGCAATAAGATTAATAAAGTGTGAGCTTGGAGTAAGTGCAGGGTTCTGGCCCTGCACTTCTGATTGGCTGTTAAGCGGCCGGACCAGGTTGGCCCGTTCCGGGGAATCCGATTGGCCCTTAACAGAGAGTTCTTATTGGTTATAAGAGCTAGCGTTCCTAGTTCGTTATTGGTTAAATGTTACAGGGTTTGCCTATATAAGGCGGGTTTTACTGCTGTTGAATTGAAGAAGTCACAATGTAAATAAAGAGCTGAAGTTCACCGTTCAGAGGCTTGTCTCCATTCTTTCTCGCCCATGCTCAAAACTTAACACTGGCGACGAGGATGGGATATGGAGATATCTGAACCAACGAAACTTCGAAGAACACCGAGCACGTGACAGACGACGCCAACAACGGAACCATGTCCGGCGGCATCGTACCACCCGCTCCGTTCGATCCAACACAAGAAGACTGGGAGTCTTACATGGATCGTTTCCAAATGTTCCTAGAGACGAACAACTTAAAGGACGCCACAGCTGGGAAGAAATGGGCGGTGTTCCTAACGCATTGCAGTCCAACCATATTTAAGATGGCTAAAGCACTAGCCAAACCCCGAGAAGTGAAGGCCATGGATTGGGACGACCTCGAACCTATCCTGCGAGACCACTACGCCCCGACTGTGCCTACGCTCGTGAGACGCCACGAGTTTTATCAAAGAAGCCAGTGAAAGGGAGAAAGCATGGCCGACTTCATAGCAGACCTCCGAAATTTGGGAGGCCTCTGCAGATTCACCGATCTAGAAGAAGCACTAAGAGATCGCATAGTTCTGGGATTAGATGCACCAGGCGTCCAAAGCAAGCTGATGGCGAAAGGTGACATCAGCCTTGCCGACGCCATTGCCGATGCTACTGCAGCAGAAGCAACCAGGAAGTCGGCTGCACAACTACGCCGAAACCGCACTCCGGTACCACCACCGGCCAGCGAAATCTCACCTAGTTCAGAAGGGCAGCTCGCGACAACGCACCACGAGGACCTCTCTTCATTGTCAGACAGCGACAAAGAAGGGGTCCATCGACTGCGATCCGACTGGGATCCTCACCCAAAGCCCTTACGCCCTTGTGCTGGCTGTGGAGCCAACCATGCCAGGTCCGAATGCAAATTCCATGATGCACTCTGCCA
Source organism: Hydrophis major (assembly GCA_033807585.1). Classification (NCBI taxonomy): domain Eukaryota; kingdom Metazoa; phylum Chordata; class Lepidosauria; order Squamata; family Elapidae; genus Hydrophis; species Hydrophis major. The sequence continues at coordinate 149,761,308 of CM066329.1, read as the reverse complement.
TGAGTGCGGGAAACGAGGCCACATCGGACAGGTCTGCCGCAGCTTGCCAGGACCCAGCCAGGCCTCAAAAGGGGCTAACTATCGCCAATCGACAGGAAACCGTCCTGTAAGGCGAGAGCCAGTAAACCACTCCTACAGAAATCGAGCTTTGCAGAGAGAAGAGGCTCACCATACTATCACTATCGGTCACGCCTCAGCCTTGGACACTAAGAAAATCCGAGTCACGGTAGCCATCGAGAACCAGCCTTGCCACATGGAGGTCGACTCGGGATCGTCTCTCTCGATGGTGTCTTGGAAGACACTCAAGCAACTCATCCCCACAATTCAACGCCAAGATCTCCGTTTCCAACGCCTCATCCTCAAGGACTACCAAGGGAATCGAATTCCCGTCGTCGGGTCCTGCAGAGTCCGAGTCTCCTTCAAGAAGCACACAGCGTACTTACCTTTAACGGTCATCGATAGAGATAGGCCTAACTTACTTGGGCCTCCAATGGTTCGCGCCACTCGGCATTGAAGTGGCCGGCATAAACCGAGTCGGTAGCTGTGACTGGGAGGAAGACCTTATCTATGAGTTCAGGGACGTCTTCACGGACAGCTTAGGTGAATACAAGGGGACCCCAATCTCATTAAGCTTAGATCCAAAAATAGCTCCCATTCACCTAAAGCCCCGTTGAGTTCCGTTTGCCTTAAAATCAAAAATCGATGAACAACTCGACAAACTGATAGCTCAGGGGGTGTTGGAGCCCATCAATCACTCCCCGTGGGAAACCCCTATTGTAACACCCATTAAGCCAGACGGGTCAATCTGAATTTGTGGGGACTACCGGGCCACTTTGAACCACGCCCTGCAGCAGAACGCGTATCCAGTTCTGGTGGTGCAGCACCTCCTCCATTCCCTGGGGGGCGGGAATTGGATTTAGCTCAGGCATATCAGCAATTACTAGTAGATGAAAAAACGGCACAGGCCCAAACTATTGTGACGCACCGAGGTGCCTTTAAATGTACCTGGCTGCAATTCGGAGTGAGTGTAGCCCCGGAGATTTTTCAGAGCCTTATGGAAAGGTTATTGCAAGGAATTAAGGCTGTGGTCCCCTATCTTGACGATGTATTAATTGCAGCCCCTACAAAAAAATCTTGCAGGACCGATTAAAATTAGTCCTAAAAAAATTCCAAGAGGCCGGTCTCATGGTTAAAAAAAACAAATGTAAATTGTGTACTGACAGTGTTGAGTTTTTAGGGTACCTGATTGATAGCCAGGACATTCACCCTACCGAAAATAAATTAAAAGCGATAAAAAACGCTCCCAGCCCACAAAACAAGGCCGATCTCCAGGCATTCCTAGGCCTCATCAATTTTTATAATGTATTTTTATCGCACAAAGCAACTGTCGCTGAACCGTTACACCGATTGTTAGATAAAAAAGCAAATTGGTTATGGGGTTACCCTGAAGAACAGGCATTCCAAAATGTTAAAAAAACTGCTCACTTCTGACTCTGTACTCATGCAGTATAATGAGACTTTGCCTTTAGTTATAACCTGTGATGCATCGCTTTTCAGGGTGGGCGCCATTTTGAGCCACGTACTGCCTAATGGGAACGAAGCCCCTGTTGCATATTTTTCAAAGACTCTTTCAAAAACGGAGCGGAACTTTGGACAAATTGATAAAGAACCCCTCACAATTGTCTCAGCTCTGAAAAGATTTCACGAATACGTGTATGGTAGGGTTTTTACTATTGTGACTGACCACAAACCTTTGTTAGGGATAATAGCCAGAGATAAGCCGACTCCCTACATATTATCCCCTAGGATGACCCAATGGTCAGAATTCTTAGCTCCTTATAACTATCGGCTGCAATACCGCCCGGGGAAAGCCATTCCCCACGCCGATGCATTGAGCCGAGCACCGCTTCCAGAGACTCTCGACGATCCGGCACCAACGGTAACCACATTGCAAATCGAGGCACTCAACTCGCCGCCACTGACCGCCCGAGATATCGTGAGAGAAACCAAACGCGACCACACCCTAGCACGAGTCCTAGGCTGGGTAGAACACAGATGGCCATTGGACCAGTTATCAGATGACTTCACACCATTCAAGTCTTGACAGACCGAGCTCTTCTCCCAGAAAGGGTGTGTCATCTGGGGCAATAGAGTCGTTATCCCAGAATGGCTCCGAAAAGTGCTACTGAGAACTTTGCATGATGGCCACCCCAGCATCGTGCGAATGAAAGCCCTTGCACGAAGCTACGCATGGTGGCCGGGCATTGACAAGCAAATCGAACAGTGGGTTAAAGCTTGTCCCAAATGCCAAGAAGTCAGCAACACCCCACCAAAAGCCATGCCTACTGAATGGGAGACACCACGTGGACCCTGGTCCCGAATTCACCTGGACTTCGCGGGGCCAACCAAAGGCCACACTTTCCTGCTTACCGTCGACGCCTACTCGAATTGGCTCGAAATTCATCGCATGACGACTACGACCTCCGAGGCGGTTATCAAAATTTTAAACAGACTCTTTGCAACCCACGGATTACCAGACGTCCTGGTATCCGATAACGGCCCACAATTTACTGCACTAGCGTTCGAGCAGCACCTCGCTGACCGCGGCATCCGCCATGTGCTCACCTCACCTGTGCACCCTGTGAGCAATGGCCAAGCAGAACGCATGGTCCAATTTGTGAAGAAAACCTTGTAAAAGGTAGACTATGACAACATTGACGACAAGGTCAATCAAATCCTCTTCTTGCAACACATCACCCCACATAGCATCACCAACAAAACTCCCGCTGAACTGCTAATGGGACGAAAGCTCCGCTCCCACCTTGACCGGTTGCACCCGGCTTATGAACTGGAGAAACCACTAGGATCCAGTGGCCACTGTCGCACCTTCCAGGTAGGAGACCTGGTTTATGCAAAAAACCTATCGGGCGACCCGTTGTGGGTGGAAGCGACAGTAGTACGTGTAACCGGCCCCAGATCCTACCTTGTGCAATGCCTTGACGATAAACTTTGGAAACGGCATATCGACCAATTACGATCGCGGCTTTCAGCGGCCAGTCCGCAAATCCCCTTTGACCAAACTGGGGGGGGGAGGTACGGAAGAAGTTGAATTCCTAGGAAACCAGTTCGAAGGAAACGACGGTTTAATAGAAACTCAGGAAGCCGAGCCGGAGGGAGAAATGGTTGCACCTCAGGGAATTGCAGAAAATGTGGGCAACGACGTAGAAGTGAACTCTGAACCAGAAACAGCCCCACTGCCAAACAACGATCTACATCAGCATGATTGCAACCAGCCGATACAACAAAAATCAAAGAGACTAAAAAGACAACCGTCCTACCTCAGGGACTTTGTAACTGCGCCCTGAAATAAGAAGCCAGGGGGAAGGGGTGTTGTGTATGCAATCAGATTATTAATCTGTGAGCTTGGAGTAAGTGCAGGGTTCTGGCCCTGCACTTCTGATTGGCTGTTAAGCGGCCGGACCGGATTGGCCCCTTCTGGGGAAACCAATTGGCCCTTAACAGAGAGTTCTTATTGGTTATAAGAGCTAGCGTTCTTAGCTCGTTATTGGTTAAACGTTACAGGGTTTGCCTATATAAGGCGGGTTTTACTGCTGTTGAATTGAAGAAGTCACAATGTAAATAAAGAGCTGAAGTTCACCGTTCAGAGGCTTGTCTCCATTCTTTCTCGCCCATGCTCAAAACTTAACAATCAGGACTACCACTGATGATGTTATGCAGTTTGAGTAATGAAACTTCTCCAAAAAAGTAACCAAACTCAAGGATCCCTTATTTCATCCCTGAGCTACAAATATTCTCCTTTATTGATACTTCCAGGACTGATGCTAGAGTAAAACTGGTTTCCCACCTTATTCCAAGATCTTTCTCATTGCAACATACTAGCACTGAACAGAATGCCCCTATAGATAAATTCATGGTCCACAATTTTTTTAATTGTGGCCCTGCAAAGTATTGTGTTTGTGGTACGAATACTAAGACTGCACTCTTTAATAGGATAATCGCTATTCTGGGAAAGAGTATGAAGTAATATATCTGGCAATATATAAACTCTCCCAAAACAAAACACTAAGAAAGACCGGCATATGAAAAGTAAAGTTATAAGCCTTCTGTGGCTCTTTTAAACAGGTTCTTACATAGGCCAGCCTTGCTCTTAGATGAAGTGCGTGTCCTGTCCCCAAAGGCAGATCCTGAGAGAAAGTGTTGGTGGATGATGCTATATGGCCTTAACAAAATTAACCCTCAATTCCCTCTCCTATTCTCCTCGCTCTTCTTATTATTAGTGTTGAAGAAAAGCTTGAGTTGATTTCTGTATGTGTATTGGGAATATGCCATTTTGTCTTTTCTCACAGTTAGCAAAATGTCAGCACCTAACTTGTGCTGCAAAATTCATTGATACTATGTTAAAGACACATCAAGTTATGCACAATAATGTTCGAGTTGACTAAAATAAAATTTAAGGGAGAGGGACTATCCCAGTTTACATCTTAAAGCAGCCTTTGAAGCATGATGCTTCTTTGAATGGAAAGGTAGTTCTCAAAAGAAAAAGGAAAAAGGAAAAACTAATCATAGTGGGTACAAACACAAGGTTAATGAATTGTCTGTAATGTGGCAGTTGATTTAAATTGCTTTTAACACTTTTTTTTAAAAAGGAAAAGCTATGTTCACACAATACATTGAGCCAAAATGTTAGTAGGTGAACCCAGACAAAAGTTGGTGCCCTAAGGATTAACATATTTTTAAATCCTGTGCTAGCATTATCAAAGCATCAAATACTTTTAATTTTATGAAATTTGATTCTTAAGAATATACATATTATTTCCTTCATTGGAAGCTTTGGAAATTTCTTTCAAGCAGAAAAACTGATTCTTTTAACTTGCGTTGGGTGTTTGCTCATTAATAATATCACTTATCACATATAATGCTCTCAAATCTGCAGCAATGTAATGCATCTGCAATGCAATTTATGTCTAAGAGAAAACGCTATTCATGCTTACTAGAAATAAGCCTCCTCATTTTCTGTGGAGTTTTCTCCTAGGACAATTGATGTCCCTGCCGTACAAATTCTTAAGATACTCTAGTCTTTTTGTTGGTTGCTGCAAGAGATAATCCTTTAGAAGTGGCTAATAAATCAAAAGGAGTTGCTGTTGAAAGATGTTTCTGCCCTCTCTGCAAAGTTGTTGAATAATGTGTCCAGACAGAGCAGGTTAATTGTCTATGATATCCACTTCCATTATTTTTTGTATTACTTTTCAGACTTTGAAGAGAAATCCATCAATTCTTATGTCCTTGTTTATCAGAAATTACAGACAAACTTAAATATTTAGGAGAATCCATTGGAAAATCAGTTGACTATTTTTTTTTCCTATGGGTATTTTATTTTTTAAACACATTTCCAGAGTGGTAGGAATATTAACTGATTTCAATCATCACTCAAAGCCATAAACCAAAGTTTACAACATGGATTTGCACAACATGTTAAACCAAAAAAAAAAAAATAACACCACATTAAAATGTGACTTAGCATTAGGAACACAGTCATGATCTTTATATAGGTGGTTGACATAATTTGACTCTGGGCATTGGTCCCATAAAATAAGTCTTCTGTGACTAACAACCATCTCCAGATTAGAGAAAGAAGCTGGAATTAAAGCAGATCCTACGAATGTAATCTAGTGAATAGAATTTTGGATGTATTGGATGAAGATTAGTTCAGAGTGATTAATTTTGGACCAGTCACATTTTCACAATCTAGTCCACATGTGTCAAACTCGACTGCATTTTTGCCTTTGTGGATCTGGGGTGGGCGTGGCCTACACATTCAGCCTGTGGGCTACCACTTTTGATAGGCCTGCCCTTAGCCTATTTAACAGACTGTGATTGGGAGAACAAATGAGGGAAATGGTTTCTTTAAGGAACTCAAGTTTTAGAATCAGAGGTGGTATTCAGCAGATTTTGACCAGTTCTGGAGAACCGGTAGTGGAAATTTTGAGTAGTTCAGAGAACTGGCAAATACCACCTCTGACTGGCCCCGCCTCCATCTATTCTCTACCTCCTAAGTCCCAGCTGATTGGCTGGCTCTTCTTTTGTTGCCCTGCACAGGAGAACTGAGCTGGAAAGCAGGTTAATGGGGGGGGAGGGGAAGGAATGGGGATTTTGCAGTATCCTTCCCCTGCCATGCCCATCAAGCCACGCCCATCAAGCCACGTCCACAGAACCAATAGTAAGAAAAATTTTAATTCCACCACTGTTGAGAAGAATGCAGAATAATAGAGTTGGAAGGGACCTTGGAGGTCTTCTAGTCCAACCCCCTGCTCAGGCACGAAGTCCTATTCCATTTGAGATAAATGGTTTTCAAATCTCTTCTTAAGAACCTCTAGTGTCTGGAGGCAAGTTGTTCCACTGATTACTTGTTCTAACTGTCAGGAAATTTCTCCTTAATTCTAGGTTGCTTCTCTCCTTGATTAGTTTCATCCCTTGCTTCAGGTGTTTTGGACAATAGTTAACTCCCCCTTCTTTGTGGCAACCCTGAAATATTGGAACACTATCATGTCACTCCGAGTCCTTCTTTTCATTACTATAACTTTCATAGAGAAGAAGCAAGATACTAATGAAATAAATGTGTTACGAGCTACTGGTATATTCTATTCTCCAACTACCGCAAACCCATTACATGTGTTTAAAATATTTTTTTAATCTTGAACAAATCTAATGCAAGCTATTTTGTTATTAGTGACTTGCAATGTAAAGCTATCAGATCTAGGCTGCCAAATCCATTTGATAGCTAGAGGGCAGCAAGGGGATACAAAAACCTTTATTTGCTGTCATCTCAGTTTATTTATTTATAAGTTTTATAGGACTGCCCACCTTATATAAAATAACCAAAGGCAGCCCCATGAACAGCATAGTGCAGTAATCTACCCAAGAAGTGATCAGGGCATGAGTACCTGTGAACAAGTTCTCCTGTTCAAGGAATGGGCACAATTTATTTATTTAATTTATTTTACTTATTTATTTTGTCAAGCATGTGTTAGATAACAGATAAAAGTATAAACATTATTATTAATATATGAAATGGATACAAATAAAAGGGAACATTTGGACAGGGACAGTAGGCAGGCTGGTGAGCTTATGCATGTCTATGGGTGGGATTCTACCAGTTCGCACCTATTCTCTAGAACCAGTTGTTAACATTCTAAGCAGTTTGGAGAACCGGTTGTTAGAAGAAATTATTGGCCTAATCCTGTAAGGAAGGCAGGAAGGAAACATTCTGGTGTTGCTTACAGAAACTGCCTCTGCATTAACTCTTATTACATTCTTGGCGGGACTAGACTTCCTGTCTCAGGAAGTTCTCTGGAGTTTTTTCCCCCTCCTTTGCTGGTACTTTGCTTGTGTGGAGTGACCATTCAAAGTTACAGTGGCACTGAAAAAAGCGACTTATGACCATTTTTCACACTTACGACTGTTGCAGCATCCCCACAGTCATGAGAGGCCAGGCGAGGAGATGCATGCCTTGATGTGAGTGATGTTGAGTTGGCCACGCCCAGCCAATAACATGACCACCAAGCCATGCCTACCAACTAAGCCATGCCCACAGAACCGGTTGTTAAAAAATTTGAATCCCACCTCTGTGCACGTCCCCTACAGACCTCTTAGGAATGGAGTGAGATCAACAGTAGACAGTCTAAGATTAAAGTTTTGGGGGTTTGGGGAAGAAACCACAGAATCACAATTGATACATAAGATGAAACAGTGCAAAGCTCCTCTAGTTTTTACTACCACCTGCTTCTTGAGAAGAAGCCACAAATCCAGGGGAGTGTTACTCCATTGAAAGTCCACAATGACATCAGATCTGGGGGAGCGGGGGGGATCAAAATCTCAAATCCACTCTATCTGGCTAAGGTAAGTCAGAGCTGGTTCCTATCCAGTCTGTTTCTCACAGCCTTCAAATGCTGGGTAAGTCCTTGAATGGTATTGCCTAACCAACCAAGGAAATAAATATAAAACTAAGCATTATCTGTTTACTAATAATACTGCACTCTATGCCACTGAATAACTTTGCCCTTGTAAACCTATTATAATGACATAAGGGAGGAGGAAGAGGAGGGAGGTGGAGGAGGATGCTTGTGTTAATTCTTAGTGATCATGTAGATAGATTTTCTCTAAGGCAGGGGTCTTCAAACTTGACAGCTTGAAGACTTGTGGGCTTCAACTCCCAGAATTCCTCCTCCAGTCATGTCAGCTCGGGAATTCTGGGAGTTGAAGCTCACAAGTCTTCAAGCTGCTCTAAGGTATTCTGTTCCCAACTGTCCTTCCAAGAGAATACCCATTACCTTGCTCTTCTTCTTTTCCTTTCCACCTTTCCCAGAATTACAGACTTCTCAAGAGAGCTGGGATTTTGCATAAAGTTTCCAAAATACAATTATTTGAATCTGAACATTTGTGCCTCAAGTGAGAATTCTGGATTAATTTGTTCTATGGTCCATTTGTTTGTTTTCATGGGTACCTGTGGTATCCTCTGGCACCAATGTTCAAAATCATTAATACAATGGGAGGAAAAAGTAGCTTGGTTTATTCTGTTATGATTTTCTCAGCAAGAGCTATGTTTAATGATGGCGGAGGAGGTACTAAATGAATGGCTCAAGCTTGTGAAGAGGTGTCATTTATTGATTTGTATTTGTGTACTTAATGGTTGGGATGTAATTTTGTTTCAACCAATTACTTGTAGGTAAATTTAGGTACTTCACAAGTGGGTACCAACAAATTAATGTACACACAATGTCACAATGCAGAAAGTTAAAGAAAGTCTTTGCAATGTTAGGGATATTTATCAAATGCTGTTCCCTCTCCCCACATCATTGTGTTTATATGGGTAAATGCACACAACGGAACCCACATGTTAAATATGCATGGCTAAGGAATCCAGTGTGCTGGTTTTCAAGAGCCTCTTACTGTGTGTTAAAACCTGCTCATATACATTCAAATGGCATTTTTTCCTAATCCCTCCCATGTGTCAGAAAAGCCACAATGTTTATTGCTAAGCTTCTTTGTGTTTCTAGCACTGCGTGGCAACCAGCTCATCCTGAAGCAAGTTCCTGCCAACACCAAGAGAACCTTTTTCACCGTTTCATGACAAACTGTTTTATTAGCAACAGGAAATGATGTTATTGCCTTCCGCACAATGGGGGAAACTCCTAGTTGTTTCCATGGGGATATAGGCAACTGTGTAATTACAGTTAAACACACATTGTTTTGTGGATAAATTGGGGAAATAATAAATAATCATTATTAAAAGTGGTTGGATCACAATCAGAAAGATTTAACATAAAGAGGCTTTACATAAATGCTAGATGATGCAATACATTTTATTAATCAAAAGTGTTCTAATATAAGAAACAGAGAGAGCGCTTACAATTACATGTAAGCTATATACTGTTTCTGTTTGAAAGGTTAAAAGCATTGAGAGCCAAGGGGGGAAAAAACTGCTGAAAATAACCTTGGCTTCCTTATCTGTGATAAATCACCAAACACAAATAGCTGCAAAATCTTTTGAAAATAACTGTTTTGCCTTATGCCTCCAGAACACAACTTGCAACCAGCTGGAATGGGTTCAGTCAAGGCTATTACACTATGTCCCAAACTATACTTCTGTGCCCATCATACAGTACTGATTTAGACCGAAAACTTGGTTGACTGCCAAGTAAGAAATGAATTGTTCTGCGAAATTTTTCCACCCTTTGCTGAATGAAATCCCTTTGGAAATTCCATTAAGCAGATGGTTGTGAGCTTTCTTTAATCAGACAAATCATGGTGGATGCCAAGGTTGTATTTTTCCATTGACTGCACTCAGTTTAAAGGTAGAATCACTTTGCACGGCCCGTCCCACAAACAGAAGACACTGTTACATAAGAAGCACAAGGGAGGGAGTGGAGTGATGAAAGGAGCAATACAAAGAACAGAACTCGTTCCTGCTCTTTTTAAAACTTATTTGCTTAAACTCCACTTTGCAAACTAATATTTCAAAGCAGCTTGCATTAAAAAGACTTGATGCATATAGTAACAAAACAGAAAGGTCAGAGCAACTATGAAATCTTCTGGGAGAAAAATGTTTTCAAACAACAAAGCAAGGCAGAGGGCTTCCCAGCGATGAAATTCTGTAAAGGTGGTTCCACATCTAAGAAAATTCTGGCCTTAATGCCCAGGGGCCAGGCCTTTGCTAAGGAAGGACTACAGAACCCAATCTAGTTGAATTGTATGCATTCTGAATAATGATCAAGGCATCTTCCAATACTCTGAATTCATAAATTGCACTAAGCATTATTGTGGGGTTGGTTTTGGTTTAATATACTATATAAACCTAGTCCTAAACCATACTTGTATTTTAATGTAATGTACTGTATATATCAGTAATATAAGAACTTTGTCAATTAAACATAGCTAAATCACCCATAGCTTATAACACATTTTAGGAATGTTAACACAGTGAATGAAAATAATTGTTATTATCGTCCTTTTTTTATGGTTGTGATCATAAAGACATCCTTAATCATATTTTTCTCAACCAAATTTTCTGATATATAACATTGAAATGTCAACTAACCACATGGACTGGCTACACACAACACAACTGACTTAAATGTTGGTTAGTTTAAAGCCCAGTGTATTAAACCTCTATCTTCTGAATAGAATACCTGATGTTCTCTTTCAATACAATTTATTTTCACAATCACTGAAAGAGACTTAGATCAAGTTCATTCAATTTATGGCTAGGAATTTGGATTTCTGAAATTCCTAAGTCTATAATGTCAGGGACTTTTGTTTATTTTTATTTATTCTTCTTCTTGGCTTTGTATGTATGATGGGTGCATTCACAGATGAGGAAATAACACCTGTTAACTTTTTTACTCCATATGGTTCAAGATATTTACAGACAAAGTTTTCTACAGGGAAAAAAAATAGATGAATACAGGAATATGGTGGATATCATGAACCACCCCCACCTCCACCCCGCAATGTAAAGTTTTAAACCAATGCTGATATTTCTCCTTAGATATCAGGGCATTAATCTGAAATCTTGTCATCTAATCCAGCAATGGAGGGTCCATATAGACCATGTCTGAACTTTTCGGTCACCCTGCTTTGTTCAAAGAAAGTTTCAAAGGGTTCTATTAGCATTTTCCATTTGTAACCCACTGATATTTTCCTGTCTTTTTCATTTTTTTTTTTTGCTGAGTAGCATCCATGAGAGAAGAAAAGTTGTGAAATTCCTACTGATTAACTGCCAGTACTGGATTTACACATCATGTTAAATTGGAGTTTATTTTAATAATAATTCACTGAATTAATCAGAATAGGTGGGCTCACAACATACAAACCCAAAAATAATTTAATCATCTTATACCTTGGTTTCAACATTGCACAACACTGTTTGCTTGAATTTCTAAACCAAGGAAACTGTGGAGTCATGTTTATGTAATTTCTGTAAAAATAATATTACGTAAAAGCACCTGCCCACTGGAACTAACCAGGTTTTCCAAATGTCCAGTATGTAGTGAAGTGGTTCAGAAGCTTCAGTTTATGACTGGGTTCAAACAACTTGCTAAATCACAAACAGATCACAGAATGTTATATGATTAGTCTTCTGTAAACACATTCAGTATGGTTTTTGTTATGAACTAATAAATGCTTAAATAAAGTTTATCAAACCTTTAGAAATAGCAGGGTTCTAATCCTGCACTTCTGATTGGTCGATAATAGCGATATCGGATTGGTCCGTTCAGGAGAATCTGATTGGCTGTTAACGAGCCACTCTCATTGGTTAAAGGGATTAACACTCCACGTTTCTCATTGGTTACTAGATCAGCAGCTTGCCTATAAAAAGGCTGCTGCTGCCCTAGGTTTTTGCTCTGTTCAGAATGATAAATAAAGAGTTGAAGTTCACTGTTCACCGTCTCGTCTCCGTTCCTTGCGTCCATGCGCAGAACTTAACACTGGCGATGAGGATGGGATGCGGAGACGTCAGAGCTGACTGAACACTACAGAGCACCAAACAGAGCACATGGCTGAAGGTACATCAATGGCGGAAACCATGTCCAGCGGCGCCATATCACCCGCTCCATTTGACCTGGCACAAGAAGACTGGGACTCATACATGGACTGGTTCCAGATGTTTCTGGAGACCAACAACTTGAAGGATGCCACTATGGGAAAAAAGCGAGCGGTATTCCTGACCCACTGCGGACCTGCCATTTTTAAGATGGCTAAGGCACTGGCGAAACCGGCTGAGGTGAAATCAATGGATTGGGACGTCCTTGAGCCCCTCCTACGGGCCCACTATGCACCTACCGTACCAACGCTTGTCCGAAGACATGAATTTTACCAAGGAGACCAGCGGAAAGGAGAAAGCGTTGCAGATTTCATCGCGGATCTCCGGAACCTGGGAGGCCTCTGCGGGTTCGCCGACCTCGAAGAAGTTCTAAGAGACCAAATAGTTCTGGGACTAGATGCACCGCACGTGCAAAGTAAACTGATGGCGAAAGGTGACATCAGCCTTGCAGATACCATCGCTGACGCTACTGCAGCAGAAGCAACCAGGAAGTCGGCTGCCCGAATGCGCCGCACCAACGCACCGCTCCACCAACTCGCCGGTGAAACCTCACCTCACTTAGAGGGATATACAACGGCAACCCACCACGAGGAACTCGAATCGTCATCAGAAAGTGATGAGGAAGAGGTCAACCAGCTCCAGTCTGAACGAGACCAACGCCACCAGCATAATCAGAGACTGCAGCATCAATGCGCAGGTTGTGGGGCAAACGACCCACGATCAGACTGCAAATTCCTCGACGTGCTCTGCCATGTTTGTGGGAAGAGAGGCCACATCGGAAAGGTCTGTAGAAGCAAGCAAGGATCCAGCCCATTTCAGAGGTGGACCAACTACCACCAAACCATAGGAAATCGTCCTGTGAGTCGGGAACATTTGAACCACCAATGGAACAACCACTCCTACAGAAATAATCCACTGGCCAATTCAACGAAACAAGAAGAGACACACCAAACCATTACAATTGGTCACGCCTCATCATTAGATGCAAAGAAGATCCGAGTGAAGGTCGCCATCGAAAACCAGCCCTGCATGATGGAAGTCGATTCAGGATTGTCTCTCTTGATGGTTTCCTGGAAGACCCTTAAACAATTAATCCCTGCCGTCTGGCGGCAAGACCTCAGAACCCAAAGAATTATACTCAAGGATTATCAGGGAAACCAAATTCCGGTCGTTGGATCCAGCCTAGTCCAAGTATCATTCAAAAATCGTACTGCATCTTTACCATTGACCGTCGTCGACCGTGATTGGCCTAGCTTGTTAGGCCTTCAATGGTTCGCTCCACTCGGGATCGAGGTAGCCGGCATTCACCAAACCAGAAGCGACGACTGGGAGGAGGCCCTCGTCCAGGAATTCCAGGACGTCTTTGCAGACAAACTAGGCTAGTACAAGGGGACCCCGATATCATTTAACCTTAACCCTGAAGTAGCTCCCATCTGCCTTAAGCCTCGTCAAATACCTTTTGCCCTTAAACCAAAGATTGATGAGCAGCTTGATAAATTAATAGCCCAGGGTGTTTTAGAACCAACAGACCACGCTCGTTGGGAAACCCTAATCGTAACACCCATTAAACCGGATGGATCGTTAAGGATTTGTGAGGACTACCGTGCCACCCTGAATCACACCCTTCAACAGAATGCTTATCCGGTGCCAATGGTACAACACCTCCTCCATTCCCTGGGGGGCGGAAAAGTCTTTGCTAAATTGTATTTAGCACAGGCCTACCAACAATTGCCTGGAGATAAAAAAACAGCAGAGGCACAAACGATCATTATGCACCGAGGCGCCTTTAAGTGCAACCGACTCCAATTCGGAGTTAGTGTAGCCCCAGGAATTTTTCAAAGTTTGATGGAGAGACTCTTGCAGGGGATCAAAGGGGTCGTACCATACTTTGATGACGTTTTAATTGCTGCCCCAAATAGAGAAATACTAAAGGAGCATCTTAAATTGGTTCTCCAGAAATTTAAAGACTCCAGCCTTAAGATTAAAAAAAATAAATGTCAACTGTGTACAGATAAAGTAGAGTTCCTGGGGTACCTAATCGATAAACAAGGCATTCACCCCACCAATAGCAAACGAAAAGCAATCAAGAACGCCCCAAGACCCAGAAATAAGACTGATCTCCAAGCTTTCCTGGGGCTCATTAATTTTTACAACTTCCTGCCCCACAAAGCGACCGTAGCTGAGCCCCTACATAGGCTTCTTGACAAAAAAGCAACCTGAGTCTGGGGGCACCGAGAGGAGCACGCATTCCGACAAGTGAAAAACTTATTAACCTCAGATGCTGTTTTAATGCAGTATAACGAGACTTTGCCTTTAACAATCACATGTGACGCGTCACCATTTGGAGTAGGAGCCATATTGAGCCATGTGTTACCAAACAGTAGTGAGGCCCCTATTGCTTATTTTTCAAGGACCCTATCAAAGGCTGAACGTAATTATAGTCAAATCGATAAAGAGGCTCTTGCTGTTGTATCTGCTGTGAAACAGTTTCATGAATATGTATATGGACGAATTTTTACTATTGTTACCAACCACAAACCTTTGCTGGGGATTATAGCGGGAGACAAGCCAACCCCCTATATATTATCACCTAGAATGACTCACTGGTTGGAGTTTTTGGCTGCGTACAATTATAGACTGCAACACCGCCCGGAGAAAGCCATTCCCCACGCTGACGCGCTGAGCCGTGCACCACTTCCAGAAACTGTCGACGACCCAGCTCCAACCCTTACAACACTCCAGATTGAAATGCTACATTCACCGTCGCTAACAGCTAGAGATATTGCGATCAAAACAAAACGCGATCCTATCTTAGTGCAAGTTCTTAGCTGGGTCGAACGGGGATGGCCAGTAGAACAAACCCCTGACGACTTCACCCCCTTCAAGAACCGGCAAACAGAACTTTTTTCACAAAAAGGCTGCATCCTATGGGGGGATAGAGTTGTCATCCCAGAGCGGTTACAACGAGCAGTATTAAAAACACTGCATAAGGGTCACCCCGGCATCGTGCCTATGAAAGCGCTCGCACGAAGCTACGCATGGTGACCGGGCATTGACAAACAGATTGAAGCCTGGGTAAAGACTTGTTTAAAGTGCCAAGAAGTTAGCAGTGCCCCACCTAAAGCAACTCCAACAGAATGGGAAACACCCCGGGGACCGTGGTCCCGCATCCACATTGACTTTGCGGGACCTACTAAGGGACATACGTTCCTACTAACAGTGGATGCCTATTCCAACTGGCTCGAGATCCACAAAATGAAGAGTACTACAACCGAGTCCGTCATCCAGAAGCTGAACAGGCTATTCACGACGCATGGACTGCCAGATGTTCTGGTCTCCGACAACGGACCCCAGTTTACCGCTCTACCCTTTGAACAATACTTAGCGGACCGGGGTATTCACCATGCGCTAACTTCGCCAGTGCGCCCTGTGGCTAACGGAAGAGCCGAACGCATGGTACAATTTGTTTAAAAAAAAAACCCTCTACAAAATGGACTATGGGGACATTGAAGATAAAATAAACAGAATACTCCTTCTCCAACACATCACTCCGCACAGCGTCACCGACAAGACTCCAGCTGAACTATTAATGGGATGCAAACTCCGTTCCCACCTCGACCGGCTTCACCCATCTTACGAGCCAGAGAAACCCTGTGGATCTAGCGGGAAATCCGCGAGTTCAAGATAGACGACTTAGTTTTCGCCAGAAACCTTTCCGGCGAACCGTTGTGGGTCGAGGCAACTGTAATTCAAGCCACTGGACCCAGGTTGTACCGGGTGAAAACCTGCGACGGAAAAATATGGAAACGCCATATAGATCAGCTTCGCTCAAGACTACAACCTAGTTTCCGCGACTCCGGTAACTCCCAAACTGAGGGGGGAGGGGATGTCGAAGAAACCAAATTCGAGATGGTGGAAAGCAGGAGCGAAAGAAGTCAGCAATCGGGCGTAACGAATGAAGAAGAATCAGGGAGGGGAGTGTCCTCGCCACAGAGGAACACCTCAACAGAAGCAAGCCCGCAAAGATCAGAGGACAACGAGAACATTAGCGGCACTGAGTCATCCAATGAGGAACCACCGGCACTCGACTTGCCCAAAAACGTCCCGCCGAAACCGGGTTACAGACAGGAACCGGCAGGACAGCGTAAATCCAATAGACACTCAAAACAACCTTCATACCTCAGAGATTACATCACCGCACCCCTTAAACGGAACCTGGGGGGAAGGGGTGTTATGAACTAATAAATGCTTAAATAAAGTTTATCAAACCATTAGAAATAGCAAGGTTCTAATCCTGCACTTCTGATTGGCCGATAATAGCGATATCGGATTGGTCCATTCAGGAGAATCTGATTGGCTGTTAACGAGCCACTCTCATTGGTTAAAGGGATTAACACTCCACGTTTCTCATTGGTTACTAGATCAGCAGCTTGCCTATAAAAAGGCTGCTGCTGCCCTAGGTTTTTGCTCTGTTCAGAATGATTAATAAAGAGTTGAAGTTCACTGTTCACCGTCTCGTCTCCGTTCCTTGCGCCCATGCGCAGAACTTAACAGTTTTAAATCATGATTTTTGACAGCATCTTATGGGAACCTAGATCTCTGAAGTTTAAAAATAAACCATTGTTAAATAAACCAGTTTAACGTGCCATGTGAATGAAGTGTTGGAGAGAAGAAATATTAACACCGGCCCGCAAAACTTCTCTGAGATCAATCATGCAATCATTCCAGTTTATCTATAAAATGAGAACAATGTTAACCAACTTATTTTCAATGACTGAGATTAAGAAGAAATTGGTCAACCAGATAATCTTTCACTCATATGCATCCCCATTCTTCTCTCCCTGAGGCATATCCACAGAAAAGAGTCATCACAGAAGGCATCATTCAGTCATCAATGGGACTGCAACAGCCACATTTTAAGATGAATGTCAATGTCAGCTAAAAATGACTCTCAATTCTTAGGAAGAAAAAAAAAATCTGACACAATTTTCCTTAGAATAAAAGTTGCTTCAAGCATGGTTTATGAAAAGTACATTTAATGAATTGTTTTGCCCATGTCTATATCTCAGAGGCCTTTACCCCCTTTTTTCTTCTTTTTCAGAGAACTGTAACTTCCCTAGAAGGGGAGGGGGAAGGAAGTTGTTTTAATATGGCCCATCTTTAAAAGAATTCAACATGGAAATTGTGTGCTGAATTTTGGAACTTTCCTAATAATATGTCTCTGGTAGTAAGCAAGAGTTTATTAGAAATGATAACCATTAAGCCAGGGATATACACGTACTGCTGAACTCTACCTCCAATCCTTACTTAGATATCTGAAAGACGCTAGAAGCTGTGGTTGAAGGAATGGAATGTTTTTCATCAAATAGTCATAGATATTTTCATATGATTAATGTTGGCCATGCTAATTATGTAGGTCATCTCAATAGTGGCATTGGATCTCTTTTCCTCCTTATCTGGATGATCCACACCGTCAGATCTGACAACACTAATAATCCGCTGCCTTAGAAAAATTTTGTGTGTGTGTGTGTGTTTTCCTTTGCTGAATATAAGAACCCATTTCTCATCTTCTCTGAACAGGAATCAGGGCAGTTTTTTTAGGAATGAGATTTCCAGAGATCGGTCATGATTGTGGGAAGGGCTACTTGACAAGAGTCCATCAGCCAGTAAGCTAGAAATGTTTGCTTTCTGATCTTGTCATTAGTAAGAAAGAAAGGGGGCAAACATTTAAAGGATTTTTTTTTAATAGAAATGTCATAATTTATTTGGCTGGTATAAAAGGCATTACAAAACCTGTCTTCTTTTATAAGAAGAAAATATATTATTTCACATCATAAATAAATTCAGCAAGCATACAACCACTAGCAACCAAAAAAGCCTCACAACACTCCTTTGTGCTTTCCATGTCAGTGCTTTGGAAACAGTTTTAAGATGTTTTTGTAGGATTACAGTACCAAAAAAACCCCACCTGAGGTATTTTGTTTCTTTCTTTTTTAAAAAAAGACAAGAAAATGAAAATTGAGACTTGAAGACAAAACACTCATTGCAATTACACCATAAAAATAAATAAATACAAAGAACTTCTTGTGCAGGGGGCCAGCATATCCAGAGACTGCGAATTCTGTTGGATTTGCTACTGGAACAGCGAGGGGGGGGGAAGACAGTAATGGGAATTTTTCAAGAGTAGAAAGCAAAGTCCTTTGTGCTTTGTCCCCTTATGGGCATCCAAACATTGGTCAAAAATGCCTCTCTATCAAGATCATCTATCAGAAAGAACCTCGCTTTCTGGAGTCAGAAATATTGATCTGCTGGTGATTCTATATTGCTTGTAACAATGTAGATGTAACAAGAGGAGACCCATATAAACGAATAGATCTCCTCCTAAAGTTATTGCACTTTTCAGGTAACAAGATGTCAAGTCTTTGCACAGAGTCAGCTGGCACCTGACTTTTAACAGCTTGGAGATGTGGTGATGGGGCTCTGAAGATAGTTTAGTGCATTGGAAGAAGGATGAACAGGGATGGAAACGGGGAAATTGAAGACAGTTGTAGTGGATGTTCCTCTGTCCAGTGCAGACATAGCTGGGCTTCCAGCCTCTGCTGAACAATTTGGAGCAAGGACCTGGGATTCAAACTGCAATAGCTGGCCCATGAAGCTAAAGTTAGGGGAGATGATGCTTCTTCTCTGTTTCACAAACTCAAAGGCTTCATCCAGTTTGACTCGGTTGGTCCTCATAAGATAAGCAAGACAAATGGTTGCAGAGCGGGAGATTCCAGCTTGGCAGTGGACAAACACTCGTCCGCCATCATTTTTGATGGAGTCTGAAACAATGAAGAAAACATAAAGCTTAGTACATCTTTTTCCGAGATGCTTCTCCCCAGAAGGGAGAATCTTTCCTAGCATCTTAATATTCAGCGAGGAAGGGAGATTGAGGCACAATGGAAGACAGCAATGATAAGTTGGACAATGCACTGTCTGAATATGCAGGTAATTTATTCTAATTGGCCACTTAATTTTTTTTTGCTGAAAAGGCTACTTTGAAAATGCTGTCAGCGTGAGAAGGGATCAGATTACCAGCTGCTCTTTACAACACCCTCATCACTGAATTCAATGACATCACGCATAAAGCTCTAGATGTTCTTTGCATATACAGAACTATTGTCCAAAGAAACTCAAAGCATCAGCATAACCGTAGATATATTTTAAATGTTGCTGTCCTATTAATCCTCCCTTGCTATCTACCAAAGAAAGCTCCTTAAAACACTGGCACACGGGGTATTATACATTTGGAATCCAAATGGCACAGCTGCAGAAAGCAAAAGCATTTACCTATGAAGTCAATAGCTTCATTAAACCAGCAACTGATGTCAGCTTTGTGGCTGTCCTCTACAGGGATGCTTTTGTACTGATAGTGTCCTTCAAAATGGTTAGGGCAGTTTGCAGAGACATTGATCAAGGCGGTGATCCCCAAAGTATCCAGCATGTCTTTCCTAGAAGCATGATAGGCACTGCCTAAATACAGGAAAGGCAGGATTTCCACTGGACCACCCTGAAACAGAAAAGAACAGGATCTGTTAAGCCCCAGTTAAAAATTGCCACTATTCCAGAATTATTGTGAGAAATAGTTCTCACAACTACCAACTACCATGCCCTTATCAAATACAAAATTGAAACGTTTACATGGGCCAATTAAATACCCCCACCCCTCAACACTCACTCACTCTGTCTGTCTCTCTCTCTCACACACACACACAAAACCCTCTGTGGCCACCCAGCCTCCTTTGAAGAATGTCAACTGACCTGATCATAGAGAGGGGTTCCACAGGAGCTGCAATTGGAATCGGCACTGCCAGGGGCAATGGTGGTGCTGAGAGGCAAAGTGAGGCCTTTAGGGGCAGAGGGCTTGGTGCACAGTTCAGGGAAGGTGGAAGAGAAGGCCTCGTATCCTCCTGGAAGAAAAGAAAAAGAGAAAACCGGCTGGTTAATATATTTGGAGAAACACAACGGGGGTTCCTGGGGCAGACTTCAAAAGACGGGAGGGGTGGTGGCAGGGATTAAATAGTCCCCCTTGAGTCGGGAGTCCCAAAAGGGAGCCGCTGTCAAGCCCCAGCTAATCAGCCCTTCATAGTTTCTGAAAACTATGGCTTTCCTTTTAACTCCAAAACTCCATCTGGGTCCCCCCCTCTGTAAACCCGAGGGCTGGGGGTGGGCGGGTCGAACCCAGAGAAGGCGACCTGACTCCGGGGCGAAAACTCACCCTTGAGGAAGCAGATGCGCGTGTCCCGGGCTTCCCTGCAAAGGGTGTTAAGAGCCAACTGGAGGGTACTGTCCCGCTTGGGCGCTTCGAGATCGGCGCTGCGTTCATCCAGCAGCACCACGGCGTGGTAGAGGCGCTTGTGCAGGCGGGCGCGGGCTTCCTCGTTGGGGAGGATGTGCTCCAAGCCCACGGCCCCCTTCGCCCTCCGCCTCACGATGGTGCTGAGGCGGACGTTGCAAGAGCCTCGGACGTGCGAGGAGTTGAAGGCGAAGAAGGAGCGGCAATCCAGCACCAAGCATTGTAAATCGCGGTCTTGGAGGAAATCGCGCAGAGTCTCGCAATCCAGGGCGCAGACTTGCATGTTGACCATCGCTCGAGTCAGGTTGGGCAGCGCGGGGAAGGCCTTTCTTCTCCCCTCTCGGCGCCTTTAAAAGAAAAAGAAAAACAAAAAAACCTCCTCCGCTTGGCTGGGTTTCTGAGCAAGCAGCTTCGGGTGCTTTATTCCCCCGTCCGGATAATTTCTGTAATTTTCCCCTCCAAGGAACTGGATCTGAGCTGGGAGGTGAAGCTCTTTTTTTTTTTCTTCTTGTTTTAATCCGATCTTCGCTGGTTTGATTGGCGCGCTGGGAAAGCTGGTTGGCGCGTTTTGCGGCTCAAGAGCGTTGCAGTTCCGAGAGTTGCTGGCTTGTTTGCTCGCTCAGCCTGAACCGGCGTGGCTTTTATAGGAAGGGTGGAGGCGCTTCTTTCTTTTCTTTCCCCTTTTTTTTAAAAAAAACAAACAATAAATGAATGGGGCTCGGTCACGTGACCTGCCCTTCGCAGAAGACGTCACCGCAGACACTCCCAGCTCCGAAGCACTCACGTCATCGAAGGGCCTGAAGAGCCAAGTCATTTTGCCAGGGCCGATCCACAAAAGCCCTCCCTCCCCCGGGAAGGAAACCGACTGATGCAAGCGCGCCTCAGTTCTCGCCCCTCCGCCGCCTGACCTTTCCGCCGGTTTTTTTTTGTTATTTTTAAAGAGGGCGCAGCGTGTACTGTACAACAACAAACTCGCACATCGAACCAAAAAGAAAAAAAAAGGCCTCTATGCTTCCCTCTGTGGGTTGAAATTGCAAGAGCCGAACTCCGGAATCTCTCTTTTATACTGTAATGCGGAGACTAGAAGATTCTCCGGCAGTAGCGAAGGATCAGCCGGCGATGGGAAACGAGTTCAATACCTACATTTTATCTCTTTTATTGCAAGCCGTCGTGTAAAAGAGATGGGTGGCTATAGACAGACAGACAATAAATAAATAGGTCTCCTTACAAGACCGATTCCCCTTCTCCGCATTCTTGTATCTTCCACCCTTCTTTCCTTCCTCTAATTTATTCTATTTTATAATTATTATTATATCATCATCAGGTAACGGGGTGGGAGTTGGTTTTTTGTTTTGTTTTGTTTTTGTTTTCTCAAATTTTGTTCTATTGTACTTTACTAATTTATTTGTTATTTTTGTTAGTTTTTATTGTTTTTATTTTTGTTTTAAATATGTTTTTTCATTGTGTAAGGCGCCTCGAGTCACCATGGGCGAATAGGCAGCAACATACATTAAATAATTAAATAAATAAATAACATGCCTACCTACAGGAGCATTAGATCCTTAAGACCAAGCCCTAACATTGGTTACCTAGTAACCCCCCCACCCCTTTACCTGATGATATAACTATAAAATAGACCTAGTAACCAATGTTAGGGCAGTATTAATACAGATTCTGATTCTGCAAAATTTTAAGTTGTCAAGAAAGAAAAAGTGGAAAGGATAACAGGAAAGTAAAATATAATCCTTGACTTACGAGCATAATTGAATCCAAAAGTTCTGTTGCAAAGTAAGACAGTTGCGAAGTGAGTTTTGTCCCAACTGATGATCTTTCTTGCTACAGTTAAATGAATCCCTGAAGTGTTGTTCAGTGAATTGCTCGGTAATTGAGTAAATCTGACTTTTCCCCCATCGACTTTGCTTGGTGGAAGCCAGCTGGCAAGCTTACAAATGACAATCACATGACCTCAGGACACCGCAAATATCATAAATATGGGCCAGTTGCCAAGCCCTGAATTTTGATCAAGTGCGCATGGAGATTCTACAATGGTCAAAAGTCTGGAAACCAGTCATAAATCATGTTTTTCAGTGCTGTTGCAACCTTGAACAATCATTAAATGATTGATTATAAGTCTAGGGCTACCTGTAGTTACCTTCATAAAACTAGAACTTTTAACGTTAATTATGGCCACTGTTCATTATGCCTTCTGGGTGCTCAGTCTAAATATAAAACTGCTGCACAATGTGGAGTTTTGTTCTAAAGGCGTACTAGAGTTTAAAGCTGATTGTTTTCTAAAAGCATCACAGGACATTCTGGCTTGGACCTGCGTATAAAAGTCACAGCTTGGTAACATCAGACGTTCGACTTGGTGCGGGTGTTTGTTGTTTTTAATGTGTTTAGTTGAATAAATTTAAAATAGTTTTGTATGCTGTTTTAACTTTTGATCAGAAGCTGCCCAGAGTTGGTTATAAGAGCAGCAGCTATATCAATACCTACATAAAATAATAAGTGGATAGTAACTGGATTGCTGAAGGAGAAATTATTTTTCAGTTGAGAAATTATTAATAAATATGTTCATCTGGGAGCTGAAATATACCATATTAAAGCATTCATTTTTAAAGTAGCAACTGATTTTTGAAATAACTCTTATAGATGTGTATTTTTTCGGTGAGACACAGAAAAAAAAATCTCAAGGTACGTTTATGCTATTATTAAATGGGAATATAGTTGCAGCCTATTGAAGTTAGGTTAGCTGTAATTAATTTAAAATCTTATTTCACTGAGATTTAAATACATCTAACTGTATTTTCAATGGAGAGATTATGATTTCTTGGTTCTCAGAAGACAGACTTAAGGAGCAAGATTCCTGGGCGTTATTCTTCCTTGGTTTATGTAGTACAAATGGGCTGCAATAAATAGATTTCATGTTGGCCAGACTATGTGGACTGGGGATAATGGGGATTGTAGACCATTCAGAGTTAAAGTCCAAACATTTAAAATTGCTGACGTTGAGAGACACCATCTTGGAAGATTGGAATCTGCTAATAACCCTCTCCTGTAAAGTTACCCCTAGGCACAAGACCTAGCTTTCCTTGGGTAATGATTCCTCTGCACATCCACTATCCTTTCTAAATTTCAAGAGACAGGTATCTCCCAATATCTCATAATCAACAAACCTGGGACAAACCTGTGCGAAAGATTTCCATAAAGTGATTCTGTAATCACATGTTGTATAATCCACTTCCCTCAATTCCATCATAGCAGTTCTTATGAGACAGAGGTGACAATGTATCAAAAATAATTCAAGACAGCAAACATACCCAACACCCCTTCGTTCTGCTATTTTCCCCATAACAACACTCCTGTGAGGTGAATCGGGCTGAGAGAGAGTGACTGGCTTTCATGGCTAAGGTGGGACTTCAATTCACAGTTTCTTGATTTCTAGCCTGGTATCTTAACCATTAGATAAGGGGTCCAAAAGTTTATACAAATGGGAAAACAGACTGTCAATGATGTCCATAATACTTTAGCAAGGAAGGAAAGGAAAAGTTTTACTGAAGTTTCATATATACTACACCTGCGCTAAAAATAAATCAATCTAGTTCTCAAATGCTCTGACTGTCAACCCTGAAGCTGATCTGACAGAAGCCATTTTGATGGCTTCAGTGTTGCCACACTGGAGCCAAGGGATAGGGAGCGGGGACTTGAGATAGAGGGGATTTTGTAGCCAAAACAAAATGCTTTCTCTTGAGAACCAAGACATTCTCACACCTGCAGAGTGATGCTACCCAGTGATTAGACTATGTGATTAGAGTGATGCTACCCAGTGATTAGACTATGTGACTGATTGTTTTGAGAAAGTAGAAAATCTTTTACTTTTAATTAGGTAAAAACCACAGGAGTTTTCAGAGTTGGTTTTCACCAGGTATGTGCCAATATGATATTTCCAATAAGGTCTCGGAGTTTTGCTTGCTATGGATTTATTACTTGGAACCCTTACACTGACATCCTAAAATCCCAGAAGTATGGAGCTGTTGAGAAATTAGTAACTTTCTCATGAAGTAGTAACTTAAGAGACTCATTTGAATGCCCTCATCTATTCTTAGGCTCCCTCTTGTTTCTGGCATCCCCAGCATCAGTGGCTGCTTGCCAGCCTTCCCTTAGGAAAGGGTCTCTCCACCTTGGCAACTTTTAAGATGTGTGGATTAATCCACAGACAACATACCATCTGGAGAATTCTGGGAGCTGAAGCCCACCAAGTCTTAAAAGCTGTGAAGCTTAAGAAAGGGACTTAGGGAATTAAATCATGAGGTAAAAATGTCTCCCATGCTACACTGGGTGCTCTAGGACTTTAATTGTAATACTTAGACACATGTAGCAAAATTTTGGCTCTTTCATCCAAATTCAACACGATGACAAAGGGTACACGAGGCTCCTTTAATATTTTAAGCACTAAAATGCTTTTGTAGTTTTTCTACTTGAGCAGCTGTTCTGTATGCAGCTATTGATTAGAAGAGATTGTCTACCAGGCTTATAAAATATTTATGTATTTCAGAGCATAATGAATATATAGTAAACGTAGGCAGAATTTGTAGTATTAGGCATGTTTGTTTGTGTTTACAGCCAAAACAAAAGCTAAGAGATATTGTATATTACTGCAATGATAAAGGATCTATGGACCATGCTGCCATTAAAAATATATAAAAAATATAATGTATGCTATTTGCAGTTTTTAAAAATATAGAACACATCAAAAAACATTTAAAATAATAAACAAACCCAGAAAAGTTCCTGCTTGGAAAATTCCCTTATCTGGAGATCAAAGGGGAGAGTACGTTGGAAAACAGGTTTTAACCACTCCCACTGCAAACATCATAGCACTAAAACCGTCCTTTGACTCCTAG
Source organism: Hydrophis major (assembly GCA_033807585.1). NCBI lineage: Eukaryota > Metazoa > Chordata > Lepidosauria > Squamata > Elapidae > Hydrophis > Hydrophis major. Next base: position 149,735,948 of record CM066329.1, on the reverse strand, counting down.
TGACTTCATGGATATGCCCACATAGTTTTCTTCACAACAATACGGAAGTGATTTGCCATAGCCTTCTTGCAGGAGATAGATATGATTTCCTGGTCTATTCCAGAGCTTAGGAATTTATTTTCCTGTGGTCTCCTATCTTGTTCTAGTAGGAGCTAACATTTACCAGGTTTTTAAAAATTGAACTATAATTACTGTTATCATGTTAAAGTAACTATATAACATAGATTCAGAAAAAAGTTACAGAAAATATTAAAAAATCCACTAAAAATAGTACTTGAGTAAAAATACATGTATTATTACGTGTATATATTTACATATCTAAAAAACTACTAGTAGTGAAAAATTTTGCTATTGAGATAAATGATACAATGCATCCAAATTTGATAGAATTGTGGTTCCTCCTCTGATATCTTATTATTTCAACTGTGCTGTGATTTACTTTTAAGGAAATTGAAGAGGACTTATTAATCAATATCTCAATTAATTAATTTAGAATTTTCCAATATTTAGCCATTATTATTTTAGCTGCTAAAATTAAGTATATAGTAAGTTCCTTATTTTTAGCTTGAGATTCAATCCTATAAATAAATGTAATAAGCCTAACTGAAGAAAAGTCAACTCTTTGCTTATTAATGGTATTTATTTCCCCTATTTTTTTTTACTAATTGGTATTTTAATGTTATATCATTATTCAAGGTAGAGTAGTAAAGTAACAATCATCTCAATCTTTGATTTTTTTTTCAAGAATACAGTATAAATGAAGAATAAAGTAAGATTATATGAAGGCAGTATTAAGAAGACAATGCATAAAGCAGTTGAGCATGATTTTAAAAAGATAATCGGAAATTGCAGGTAAACTTTATTCAAACATTAACAGTCTACTAGCCAAGCACAATAAAACTGGATCAACTAGTATTTATAAATAGCAAAAAAACAAAAGGTAAGAGTTGGGTGATTTGAGAGGCAGATAAAATTTCCTCTCAAATTGTTAAGCAAAAATATTACAAATATGCTAATTCTAGAATGCTTCCAAATAAATTGAAAAAAGCTAGGGGAAGAAATAGTACTAGTGCAATTAAAGATAATAGTGCACAAACACTGACTGAAACCAAAGATTTAAATAAGAATTTTATTTTCTTTAGCAATTATATTCTTTATGTAACCCATCACTAACAAAAAATAATCAATATTTTTTACAGATTAATGTCCCCAGGATTAACCCCAGAGGACATACAATTTATGGAATCTCCTTTCTCTCTTTCCAAAATTTCTGAAATCTTGAGATCTATTAAAAATTGAAAATCTCTGGGTCCTGAAGGGGAATTTTAAATGTACTTAAAGTGGTCTTAATACCTGAATTTCTACTTATATGTAACACTTTGCATCAGTCTTGGAGACCTATGAGTTCTTTTCAGGATCAACCAAGATTGACTAGACTCACTAGATTAGAACATAAAGCACAGGGAAAGATCCCTACCTCTTATCATGGAAGTAAAAAGTAGAATATTGAGAAAGAAACAGCAACAGGTGACCAGAATACAAATCTAAATGCAGCTGTAGTGACAGATGTTACATCTCTAGCATAAATAAAAGTTTTTTGAATGTATCTACATAAACACACACAAACACATGGGGAGGATGTTTTCTCCCCTCCCCCAAAATTATGTTTTTGAACCAATTCTGAGACAATCTTGTCAACTTCTGGGATCAACAGTACTTCTACAGTATATCTGTGCCTATTAATTACAGGTAGTCCTCCACTTATAACCATTCATTTAGTAACAGTTCAAAGTTACCATGGCACTGGAAAAAGTGATATATGACTGTTTTTCATACTTACGACCGTTGCAACATTCCACTGGTCACATGATCAGAATTCAGATACTTGGCAATGGCATGTATTTATGATGGTTACAATGTCCCAGGATTATGGTATTACCTGTTGCGACCTTCTGACAAGTGAAGTCAATGGGGAAGCTAGATTTACTTAACCATGTCACTAACTTAACAACTGCAGTGATTCATTTAACAACTGTGGCAAGGAAGGTTGTAGATTGGGGCATAATTAGCAATAGAAATGTTGGGCTCAGTTATTGTCATAAGTCGAGGACTACCTGTATAGAATATGTCATTTGGATTCAGTTAAGCATTTTTCAGTGAACCTATGTGACCCTCCATTTTCTACTGCTGTACTTGATAACTTACTTGATAACATAAGTACACACACTTATTAACATTTCCAGCCTCTGATAGGAAACATCAAGAGCCTTTGTTTTTACATAAGCTTAGAGGCTTTGGTTAGTGATTAACTAAGAGCAGTAGGTTCATCCTTCCTCTGAGACCTTTAAATAAGTAATTTATCCAGCCAATTAGATTAGGTTTTCACCTTTTATTTCATATTAACAACCCTGACTGCAAATTTGTTTTCTTCCACATTTTTCCAGAATGTTCCAGAGCATTCTCAATTTCACTAGTCTTTCTTCATTTATAATCCTTATACTCTATAAAAAGTGAATAAGAACAATCTATTTAAAAGTACTTTAAGTCCTACACTAAATGAAAACAAGACTTACATAGCTTCTTTCCAGACTTTATCTTATCAAAAACACTATAAATTTCCGATGAGTAATTTTAATTTTTAGTATGTATATTTTACTTTTGACCTTCCAACACACTTCAGTTACAAATATGTCTGTTGAATCTTGATGACTAAAATGTATCTTTCGGTTTCTACAACGTATTTTCCTAGGTTGATTTTTCTCACATCAAAATTTAAAAACATGAGGTGAACTTAGTTCTATTATGTAAAGTAAGAATATTTTCTAACTGGCTGTGTAATTGTTTCCATTCAGAAACTTTAGTACCAAAAGGCTAGAAATGTAGCTGATCCAGATTGTTTTTTTTTTAAAAATAAGCATGGGCAGGCAAACACAATTTGTGTCTGTTTATTTAGTATCATTCTTACTATAATAACAAAATTAGTACAGATTGTGGACCCCCCCCCCAAAAAAATCATATGCTTTTATTACATTCCACCCCCGTTTCAGCAAAATTATTAAGAAAAGAGCATCAGGCAATTTAGGGGACAAATAGAATCTCTCAACAATTGCTTTCTGAAATAAAATAATTAAATTTGGAGGAAATTCAGGCATTACACAAACATTTCTACAAAAAAAATTTACATGTTGAATGAGCCCCAATTGCTGGATCACATCACATCATGCGATGAACAATAGTGCTGAAATCATAACAGATGAGTGCTATTACAAAGGGTTACTTTTGGAAGAGTTTACTGTGAATACATCCACAATATTGGACTTAATATTGGATTTTAAATGTAATCCCACCCCACCCTGACTCCAGCAAGGGTAGTCCAAAAGTTAAAAACTCAGCCAGAAATAGGGTCATTCTCTTATTCCCCCAAATCACAACATAGACATCCCTGGGCAGCCTCTTATTTTCAGCCCTGACTGAAAATTTCATCATTTCATCCTTAGCCTAAAGTGATCCTTAGATGTCTAGATGCTAGTAGCATTTTTCTCCTTACTGTGACATTGTCCAATGGGAAGACATGCACAGTCTGAGGGGCTTTTTCATCATTACAGGGTAGGAATCAATTACTGCAGCAACTTCAATGCCAGCCCCTCACTGATTGTACCTAAAGGGCTTGTGGGTGGCACTTTAGCTCGGTGGTGGGGAAAGATTTGTAACTTGTAACTGGCACTCTTCATTGATAAAAAGTTAAAATGGTCCTGCGGTGTAAGGAAAAAATAAAACAAAAAAATTATTGAATATCTACACTGTTGAATAACTAGAGATTTGCCAACCTCCTTTCTTTAAAAAACTGGTTTTTTAAATTCTATATCTCACTGGTACTTATTTTGGCATTGTAGTTTACTTCCATTTAGCTCTTTACTTGACATTTTAAATTGGATTGTTCATTTCCCCCATAAAAATGACAAAAAAGATGTGAGCGAAAAGCCAGATCATATGTAAAGATTAGAAATTAAAATATGTATTGAATCGAAATAATGAACCATGTTCCATGTTCAAACAAAAACTTCCTTCACAAATACAATGTTTCTTTCAGTATTTTGTTCCATCTTCACTTGTTAGTGGCACCATTTTGTGAATGGCTGACTTTAGGGATCTGCAGTCCTCTAAAAAAGGTTTTGGGTGAAGAAGAATCCTTTGTTTAATCTAATTGTAATGAACAGCAGAATAAGTATGTATGTTAGCAATTGTAGTAAGTTTTCAGCAAGTTGTTACCCTTTATTGCAGCATAGATAGAGCAGTAGCATTGGGGGGGCTGGAGTGTGGAGGGGCACACAGGAATCAGATTGACACAAGCTTTGCCTCTTTTCTTCAGTTGTCAAACATGCCCAAAAGGACAAAGGTGCAGCAGGATATTGTAATACTGCTTTTCTCATTCTGAGAAAAACAAGAATCTGCCAGTGTCACTGATTAAGTAAAACAGGGTTTTCTAAAGCCATATTTTACTTTATGATTTTATGAGCACCATAAAATCTAAAGTCATAAAATGAACAGCAAATACAATTACAGCATTATATGCATGCCTTTTGGGGAAAAAACACACATGCTTTTTATTTCAAATGGAAAATGTATCATCCTAATTAATACATTCAAAATAGCTGAGCTTTAGTTAAATTTTATTTAATGGAAATGTTGAGTTCTGAAACTTACCTTATGAATCTGGGTACCTATGTATACCTCTTGAGAAGTCCTTTCTTAGAATTAATTGTCAAAGTATATTCATTAATTGGCAGAGACATGGTTAACAAAGTAAGCATGGCAACAGACCAGCCAATGGGAGCTCCATGAGTCATCCAGAGTGACTGTTTAAAACCAAAAGCACTTTCTGAAATTCAAGAATCTGCATCCCATACTGTTTTAATTACACAAATAATGTTTGCATATTCACTAAATGCTGCTGGATGGATTCTCCAGGTTGCAAACTGGCTCTGTATAACTTTCTTGATAATTGCATGATAAAAAGAGCCTCTGTGGTGCAATGGTTAGAGTGCAGTGCTGCAAGCTACTTCTGCAGCCAGCTGCCTACAATTTGGCAGTTCAAACCCCGCCAGGTTGACTCAGCCTTCCATCTTTCCAAGGTGGGTAAAATGAGGACCCAAATTGTTGGGGGCAATATGCTGACTCTCTAAACCACTTAGAGAGGGCTGGAAATCACTATAAAGCGGTATAAGTGCTATTGCTATTGCATGCTGACACACTCACATGTACAATTCTTAACTTTTGCCAGACCTCCTTTGCAGTCTTTTCAATGGATGATTGGTATCAGTTGAATCACAACTTTTTAGAACAACTGTGATTTCTGTGAAGAAGCAATCTGAAGATGATACACATTGACTTTCCAACATTTTTGCATTTAATTAAGAAAGATGCCATAACTGGACATACATAATTCTTTAGGTTTCATCATGCTTCCATAAACCTTTTGGGGGGTAATTAATGAAAGCAATAAAGATTCTTAACTATCTGCTAATAATGAATTGAATCCCAAATCAAATTTAAAGAGCAGACCTAAGCTACCACACATGGTTTATTGTCTTAACTGCGGGAAAACTTCCCACTTGTTAACTTTCTGTGAAGGCTGGTTTATGTAACCTTTAGGAATATGGCCAAGTTATTTTCAGTTCTGGCCAAAAGCCCAGACAAAAGTATGGGTGGGGCAAAGCAGCTGTCAGAAAGATCCATTGTACATTTAATGCTCCCACCATCCTGCCAACCATCATCCAAGTGAGAAACACAAGCCTTGGCAACACTGTTCCAAGGCAAATAACAAGTAATTCAGATACAAAGATCCTGAGACCAGACTGATCTGATCAAATGACCATGTATAGATGTCAACTAGTCCTCCTATAAATGACCAGCTCCCAATTCATGAGGACACACAGGTGGGGTGAAAAAAAATATTTGAGGAAGGGGGAGAGGAGGAAGTCAACATCAGGCTTATGGCTGGCAGCTGCTGGTTTTGTGCTCTAATTACAGCTTTTCTTCTGTCTCTAATAAAACTTACTTATTCAAGAGCAATGTTTTGTAACCTTTCTCTGCTAATCTTCAAGTTTGACTGATGATCTAGTGAAGCCTGACAACAAAGTCACACATATTACATTGACTGAGTCAATCCCAAGCATATCATAGCATATTTTAATGTGGAAGCATTTGGTTGCTGGTTTGGGTACCCCATTATAAAAAATTAAAAAAAATTAAAAATGAATGTATTATGGTTCCTTGTAAGGCTATTCTAGATATTCAGAGACACCTGTATGCACAGATGGTTTTATGTTTAAATATTATCCTCAGTCACAGTGACCCAATGTGTCGTGTCCGTCGGTAAAGAGACCAGGAGATGGTGACTAGGTTTCAGCTCTTTATTGGTCCCCGGAACCGATCTGGCTCAAAGGGAAAACTTGCAGCTTTTTATTCCCAAGCCGCGGCGGCCGTGGCCAATGGCACCGCTTTGAATCTCCCGCGATTCGTATCCGCCAATCGCGGGAGATTCTCAGTGGGCCAATCAGCACGGCTCACTAAACTAATCAGATCACCCCGCGCTTTGACCAATCAAAACACGGGGTTTCAAGAATGCAAATGAAGGTACAGAACACCCTTCCCCTCTTGGTTTGGTCCTACGTAACGTAGTCCCGTAAATAGGTGGGGCTCCGCACTTGCCTACTGGACCTGCACAGGTCAGTCGTTGGTTGGCTTCCGGCCGGTTCGGTCGGGTTCTCTGTGTCTCTCGGCCTCGTCGATGGAACCGCCTGGTAGGCCTTGCCGGGCCGCTTGTCGCAGCTCCCTCCCGGTGTACCCGGGCTGGTTGAGCTGCGGTTCTCACCGCTCCCGCCTGGTCTTTCTGGGCTGGTCGAGCTGGTCTGGCTGCTTCTCCCTGGTGAGGCTTCGAGCTGGCTGCTTGCTGGTGAGTATGGTTGGTTTTCTTCTAGGTTTTGGTTCCCGGGGTATTCCCTCCCCTCTTGGCTTGTGTTAAGGGGATTTTCTGTGTCTGGTTGCGTGTCGGTTGTGTTTCTTGTGGCCGTTCTCGATCTTATTTGATCGATGTGGCGTTTCCACACTCGTCCGTCGGTTGTTTGCAGCCGGTACGAGCGGGGACCTGTCAGTTGGGTTATGGCTGCTGGTACCCAGAGTGGGACTCCAGTTAGGTTTTTTGCATAGACGGCGTCGCCTGGCGCAAAAGACCGGTACTTGCTGGAGGAGTTTGGGGGTATTTCTGGGTTGTATGTGGGGTGTAGTCTGTCGAGTGGGGACCTTATTTTCCTCCCCATCAGTAGCTCTGCCGGGCTTTTGTTCGTTGTTGTGTTCGGGGTTATATCTTGGATAAAAAGCATTTTATTTATTTTTTCTTGGATTTCCCCGTGTTCAATTTTCTGGATGGTTTTTTTCGTGAATTGAACCATCCGTTTCGCCCTTCCGTTCGCTGCCGGATGCCCCAGAGCTGTCAGTGCGTGTCGTATGCCCCGTTCCGCTAGGAATTTTTCAAATTCCAGCGAGGTGAATTGGGGCCCGATGTCTGACACGATGACATCCGGGAGGCTGTGGGTTGCGAATAGTTTGCAAAGTTCCTTGGTCATGGCCTCTGTGGTGGTGGATTTCATGTTGCTTACCTCCAGCCAGTTGGAGTAAGCATCTACGGTTACTAGGAATGTATGTCCCTTGGTGGGCCCGGCAAAGTCTATGTGGCCCCTAGACCAGGGTCCCCTGGGGGTTTCCCATTCCAGGATCGGTGCCGCGGGAGAACTCAGTCTGGTTTTTTGGCAGCATTGACACCTTGCCATCCAGGCCTCAATTTGCTTATCCATCCCTGGCCACCAAGCGTAACTTCTGGCCAGGGCTTCCGTTCTAACTATGCCCAGGTGCCCCTCGCGTAACAGTTCCAATACCTTCCCTTGCAGTTTTTCTGGGATAACCACCCTATCCCCTCACAGTACACACCCTTTTTGCAGCGAAAGTTCCATTTGCCGGTTCCGGAATGTTTTGAATGCTTCATCGTTGTCCTTTTCCGGCCACCCTTTCTCTACCCAATGTAACACCCGCGCCAGACATTTGTCTTTATTGGTTTCTCGGGAAATGTTTGACGCGGTTATGGGCAGAATTTCTATGCTGAGGGTGCTCGTAGTGGGTCCTGGGTCAGTGTCTAGGTCGGGTAGCGGTGAGCGGTGAGCGGCTCAAAGCGTCTGCATGTGTAATAGTCTTACCGGGTCGGTGTGTGAGCCGGTAGCTGTAGGTGGCAAGGAATTCGGACCATCTTGTCATCCTGGGAGATAAAATGTTCGGGGTGGCCCGGTTTCCTGCCAGGATGCCCAGCAACGGCTTGTGGTCCATGATGATTGTGAAGGTGCGGCCGTAGAGGTACTCGTGGTACCTCTTCACTGCTGCGACGATGGCTAGGGCCTCCTTGTCCAGCTGGCTATAGTTCCGCTCCGGTTTGGTGAGTGTCCTGGAGAAGAAGGTGATGGGTGCTTCTCTTCCATCCGGGATTGTGTGGCTGAGGACGGCGCTGACGCTGAAGGGTGAGGCATCGCATGTGACGGCGAGTGGTAGGGTCTCATTGTATTGGATGAGGACGGCATCCAAAGTGAGCAGGTCCTTGGTTTTCCTGAAGGCGGCTTCCTCGCGTTTCCTCCAAGTCCAGGTAGCCGCCTTGTCCAAGAGCCTATGCAAGGGCTCTGCCGCGGTCGCCTTTTGGGGCAGGAAAACATTGTAAAAATTAAGTAGTCCCAGAAATGCCTGCAGTTCCATTTTAGACCTAGGTGTGAGGGCCTCTTTGATGGCTTTAATTTTGGTGTTGGTTGGGTGGATGCCGTGCCGGTCTAGGAGGTATCCCAGGAATTCGACCCGCTCTGTGATAAGTTGGCACTTTTCCCTCTTCACCTTTAGCCCGGTTTCCTTTAATTTGGTTAGCACCTGCCTTAGTCGACCCTCTAGTTCTGGCTGGTTGGCTGCCGATACCAGCACATCGTCGAAATAGGGCACCACCCCCTTGATGCCTTGTAAGAGTCTCTCCATGAGGCTCTGGAAAATTCCAGGCGCCACGCTGACTCTGAACTGGAGTCGGTTACATTGGAAAGCTCCCCGGTGGGTGACTATGGGGTCTCTCGTTCTCCAGTCCCTTCTTTTGGATGGTAGGTACCAAGCGTTTGATTTCTTGCCAGGCGACCATGGAGAGGTAGGACCTGGAGTCCACCTCCATCTTGCATGGCTCGCCTTCAATGCCTACCTCCACATAGAATTTTCGGGCATCGGTGGTTGATGCGTGGCCGATGATGACCGTCTGGTGTGTTTCCTCCTTCCGCCGGGTCTCTCCGCCTCGTTGGGTTCGCCCACTCCGGTCCCATTGGCTGTCGGTTGGGCGATCTCTGGCTCTGGGGGGTGTGCTGTCCCATCTCCGCTCGCTGTGGTCCCGCCGTCTGGGGCTGTAAGCTTTCTTTAGTCAGCAGACATGGGCAATGTGACCCTTTTTGTCACAGTGCCGGCAAACTGCATCGAAGAACCAGCACTCAGATCTAGGGTGGTCACCTCCGCAACCTGCACACGCGGTCCCCGACTTACGATCCCGCCGACTGCACTGGTCGCGTCCTGCCTGGAGCCGGTGGATTTCCTCCTCCTCGTCTGAAGTGTCGGAGGCAGAGTGGAATTCGCCTTGGTGGGTGGTAGTTTTGCGGTGACTTGCTTCTGGTTGGGCCTCGGTCACCCGTCCAGGGTTGTTGTTCGCAGTGCGGTCCCCGGCATCCCGTCTCCGCATGTGGTTTGCTGACTGCCGGGTGGCCTCGGCGACTGTGGCTTCAGCGATGGCATCGGCGAGGGCGATGTCGTCTTTGGCCATCAGCCGACTCTGTAGGACTGGGTCCCGAAGCCCGAGCACGACTCGGTCCTGTAGGACCTCATCCATGTCAGAGAACCCGCATAGTCCTCCTAGGTTCTGCAGCTCTGCAACAAAGTCGCTGAGGCTTTTGCCCGACCTCTGGTCCCGCCGGTAAAACTCATGCTGTCTGATGAGGGTGGGCACGGCGGGAGCGTAGTGTTTTCGGAGTAAGGGTTTGAGGTCGGCCCAGTCCATCCCGGTGACGTCAGTGGCTTTCGCTAGGGCTTTCGCCATCTTGAACACTGCGGGCCTGCAGTGTGTCAGGAAGATGGCTCATTTCTTCGGCCCGGTGGTGTCCTTCATGTCACTGCATTCGAGGAACATGCGGAATCTGTCCGTGTAGGATTCCCAGTCCTCGCTAGCGGGGTTGAAGGGTGAGGGTGGAGCGATGCTGGCCATCTTGTCGGTCTTGCTTCCGTCGGACACGTGCTTGCTGGGGTTCAGGATCGGGATCCCACCTTCGTCGCCAGTGTCGTGTCCGTCGGTAAAGAGACCAGGAGATGGTGACTAGGTTTCAGCTCTTTATTGGTCCCCGGAACCGATCTGGCTCCAAGGGAAAACTTGCGGCTTTTTATTCTCAAGCCGCGGCGGCCGCAGCCAATGACACCACTTTGAATCTCCCGCGATTTGTATCCACCAATCGCGAGAGATTCTCAGCGGGCCAATCAGCGCGGCTTGCTAAACCAATCAGATCACCCCGCACTTTGACCAATCAAAACGCGGGGTTTCAAGAATGCAAATGAAGGTACAGAACACAATGATTCAAGTGATCCAGTTTCAATGGCACAGGGCAGAACAAATGTATATAATCCTTAGAATTAGCAAACTTGTTATAAGACAGTCTTTTCAAGCCTTGTGCTACCCCATTATATAGAACTTATGTTCTTCACACTTCTGCTGGAAACTGTGATTGATGGGATTTGCAGTTGTAGGAGGAAATATTGCTGGGAAAGCTTTTATTGAATGAAATAGTAACATCTTTCACTTGTGAGCAAAGACTTTGAATTCATAATTACCCTTTTAACAGCTCCAAGTTGGATTGGTGGGCTGCTTGCATCACTGAAAATATACTGGGATCTCGTCTTTATTACAAATATTTAGACTTTGTTTCTCAGTCCTTTGGAAAATGATTGCCACTGCCAAAATAAATCCTCAGGAGGTAGGAGTTTAAATGCTGTGATGGAGAGCATATTTGCTCTTTATAAAGATTCCTATGCAGCTTCATATGATTGAAAAGACCAACTGTGCACTCCACAATCATTGCATGGAACTAAATTTATTCGCTTATCCTTGGCAACTCCTGTTTCTAGTTATTTAATGTTAGCACTATGTGGCATACAGCTTTGCCATTAAAAATGGACAGGAATTTGGGAATGTACCCCCAAATTTCTCATTCCTATCATTCAACCGCCAAATTCTTAACATTGAGGAAAAACATGGAGCATAAACTTCCACTCTTCCTTGTTTGAATGCAGGTGAAACATATGGCCTAATAACTCAGTTTTCTTCATTTTCTACTGTTCCTTGCTTTAAAAAAAAAAGTTCTGGAAAATTTGATTTACTTTTATCCTGTTTTGGATGATTCTAATAAAGATATTACCATCTATGGATGTTGATGAAAACTGGATTAGGCCGACATTTGAACAGGAGAAAGTCCTTCTTTAGATCTCCCTGCTCATTATGTGAAGGTTGAGGACTGAAAGGACAGGAGTTCAGGATGTGGGTGGCAAGCTGCTTTCTTCACTGCTAAACTGAAATACTCTCCATTAATCTTGGAATGGATAAATAACAAATCTATTGCCAACATTTACCTGTCATTATTGTCTCTGTTCCCAGTTGTCACAGACATTTTACACCCCCCCCCCCAAGATAATATGTGTTAACAGATTTTATAACCTTGTGGCTAGTTTTGGACAGAGCCAATCTGAAGGCAGAAGATGCTACTTTAACATAAGTACAGCTTAGAAACTATTTAAGCCTTTCTCACTCATGGGTTTGGGAAGGAGAAGAAGGCAAGATTGCAGCAGGAAAAAAAGATGTTGCCAGAACATGTTGGTACCATGATTAGCAGTTGGAGGGGAATAGCTAAAAACATTTGCACACAAATCCCCCCATCTGCGATTGTAGCAAAAAATGTTAGTGAAAAGAAGTCTTGGTCTAGTAATACCTTCACTAAATAGCACTACTATTTAGTGATTACTACTCTATTATTTAGTGGAGATTTAAATAATAAGAAATGGGATTTTAACTAACAGAATGTGTGTTTGTTGAACAGAGCTGGCCTGAAAGACTCTCTTAAACAGTGATGGGCTTCCTGAGAGAATTTCAGTCAGCAATGAACACTCATGAGAGATTCATGATGAAGCAAAGGACTGTCTATAGGAACTTCCCAAATCTGCAATTCTACAGTATAGGTTGATATAAATGAGAAAAGGAGATGAGGTGGAAATGATAGGATGGAAGAAACACCCTCAGGTCATTTCTACTTTTATTTTCAAAAGTTCTTTTTAAAAATAATTCCTTTTAAAATGTTTCAAGGCAAAAGTGTGAAACAAAATGTAACAAAAAATATATATCAAATTTAAATAACTCCAATGAGTTAAGCTAGGGTTGGACTTTCTTCCTAACTTAATAAAAGCTAGGAAATGCAAAGCTGACCCTTATATCTCAAATGATCAGCCTCTTTCATTTTTTATTCAAACAAGAAGGCAATTTCAGAATTAATCTGAGCTTGGTCTGATGTATGAAATATGGAAGGAACAGTTAACAATCCCTTTTTCTTCTTCTGAGTGGTAATAATAATAACTATAATGAGAACCAGGATATCCCACCTTAACTTTTAGGGTTCAAGAGACTATAAAAAGCACCCCTCCAATTTTATATCTAAAATATCTTTTTCAGGTAATTTGGGCTGAGCAATGGTGAGCTGAAGATTGCTTTGAATCTAGATTTCCCTGAAGTATTTTTTTAATCAAAAGCTGTTTTTCTTTTTAAAAAACTGACAAAAATTAAGGTTGCTAGAGGCTATCATTATCACATGGCATCAGCCTACAATTTCCTCTCTGTGACAAATAAATATATTTGCAACCTTGATGTTTATAATCTTCCTGTTAAGATTTCAGATTTTATATTCTGTTTTTATGTTAACTTTATGTTCCTTTTTACTGAAATATGATGGGAATGTGCCATACAATAAATAAGTAGCCTATGAGAATTCAAAGAAACAGTTAATGGCAGCCACTCTTGATTAAATCATTATTAAGTAAGGAAGAATAAGATGTGAACGAATCCTTGAATATTACCACTACCACCTCTATCCTGGTCCCAGTCTAATATCTTAACTGCTAAAAACATTGACTTTTGTTGAGTCTGCTCTCTAATTCCACCATTGCTATTCTTGTGGTTTGGACAAGTTGTTTGGATGAATGTTTTAACATCCCAACAAAATAGAAATATCGATTGCTAACTTCCCTCAATGAAATATTTAACCCCATTTTACTGAAAAAGCACAAGAATGTGTTCAAATGTTGGGAGCTTACTGTAGAATATTGGTGAAAGTACAATACACAATCAATACATTTCTCATGAGATTGATTTGTGAGAGAAATTTGTAATAAAGAGAAATTCATTGACCTCATTTATTATTGAGACTGAGAACTCATGCCCAAATACTTTATACAAGTTTACATTTTCATAATTTCATATTTTGCAAAGGTCAAGGCATTGTGATTTATGGTTCATTTATATAATATAAACAAATTCATGGTGACAGGGAACCACATGAGGCTAATTCCTCATTGTGTACTCAGAGAAGAAGACTCATTTCCCACCAACTCACTATGATTTCACAGCTGTAGTTTTACTTATAGGACCATTTCCTGTATAAATCAGTACTGGCACCAGAATTAATTTTTTTTCTTTCCTTTTTATCCCCCAAGAAAAATAAAAGAGGTTTCAAGATCACAGAATAGTTCATAAGAGCTTGTAATGATTAACTGACAATGGTAAACCTTGTACTATGGACAACATCAAGGACTGTTTGCTTAATAAACTAGTGACATTTACAGGTGGCCTCTAAGTGCCGGATGCTACTTTCCTAAAATGGACTGTATCCTTTTCCTTGTTCTGTGTGGATCTGAAAGAATTAAATTCCAATCTTTGAAAAGGGCTGTGCCAGAGTAGGAGGCCCTCCCAGAAGGTGGCACAGACCACCCCAAGAACGAAACTGTTTCCCATACTTAAAGGTCTTACTTGTAGGAGTCATTACATTACTAATGATGCTGGGAAAGGAAGAAAAAAAAGCTTCCATTCACCATGAAAGACTTGAGAACATGGTGACTGAGGTACTCTCTGAGCCAGTATGTTCAGTAGGGGAACTTTGAGACTATCATTCAGTTTCATCTTTCATAAAGCTTGCATGAAGATAACATGGATTCAAAGGAAAATCATGGAACCTAAACTGAATCCCCATAATAGCAATAGCAATAGTACTTAGACTTATACACCACTTCACAGTGCTTTACAGCCCTCTCTAAGTAGTTTACAGAGTCAGTCTATTGCCCCCAACAATCTGGGTCATCATTTTACTGACCTAGGAAGGATGGAAGGCTGAGTCAACCTAAAAAGGCAAAACATTGTTATGAAGTAAATAAAAGAAATATACAATCTGGATGTATTCTAGATCAGTCTGGTTGTCCCTTCAGAAGTTTCCTTTCCAATTTTTAAAAGCAGAGAGACCCAGTAGGAAAGAGTTGGCAAGGCCAGCCCTGGGTGAAGTGAGAAAATAATTCTGATTAATTTTCTTAAGCTATATATCTATAACAGAGGTATTTTAATATGATAACTATTTAGCTCCTAATAATACAGACCCATTTTAAAGGAAAATGAGTGGTGGTATTGATGATTGTAACAGTGCCTATATTATGAGTATTAACAATTTTTGGAATATTATTACTTAGCCATAGCAGATTGTAACAGAGACAAGGATCACCATTCAGAGTCTTCCTCAGTTGCTAATTTATAGCCAGAAGTAATATGCATTTATTTATGTATTCAATTTGTGAGGCTCAATCAGTGATTCAGGGCAGTGAAAATATTAGAAATGAAATAAAAGCAATTAGAATAATGCCAACATTAAAATACTAGCTGGCAAGAATAAATCATCTATGGTAATATCTAATATAACCAAGAAATGACTTTGCACACTCAGGGCCCAAGGCTAGTCACTGAGGTAGGTCTTTAAGAACTTACAAAAATCTAGAACTTGTGGTCTTATGATAAATCATGATTCTAGGATCTCCCATCAGCAAAATCAAAACATAGTATTACTAAAGGCAAAATAGCATCAAAGATGCACTGCCATTTTCTCTGTTTTTCCTCAATTGCTTTCTGGTCTCAGGCATTCAGACTGTGCAGGAACATGACCAGTTGCAGAAATATATAGTTGCTTATAGAGCAGGCACAATAAGTACCAAAAATCAGCAGTGGAAATACCAAGGGGGCCATGGGAAGAAGGGGGTAGAGAGTAGGGAAGGTAGAAAGTAGGGAGAGAGGGACCTCCACTTCCCTCCTCTTCTGGTCCCCATTGCAGTTGCATATCTTGTCACAACCATCTTAAACTAGCCCGGGCACATTCTTCCCAATAGGTAATGTCACTGTTGTTTAAAAAAAAAAATGCTATATGATGCAGAAATCTCCAACAGCAGATTTGCAAATTGTGTAATAATTAAAGCACAGGCATCAATAGAACACCTTACTTTTCTCAGAAAAAATCCAGAAAATTTCTCAGAAAAAAAGTCACCACTGGAAGGAAGGGCTGTAGTGGCAGTGCCTACCTTTACAGTAGATGTAACTGTTTCTCCAGGTGAAAGAGTACTATTTGGGCAGGTAGCAACAGAACAGGAAACTACCACCCCTTCTCAGAATAAGCTTTTAAATAAATTACTACAGTTTTCCCATTTTGGTTTCAGAGTGCAGGGTGAGAGCATCAAATCTGACATTGGCCAACAAAGAATAAATGTCTTTCATTTTAACAAAGGCACAACACTAGAAAGATGGGACTAGACCACGGGTGTCAAATTTGTGGCGTCACGTTGCTGTCACATGACATTTTGTGACGTTTTTTCCCTTTGGGGAGCTGGGGTAGTCGTGGCCTGCCCATGTCAAATATTATTCTTGTGGGAGGATTCAGCAAGATCTCAGTTTAAAGGGCAGGTTCACACCCCTGGACTAGACCATGAATTCTAGTCCCAATTTAAGCACACAGCTATCTTGGTGAACATAGGCCAATCACTCTTTCCCAACACAAGGGAACAGGCAATGGCAAACTGCTTCTGATGCTGCCAGAAAAACTTCAGGAATTTATTCAGGCAGTCATCAGGAGTCAATGTGACTTGAAGGCGCACAAAAAAGGGAAAGCTTTTAGAAACTGGATTAGCTACATCAAGTTGGAGGAGGCAAAAATTTGCATACTAGAACTAGCAATCATTAACTAGATCAAGCAATAAGATAAAGAGACAGAGAATAGGGGCATAAAAAAGGATGTATCAGAGGAAAGCAGCAATGACAACAAATGATAGTAGACATCTATCCAAATTGGACTAACCTCCAATTTCTTTGCAATTTGTTGCAATGGTCACTGTTCTTGCAGAGCCTGAATCTCTGGTCCAGACTGGAAAATATGTATCTCAATGTCCTTGCTTCTCTGAAGATTTCCAACCAAAGAAAACTTAAGCCTCCTCTACTCTTGAAGCGAATCTTCTTGCTTCTCTTTAGAAAAGGACATCTACTGTGTTTATTGGAAACTTTAAAGTTATCCACTAGCCAGTAGCCTATACCCTTAAGAAACATTAGATTACAGTACTGCAGCTGCTTATCAAATAGTGACAAAGAAATAGCATTATAGGAGAGTCGGTTTGATACAATGATTAAGATTCCAGGCTAGAAACTAAGAAACTGTCAGTTCTAGTTCCATTTTAGGCATAAAGCCAGTTGGATTACCTTGGGTTAGTCACTCTCTGAGTCCTGGGAAGCAAGCAAGGGCAAAGATTTCGAAATCTTGTCAAGAAAACTGCAGGGACTTGTTCAGTCAATTATCAGGAGTCAGTATGACTCAAAGGCACACACATATCAAGTACTATAGACTTCTGCAGCAAAAGAAATTTATATAAGGTACCAACTAGAGTAGTAGTAAACTGTACAGTTTACAAACTGTATGCAAGCTTTTAAATTCTTTTTTTTTTTTTTTGTAAATTTTATTTGAATTTTCACAAAAAAATACAAATAGAACATCTTTTTTGAAAGTAGTGTAATCCCAGGTTACATTTCTTCGTACAGACACAAATTCAATTTTATGCTCATTTTTATGTTCTATTCCATATCTTATTATTGTTTTACATTTTCTATATAGCTTCTCCCCTCTTTTAATTTTCTCAATTTTATTTTAATTATCTCGTCTCAATTCAAATTATTATATTTATACTTTTTGTCTGTGCTATTTCAATTTCATATTATCTTTTCTCATTAAACAAAGTTTCTCCTGTAGTTGCTGATTGGAGTATGACACCTTTATATCTTTTAAGTTTATCCATTTAAATCTTTTTTAGGCTTCAATATATACCTTAAAGTTATAATATTCAATATAATACATAACTTCCATTCGGATTCTGCTTGGTACATTCTTAAAATACACACTATATTCTTAAAAAAAAGATTATAAATATATGTAATTAAAACAACACATTCCATTCCAATTCAATTCTATCATTAATGTTAATATTCATTAAAATCTTAACTTCTTTAACATTACTTTTCAATTAAATATCATACTTCTATGGGAACTGTTATAAGCTTTCCATAATTAATTCCCCCTCCACCTCTTCACTTATATTTTATAAAACATTAACTAATTAAAATGTTCCCGTCCCTTCCTAATTCAGTTTTCCCATTTATTTTATTTCATTTATTTTATTAACAAACATTTCACTAAATTACACTATTTTATCCCTCATTTTAATCATACATTGTTTCCAATTTTTCAAAGTTATTTCTATTACTAATATAACAATACAATCTTATGTACCTTTACAGAATCCCTTTTTTGGTTAAATTTTCACCCATTATCTCTAAATAGGCCCTGTTTCTCTATATCTTGTTTCTGTCCTTTGTAACTTCTTTTCCTTTCCTTCTTCCCTCTCTTCTTCTCTCTTCCCTGTTTACCCCTTGTCTCTCTACCTCTATTTCTCTCTTCTGTATTCACCTCTTCTGTTACTTTCCAGTATTATACTTATTTTTCGAATTATTTTTCTTTTCTTTGGTTGTTTTTTTAAGTCTTAAATTCTCCATTCTCTTTCCCCCCCTTTCCTTTTTCTTCCCCACATAGAATTACTTGTTTATTAAAGATGGCTTCTTCTTTGTCCCAGTCTTCTTGTTTTGCAGATGTTTCTTGTTGTTTCTCATAGTTTCAAATCTCCATTTTTAAGAATTGAAAAATAAAGCTAAAAGAACCTCTCCCCTTTTCAATTCATCCAGAAGTAGTGCCATTGTATAAATTTTTAAACAACCACCCGATTAATTTTAGTCATTCAAATGCAATAACCAAGAATCCAAATATCATCAGGTAATCCAAATACATGCAAGCTGTTTCTTTTTGCTTTTTTTTTTTCACTTTCTCTTCCTGCGGTTCTACTGTTCAGTTGCCAAGTTTCAGTTAAAATGTATCTTTTAGAAGTCTTGTGGAAGTTTTACTGTAGATTCCTTTTAATTCCAGGCAGTCTCCTCCCTCTTTCCAGATCCTACCCTTTTATTCTTTTTCTCTCCTTTCCTGCTTATAAAAAAAATTTAGTGTCCAGAAATCTTTATTATCCCTTTGACATTTTGTTTTATTTTCAGCTTAATTGCCTGTTGATGTCAAAGCGGATTTTTCCGATTTCTTATTTAAGTCTCTTAGTTGTCAGTATAGGGAAAGGGAGAGAAGAAGAAAAAACCCAAACTTTTCCCTTTTCACTTTCCTTTGCTGCTTCAGACTCTTCTTTGGGAATGATGTTATTTTTTGGTAAGTTTAAATTCCAGGGTACCTTAGTTGTTGCTTTTACAATTTAACCCTGTCAGCCAAAACTTTCACTTCTTATCTTCCTCCTGCACATTCTTTTCCAGTCAAGTTCTTCTTTGAGATGGCCATTTCTGACCACTGCTGCAACCGCCTTCAGGAAAGGGAGTAATGGCCAGCTGAGGAGGAGAGATGCGGCTCTCCTCAACCCTGCTGGCAGTCTCCCCCCTCTTCACCACCTCTACGGGGTGGCTTAGCCCCAAAACCAGCTGGCTCGGGGTGCTCCAGCGGCAAGCCCAGACCAAAACCGCACACGATCGTGGATTTCTGTCTGTTGCCGAAGAAGCTCAAAACCGGAAGCCTCCAAGCTTTTAAATTTTTAAAATTTGAACAAAGTAATGAGATGTCACAAATGTGATTGATTGTCCAACTCTGTCTCTACATGTTATCATATACAGTATCATATTTTTGGAATACAGAGTTTGATGTGTTATGAAGAACGTTGACTCTAATGAGCCTGGGGAATCAATTTTGGATGGTAAATTATCAGAAGCATTGAGCCCTGTGGGTGATTCCTCCCTTGGATGCTAATAACATCCAAAATGTCTGTATGAAGGAAAAAGTTTACAGTATACATCAGGGGTGTCAAACTCGCAGCCCGTGGCCCGGATGCATCATGTGCTGGCTCCGCCCCCATCCAGTTTAATGAAGCAGGGAAAAGTCCTGATGCATCAGGTGATGCCACTGTGATAATGCAAGTTTGACACCCCTAGTATACATGGAATAACAGAAATTGGAACAGCAGGTTTCAAGTGGGGACTGATTTGTGCAAGCCAATGGGGAAAAAAAATCCTTCCATATAAAACAGAAAAATATGATCTATTTTTTTCTCAGGAGGGCAAAGAGTTACCATATTTTTTATGGCATCATGGTTGGCCAGCAGCTGTTTTTGGTTGAAAGGCAGGTGGCTGGTCATGTTTGCCAAGGAAATCAAAGAGTTATGGGAAGAAACAATTTTTCTCCAGAAGGTTAATATTATGATCCATGACAGTTCCTCTTTCAAGAGTCATAGAACAGTGGATCACAAGTCAACCTCATGCATATGAGCAAGATGAAAGCCAGAAGGGAAAGATCAGAATTCAGGAGCTCAAGCAGAAATATAAAACTAGGCACGCACACCCCTAACTACCTCAATTCTAACTACTGCTGGCCTTAAATGCAAGCTACTCAATGCAAGAAGCCTTGCGAATAAAATACCTGAATTTCTCCTATTACTAAATATGGCTAAATTCAACATCATATTTGTCTGTGAAACATGGCTCAATGCATCTCTCCCCGACTCCATTACCACAGTAAGAGACTATCATGTTTACCAATCAGATCCTGAAATTCGTAGAGGAGGTGGTGTTGCTATCTTCTATAAAAAGTCCTTACATCTAAAAAACATTCAAGTTACCCAGGAGCTTGCTCTTCCTGAGACCATCATCTGTGAACTATCCTTAAATATCACATTTCGATTCTTACTATGTTACAGAACACCTAATTATGACATCGAACATGTAAACAAGCTAAATACACAACTAACATGGGCAGCATCCTGCCCACACGCTTTTATTTTTCTTGGTGACTTCAATCTACCTCATATTGACTGGACCCTAAATGAATGTACAATTGAACCCATACACGCAACCTTCTATAATACTGTTACAAATCTGGGACTGGAACAACTAGTAACCAACAACACTAGACTAAACAACTGCCTCGATCTCATCTTCTGCAATAGTTTGAATTTAATTTAGGGAATACAAACTAAAGAACCCTTTTCCAGCAGTGACCACAATATGATTGACTTTTGTCTCAACATTCACCCACACAAAAATCATCACAATGATATAATCCCCAATTATAACTTCAAAAAAGGCAACTATGATCTTACAGACAATGATCTCTCATCTCTTGATTGGCAATTTCTATTCACTGGATGCAATACTGTTGAAGACCATTACAACATATTTTTACTTGAAGTCAAAAGAGTCATCAAACTATATGTACCAATAACAACCCTAAACCAGAAAAAACAAATTACCCATAACAATAAGGAAACTTCAATCCAAAAAGAGATCACTCTGGTGGAAAAACAAATCTGGTCACATTGCCAATTTCAAAAGCCAATACAAAAATTTATGCCACCGGATAAAGACTGAATGCACCAATTATCACATTAAAGAAGAGGAAAACCTTCTATGCACCAATTCCACCCATGCTTTTTACAAATTTGTAAACAACAAACTAAAAGACTCAAGGTCCATCCTACCCCTGATAGGACCTAATGGTAAAGACTGTAATGACAACACCATTAAAGCCATCATCTTTAACACATTCTTCGGCTCAGTATTTGTAAACAGCAATGGATCATGCCCAGTATTTCCTAGCCGAACCACAGACAACTACAATGATCCAATACATATTGATTTTGCAGAAGACAATGTTGAAAAAGCACTACGCAATCTAAAACCATCTCTATCTTTTGGACCGAATGGAATATGTGCCTACTTCTTACAAAAGCTATCCACTGCCATAGCTGAACCTCTAAGCATAATCTTTGAAAAATCTTTCAGGACCAGCTCCTTGCCTAACCTATGGTCCCAAGCCATGGTCATCCCCATCTTCAAAAAGGGAGACCCCAGCCTAGTTGAAAATTACAGACCAATCTCCTTATGCTGCATCACCTATAAAGTCATGGAATCAATTATTAACCAATCCATTATCCTCCACTTAGAGACAAACAACCTACTCTCCAATAAACAATTTGGTTTTAGGAAAAAACTATCATGTAATCTGCAACTCTTACACTGCAAAAACATATGGACTACACAGCTCGATCAGGCCAAAGCAATAGATGCAATCTACATAGACTTCAGTGGTACACGACAAACTACTCCTAAAACTAAAATCTTATGGTATCTCTGGACAACTGCATAACTGGATAGAAGCATTTCTGTCAAACAGACAACAAATGGTCAAAATTTGGAGTGTCCTATCAAATTCTGTACCTGTCAATTGTGGTGTCCACCAAGGCAGTGTTCTAGGACCAACTCTCTTCATACTCTACATAAATTACCTCTGTGATCATATTAAGAGCAACTGCGTTCTTTTCGCTGATGACGTAAAGCTATTCATCACCACAGACAATACTGCTACCCTTCAAAAAGACCTCAACTATGTATCAGAATGGTCAAACAAATGGCAACTTCAAATCTCAACAAATAAATGCCCTGTCTTATATACTGGCCAAAAAAATCAGAAAATAAAATACAAGCTGAATAGTCAAGATCTTGTTGATGATCCAAACTCTGTCAAGGACCTTGGAATACTCATCTCTAATGATCTAAGTGCTATCTAAGATATCATGTTCAGCCTATATCTTGACTCTTCTGTTGATAATCACCCATGTATCATATGCATAATAACTTGTATTGACATCTGCATAAATTAGAGAGTACCTGAATTTATTGGGAATCTTTAGACAGATGTGACTTTCTCAAATGGAGTATAGTTTCTAATAGAACCATCAAATTATGTTAAGAAATATTCATATTTAATGAGATGGAAAGGGAAAATTAACCATCACCAATTAACCTGGAGAATCATTATTTTAACTACAATATGTTTAGTTTTTATTAAGTATACATGAAATTAGTTTCTTTCCTGGCTCCACACATGGTTATTGTTTTTTAACATGTCACCCAAAGGTCAAAAGAAGCTACTGCTGATCTCTACCACCAAAACACATTGCACATCCTCTCTTAGTACCACCCAAGGAACAGTATTTGGCATAGTTATTTTCTCATTTTGTTTCTTTTTATGATTCAATCAGGGGACAACTAATTTTTGTCCTGTTGCTGCCAGTAGACTTCTCTAGGGAAGGCATGCTGAAGCCAAGGAGCTACTAAAAAACAATATAGTAGGATACTTAGGTTAGTCTACGGTGACACAAAATATCAGGAAACTAGTAGCATCTTTTCTGATTAACAAATTTTATTCAAAGGCTTTCATGAGCAGCAGCTCACTTCAGCATACATATAAAGTGGCTAGATTAATATAGGAAATAATTTGAGGTAAAGTCGGAAGAGAAAATATAGATGCAAGTTACAAGTGAGGAAGATTAAAAGTTCATTATCAGTTAATAATTGTAATGTGTTGAGAAGCTTTTGTGTTTGTTGAAAGGTTGCCTGAAATCTTTTAATCGGTAGAAGTTCAGCAACCTCTCCCTCAATGGTGCACTTGCTTTTTCCAGATAGTGACTATGTGGTCCTGGGAGTTTGAAGAGTTCTGATATATTATTGATGTGTCCTTGTTTTTGAATCCTAATGTCAAACTTGTGCCCATTTATTCTTTTGCACAAACTTTGTCCTCTGTAGACTCCAGAGAGGCATTGCTGGTTGATGATAGCATATATTTTTGCTATGATGGTGACAGCTAGGAAAGTAAAGAAAGAGGGGGAAGTCACTTGGAGCTCCCATGGGCATAAAGGAAGCATTTTAAACTATGCACCTCTAAAAGACTACAATAGAATAGGATGAGAGAGAAGTGAGCATAAGATTTTAACTGAGTTCTGTTCTTTCTCATTGGCCTACATGTTTTGTTCTTGTAAATACATTGAATGTCCTTGTGTCTGTGCAATTTTCTCAGAGCAGCCTGGATGTCCTCAAAATGCATGGACTCTAAATCCCAGAATTCTCCAGTCAGCTTAGCAATGCTCGGAATTCTAGGATTTGAGGTTCACACCCTTGGTAGGTACACAGATTGGGATAGCTTACCTCAGGAAGAGGAGGCATAAACTGAGAATTGATCTGTTAAATACCCAGTACTTCAGACTGATCCATGTGACTGTTTTGTTTATGCATATATTGTAATGCATTTCCAGCTGCACTTTGGTCTAAATCAGGGGGTGTCCAACCTTGGCAACTTTTAAAGACAGATAGACTCACGGAATTCTAGGAATTAAAGCCCACAAGTCTTAAACTTGTCAAGTTTAGACACCCCTGGTCTAGAAAATCTCAATCTGGAACCTTTAAATACTATTAACTGATGACCGTCTAGTTGTTTTCTTTTTCCTACTAACAGGACTAATGTTATAAGCAGATGGAAAATCTGCTCATAATAACCCCAATAACAAAATTAAAACCTAGCCCAGCTTACCTTCAGTTCTTATGATATAACAATGCTGTATCACCAGAGAAACCTGCCAGTGTCCTTGAGTTCTTTCAATCAAATGACAACATTCAAGCTGTGCAGCAATACCAGATTGTTGTGGTACGGTAAAGATTTTGTGGGAGAAAAATCAACTGAAATAGAAAACATTCTTTCTGTTGTGATCAGGTAGTGTTGATTTTTTTTTCCTTGTGTTGTAGGGAAATGTGAGACTATATGACTGAAGTGCAATACATGCAGTCCTTGTGAGTTACAAAATGCTAAACTCATGATCTAGGGATTAAGAACTTTCTTTCTGAGAAAACTTTCAACTCAAAATGCCTGCGGAGATTTTCAGTCATCCAGGTCATGTTGCCTTTTGAAAAAAGCACTTTGGGGTTTCACCTCAAAATATGTTGCAAAGAAATTTCTTTCGCAGTAATGGCTGAGGTGTAATGCTTGAAACTGAGGAGATCTGGTTACTGCAGACCTTCTTCCTTCCGCAAATTTATCTCTGCCCATGGTTTCTTTTCTAAGATGGAGCATCCATTTCAAAGGGCATCTTAAACTGTGAATTCTAAATAGCTACAAAATCAGTTATTTGTATCTTGTCTAATGTTAACTATTTGAACCATTATACTGCCCAATGTATATTCAGGATTACACAGGTAGTCCTCATTTAGTGACCAGTCCTCTTAAACCAGACAGGAAACATGACTACATGAGTTAATTTGACTTTATTGTAAGGCTGATAAAATAGAATCTTGCAAGGTGAAGGGATACATTTTTAACTGCTTGATCAGTTACTTCCCTGTCTTGTTTAATTGTTTCTTAGGGCAGCATCTCTTCCTCGTGTTCTTTAAAGTCCTTCATGTTGTGTCCGTCACGGCAAGGAGACCAGGACTCAGTGACTTGGTTCAGCTCTTTTATTGGTCCCGAGAACAGCTCGGGTTCCAGGGGGAAACAGCGGCTTTTTATTTCCAAGCCGCGGTGGCCGCAACCAATGGCACTACTTTGAATCTCCTGCGATTAGTTTCCACCAATCGCGGGAGATCTGCAGTGGGCCAATCAGTGCGGCTCGCTCGACCAATCGGATCACTGCGTGCTTTGACCAATCACAGCACGGCGTTTACAAGAATGTAAATGACTGTATAGAACACCCCTCTCCTCTTGGTTCAGTCCTACGTGACATAATCCCATAAGTAGGCGGGGCTCCGTACTTGCCTACTGGACCTGCGCAGCTTAGTTGTTGTTTGGCTCCCGGCTGGTTTGGTCGGGTTCTCTGCTGCTCTCAGCCTCGTCTATGGAACCGCCTGGAAGATGTCGCAGCTCCCTCCTGGTCTACCCGGGCTGGTTGAGCTGTGGTTTTCGGCGCTCCCACCTAGTCTTTCTGGGCTGGTTGAGCTGGCCTGGCTGCTTCTTCCTGGTGAGGCTTCGAGCTGGCTGTTAGTCGGTAAGTGTTGCTGGTTTCTCCCTATTGGGTTTTGGTTCCCGGGGTATTCCCTCCCCTCTTGGCTTGTATTAAGGGGATTTTCTGTGTTTGATTGCGTGTCGGTTGTGTTTCCTGTGGTTGTTCTCAATCTTAATTGATCAATGTGGCGTTTCCACGCTCGTCCGTCGGTTGTTTGCAGCCGGTACGAGCGGGGACCTGTCAGTTGGGTTATGGTTGCTGTACTCACAGTGGGTCTCCGGTTAGGTTCTTTGCATAGACGGCGTCGCTTGGCACAAAGGACCGATGCTTGCTAGAGGAGTTTGGGGGTTTTTCCGGGTTGTATGTGGGGTACAGTCTGTCGAGTGGGGACCTTATTTTCCTCCCCATTAGTAGCTCTGCCGAGCTTTTGTTCATTGTCGTGTTTGGGGTTATATGTTGTATGAAAAGCATTTTATTTATTTTTTCTTGGATTTCCCCGTGTTCAATTTTTTGGATGGTTTTTTTTGTAAATTGAACCATCAGTTCCACCCTTCCGTTCGATGCCCGATGTGCTGGAGCTGTCAGTATGCCCCGTTCCGCTAGGAATTTTTCAAATTCTAGCGAGGTGAATTGGGGCCCATTATCCGACACGATGACATCTGGGAGGCCATGGGTTGCGAATAGCTTCCTAAGTTCCTTGGTCATGGCCTCCATGGTAGAGGTTTTCATGTTGCTTACCTCCAACCAGTTGGAGTAAGCATCTACCATTATAAGGAATGTATGTCCCTGAGTGGGCCCAGCAAAATCTATGTGGATCCTGGACCAGGGTCCCCTGGGGATTTCCCATTCCAGGATCGGTGCCGCAGGAGGGCTTGGTCTGGTTTCTTGTCAGCGTTCACATCTTGCCACCCAAGCCTCAATTTGTTTGTCCATCCCTGGCCACCAAGCGTAACTTCTGGCCAGGGCTTTCATTCTAACTATGCCCAGGTGCCCCTGGTGTAACAACTCCAATACCTTCCCTTATAGCTTTTCCGGAATAACAACCCTATCCCCCCAAAATACACACCCTTTTTGTAGCGAGAGTTCTGTTTGCCGGCTCCGGAATGTCCGGAATGCTTCGTCGTTGTCTTTTTCTGGCCACCCTTTTTCTACCCAATGTAACACCCGCACCAGATGTTTGTCTTTATTAGTTTCTCGGGCAATGTCTGATGCGGTTATGGGTAGATCGGGCAGAGTCTCTATGCTGAGGGTGGTCGTCATGGGTGCTGGGTCGGTGTCTAGGTCGGGTAACGGCAAGCGGCTCAGGGCGTCTGCATGGGTGATCATCTTACCAGGTCAGTGTGTGAGCCGGTAGCTGTAGGTGGCAAGGAATTCGGACCACCTTGTCATTCTGGGAGATAGGATGTTCAGGGTGGCCCTGTTCCCTGCCAGGATTCCCAACAGTGGCTTGTGGTTGGTGATAATGGTGAACGTGTGGCCGTAGAGGTACTCGTGGAACCTCTTCATTGCGGCGACGATAGCCAGGGCCTCCTTGTCCAGCTGGCTATAGTTCCTCTCTGGTTTGGTGAGTGTACTTGAGAAGAAGGCGATGGGTGCTTCTTTTCCATCCGGGAGCGTGTGATTGAGGACGGTGCCGACGCCGAAGGGTGAGGCATCGCATGTGACGGCAAGTGGTAGTGTCTCATTGTATTGGATGAGGACGGCATCCGAGGTGAGCAGGTCCTTGGTTTTCCTGAAGGCGACTTCCTCACATTTCCCCCAAGTCCAGGTGGCTGCCTTGTCCAAAAGCCTATGCAAAGGCTCTGCCACGGTCGCCTTTTGGGGCAGGAAAACATTGTAAAAATTAAGCAGTCCCAGAAATGCCTGCAGTTCAGTTTTATTCCTGGGTGTGGGGGCCTCCTTAATGGCTCTGATTTTGTTTGCGGTTGGGTGGATGCCGTGCCGGTCTAGGAGGTATCCTAGGAACTCGACCTGCTCTGTGTAAAGCTGGCATTTCTATTTCTTCACTTTTAGCCTGGCTTCCTTGAATTTCGTTAGTACCTCCTTTAGACGACCCTCTAGTTCTAGCTGGTTGGCTGCCGACACCAGCACATCGTCAAAGTAGGGCACCACCCCCTTAATTCCTTGCAGAGGTCTCTCCATGAGGCTCTGGAAAATTCCTGATGCCACGCTGACTCCAAACTGGAGTTGGTTACAAGGAAACGCTCCCTGGTGGGTGACTATGGTTTGCGCCTCGGCAGTTTCTGCGTCGACCGGCAGCTGTTGGTAGGCTTGCGCCAGGTCGAGCTTCGCAAAAACCTTGCCTCCCCCCAGTGAGTGTAGAAGGTGCTGCACTACTGGGACGGGGGGGGCATAGTGGTTCCGGAGCAATGGTTCGAGGTCAGCCCAGTCCATCTCCTTGATGTCCACGGGTTTCGCTAGAGCTTTTGCCATCTTGAACACTGTGGGCCCACAGTGTGTCAGGAAGACGGCTCTTTTCTTCAGCCTGGTGGCGTCCTTCATGTTGCTACACTCAAGGAACATGAGGAATCTGTCTGTGCATGATTCCCAGTCCTCAGTAGCGGGATTAAAGGGCTTGGGTGGTGCGATGCTGGCCATCTCGTCGGTCTCGCTTCCTCCGGACATGTGTTGGTGGGGGATTAGCCTTGGGATCCCACCCTCGTCACCAGTGTTGTGTCCGTCGCGGCAAGGAGACCAGGACTCAGTGGCTTGGTTCAGCTCTTTTATTGGTCCCGAGAACAGCTCGGGTTCCGGGGGGAAAACAGTGGCTTTTTATTTCCAAGCCGTGGCAGCCGCAACCAATGGCACCGCTTTGAATCTCCCGCGATTAGTTCCACCAATCGCGGGAGATCCGCAGTGGGCCAATCAGTGCGGCTCGCTCGACCAATCGGATCACTGCGCACTTTGACCAATCACAGCGCGGCGTTTACAAGAATGTAAATGACTGTACAGAACACTTCACATATTCTATTATACCACAGATAGGATCAGCAACGTGGTTGGTAAGCAAAGTGGCCATTAAGTGAAACCACCACTATACTTAACACCTTACTTTAGCTTTCCTTTGCTTTACAAATCTTGTGAAGGTTGAAAATGTGAGGATTGGTTGAAAAGTTACTTCTTTTATTGGTGTTGTAACTGAACATGGTTCTTAATTGAGGCAATTGCTAAATAAGGATTAACCGTAAAGTGTTTTCAGGGATATTTGTACCGTAAAAATACTTAAAGGACAATAAATTTAACTGAGTCTCCTTTTTAGTTGCCCTTTTTTAGGCAAAAGAAGAAGAGGTGCAAATGTGTCAGGCCTGAGTGGCTGGATTCTCTGTGCAGGAAGCCTCTATGCTTGTCTGTGGAAAGGCAGAATCCCTCCAAATCCTGGAAATGTTTGGAAGTCTGACTGCTTCATTGAAAGATAGGAACATGGGGATAAGAAGGTCATGAAATAAGACAAAAAAAGATGCCCTATTACTATTTGTAATGAAGAAGACAAGTTGATTTTCTAACCAGCAGCACCAATACTTTGAGGAATATGATTCACAATCAGGCTTCTTGATAGTCACTTAAAACTACTCCAGGGAGAGTGGTTTGAATCACGGGTGGGGAATAGGGTTAACTCTTTTTCTAAATTTAAAAGCCTCTCCCTGTTCTGTAATGATGCTGTAATTAGCCCAGAAGAAAGGAGCAGAGAAGAATCCATATATTCCCCCTCTGTCTTGTGGTTAATTGTAGTTGAATGTCACAATGTGACATCAATCCAAATTAATTGTTTTCTGTGGCTACTTTTTACTAAGAGGAAAAGACTTAGAGAAATTCAAAAATAAAGTTTGCCTTCAGTTCTTCCCTAGATACAGTAAATCTCAAATATAAAGAAAAGATTTTAGTTCCTTTTTTTAAAGTGCTGCTATATATTTTAACATGGATGTTAGGAACATTTAAGTTTCAGATCTAACTGCAATTAAAAATTTACCAGGAAGATGAGTACAAATGTAATAATGTAATAATTAGTTTAGATGTCTTACAATTATTAATGATAATTTTTTAACCAAAAATTAAGGATGTTTTCAGACTAAATAGAAGAACGTAGATTTGAGCTTTCTCTGATTTTGTATACCAAATGAGTATTTTATTATTAATTATATTGCACTTACAAGGGGGAGAAGGCAATGGGTCAAGATAACGTGGTTTTCAATTTGTTTTTCTTACAACTTCTTCTGACCATCGACAAACACACATAAAACCACCTGTGGCAGAAGAGGAATGACCTGAATGGTGCTTTAAGATACTTCCAGATGTGAACATCCTCCTCCCATTTTTTTTTTTTTGCAGAATCTAATATATTCCATAGTAAATACCCAGAAATATTTTGTCATTCTCTATTTATAAAGGTTCCCCGGTATCAGTAAACACTGAGGTGCTTATTCATTTTCTCTGTAGCGTAAGGGCATTAAAATGTTTGTAAAAGAACATGACTGGTTCATATGACCAATGAGGTGAGGCATGGGTTTCATAATGAGAGGCAAGCAAAAATACAGCATTAGTCATGAAAAAAGGGGAACAATGCTCGGCTGTTCTGAATCTGAGAGGCCTGAGGCTGTGGAAAGTCAAACCTTGTCCCACTGTGTCAGTTCCAGAAGTACATCACAGAATGTACAGACTGACTGACTCATACAGTATAGAGCTACATGTACTGAAACAGCGTAATGCCTCCCCTGCAAATGGGAGGATTTGCTCATAGATATACCAACAGTCTTTCTCTCACCTGTTCCAATTTACTATCAACGCTACTTAGGTACACACATTTAGTTCACACATTTCAGTTTCAGGCTTGCCATGACTTAGGTTTTTCTGTTATCAGTGTAACTAGTCCCTATGACTAATGTCAATGCCAGAAAAAGGATCTTCTGTATTCTGTATCAGTATTGTACCTGTTCAATACTGGGCTTCAGGAAAGCTAAAATCTTGACTTAGTCATGAGAGCCAGCTTAGGTGCCTTGGACTTTCCCTTTCAGTTGCTTACCTGTCACAAATGTACAAAGGCTGAAAACAAAGAATTAATGGTTTCCTGTTACAAAAGAAGTCCAATTTATTTTTTATTTATTGATTTATTTTTATTTGTCAATTGCTTACAAGATAATAGATATAAGTAAAAACATAGTTATGAATACATGGATACATATAAGAAAAATAAAAAAAACATATTAAAAAAACAATAGGACAGGGACGGTAGGCATGTTGGTGCGCTTATGCACGCCCCCTACAGACCTCTTAGGAAAGGGGTGAGGTCAATAGTAGACAGTCTAAGGTTAAAGTTTTTGGGGTTTGGGGAAAAAAACCACAGAGTCAGGTAGAGTATTCCAGACATTGACCACTGTGTTGCTGAAGTCGTATTTCCTGCAATCAAGTTTGGTGCAATTAACCTTGAGTTTGTATCTATTGTTTGCTCTTGTGTTGTTATGGTTGAAGCTGAAGTATTCATTGACAGGTAGGACATTGCAATGTATGATTTTATAGATTATACTTAGATCAGACTGAAGGCGGCATAGTTCTAGGTTTTCTAGGTCTAGAATTTTGAGACTGGTGGCTTAAGGTATTCTGCAACGAATAGAGGAGTGGGGAACTCTTCTTGTGAAATATTTCTGGACTTTCTCAAGTGTGTTAATATCAGATACGTAATGTGGGTTCCAAACTGATGAGCTGTATTCAAGTATTGGTCTAGCAAATGTTTTGTATGCTCTAGTTATTAGTGTAATATTACCAGAGAAAAAGCTATGTAAGATTAGGTTAATAACTCTTAATGCCTTTTTGGCTATGTAGTTATAGTGGGCTCTAGTACTTAGGTCATTTGAGATGAGTACTCCAAGATCCTTGACAGAGTTTGGATCATCAACAAGGTCTTGACTATTTAGCCTGTATTTTATTTTCTGATATATTTTTTTTTGCCAATATGTAGGACAGAGCATTTATTTGTTGAGATTTGAAGTTGCCATTTGTTTGACCATTCTGATACATAGTCAAGGTCTTTTTGAAGGGTAGCAGTATTGTCTGTGGTATTGAATAGCTTTATATCATCAGCGAAGAGAACGCAGCTGCTCTTAATATGATCACGGAGGTCATTTAGGTAGAGTTTGAAGAAAGTTGATCCTGGAACACTGCCTTGGGGGACACCACTGTTGACAGGTACAGAATTGAATAGGATGTTCCCAATTTTGACCATTTGTTGTCTGTTTGACAGGAATGCTTCTATCCAGTTATGCAGGTGTCCAGAGAAACCGTAAGATTTTAGTTTTAGGAGTAGTTTGTCATGTACCACTGAATCAAAGGCTTTACAGAAGTCTATGTAGATTATGTCTGTTACT
Organism: Hydrophis major; assembly: GCA_033807585.1. Classification (NCBI taxonomy): domain Eukaryota; kingdom Metazoa; phylum Chordata; class Lepidosauria; order Squamata; family Elapidae; genus Hydrophis; species Hydrophis major. The sequence goes on along the minus strand of CM066329.1, from coordinate 149,704,026 downwards.
TTGCCCTGATCGAGTTGTGTAGTCCATATGTTTTTGCAGTGTAAGAGTTGCAGATTACATGATAGTTTTTTCCTAAAACCGAATTGTTTATTAGAGAGAAGGTTGTTTGTTTCTAATTGGAGGATGATGGATTAAAAATTAAAAGAAACAGGAGAAAATCACAAAATATAAAGACCTGGAAACAGAAATAGAACAACTAGGGTAAAAGAAAGAGAGTACCAATAGTAATAAATGCCATGGGTGTAATCAAACATCTGGGGCATTACCTGAACACCACTGGACTTGACAAAATTGCCATAAATCATTTGGAAAAAACAGTTTTACTTAAAATAGCTTACATCCTGTGACCATACACCTATTATTATTTTTAAAAACTATCTGCCTACCCCAAGCCCTTGGGAAAAAGTGAACTTCAAATACAGTCTAAACATCTGGCCCACTCTATGACCAACCAAATTTATATGACACCCAATCCCCAGCTTTTCCCAAATCCCAACATAGAAAATTTTCATATTTAGGTTTAAGGAGCTATTGCTTGGAATTCTTTGTATGCAAACATAAAATGAAATTACAAAATCACACACACACACACACACACACACACACACACACACAAGTGTTCTATAATGAAAATGGATATATTAGTGAAAAGGAAGAAGTGGTGAACATTACGAAAGGCCCAAGCAGATTCTGAAACTAAATAAAAGAAGTGCATGAATCATCCTTGTCCAGAAATGACGAGGAAGACAAAAAAAGATAGCAATTTCTGAGACAAAACCGTTGTTCTATCCAGTAGTAGGAGTTCTCTGGACTTAGAATGACTCATCAGAACATTACCAACATAAGACCTAGAAAAGTCCCATGCTATGAAAATTCTGTTGTTATGAAACAAAGATGGTAGAAGATGTGACAGCTTCCAAAACACGTCTTAACTAATTAATCCAAGTACCAGATAGGAAAATATAACTGTATAATAACAACACACTATTATGCACTATTATGAAGAAAAATAAGCCTAGTTTTAATCACTATGAAGATATGATTCAAGGTAAAGAAACTGTTAATTAATCTTACTTTTGCAGTCACAATGTGAACTTGCTGAACTATCTATGTATCCTTGATAAAATGTTGAATTTTTCTATGATTTGTCATTTCTCTATTAAAAATTATTCCTGTATGAAAATGTTCAATGCTGATACAGTCAGTCTGATCAAAGCTCAGTTCTTTACTACATGGAAAAATCAGAACTCAAATTCTAAGTCTATGAGATAAAAGACACGGGGTTGTTATTCTAGCATTCTCTCCTTCAGAGAATTTTGTAATGAAAATAAATATGGGGAAAGCTAAGAGGACATAGGAGACATTTCAAATGGAAACTATAATTATGTGCAGCCCCTATAAAATTTTGTATTTTAGCCAAAAGGAATGCATAAAAAATATCTCCTCTGGAAATGCTTTTCCATGAGGAAAAAGAGAGAACCAGTTTGGTCCAGTGATAAAGGTGCTAGCTTAAAAACCAGAAGATTGTGAATTCTAGTCGCACCTTAGGTATGAAAGCTGGATGGGTAACTTTGGGCCAGTCACCCTCTATCAGCCCAACTCACCTCACAAGGTTGTTGTTGTGGGAAAAAATAGGAGGAGGAAGGAATATTAAGCATGTTCACCAACTTAAATTACTTATAAAAATAATAAAGGTAACAAACAAACAAAAGGGCAATTTATCCTAACTTACTCTCCAAGTATATCTACTGCAAATTCCATTGTTCTCAGCCACCATGGTCATTGGCTTTTACTGGCCTGGTGAGTTGGGCTGACAGAGGGTGCCTAAATAATCAAAGGCATCTGGAGAGTACCAGATTTATTGACATTGTTGTAGTGTTACAGCTCTAAGATAATAGCCCATTGTTCATTGTATAAATAAGACCTTAGTATATTACTTGGTCTCTGTCCAGAAAAAGTTAGCTCACCCCTCTGAATATAAGGAAGGTGAAGTTTGTTATTGCTGACTTTTCCCATTGATTTCAACCATGAATAAATGCATTCCTTGGAATTATGGGAATCCTCCTATCCTATGACAGCGTTAGAAAAAAGGATAAATTAAAAAGGATAAATGGATACATTTAAAAGAAGGCTTTGTAAAAAAAAAAAAAAAAAGAGTCAGAGTGGGTAACTAATGGGCAAGAGTTTTTTTCTCTCTTCCCAGCAGGCAAGAGGAACAAATACTGTGTGCAAGCAGTTTGTGCTGCCTTTTCAACTTATTGGTAAACTTAGCTCATTTGAGCCAAACTATGAATCATTTTTGCTACCTCAGATCTCCTGCCAGTCTATGTTGGCTTAAAATTCTTCCCCTGCTCTCTTACTTCCTATTTTTTAATTCAAATCATCTAGTCCAGATGGAGAGGAAATTCATTTCCAACACTTGGCCCACCTACGCTCAAAACACAATTGCGTTGTAGGCACAAAAGTTTGATTGCAAAGTCAGCATTTCACAACTGCTGGCCTCCCTCTTAATCCCATTTTAGCCCATCTTCATCATTGTCAGAGGAACCTGGCTAGCCAAAGAGTGAAAAAAAAACCACACAAAAAAGCAGTATGTACTGATAATAATAATGACCCCAAATAGACAACGTAATAGAAAATAAAGAAGTCAGAGTGCTGCGACACTTTAGAATTCAAACAGACAAGCACCTGCCACATAACATTCCAGCCTAATAACTGACAATTGATAAGAAAGACCAAAAAAAAAAAGTCCATATGGTGGACCTGGCAGTACCTGGGTGCAATCCCAAAACAATTGGAGCACCACTTGAACACCATTGGCATTAACAAGCTATCCATCAGCCAATTGCAAAAGACAGCTTTACTTGGAACATCTTGTGACAATACCTTTAACCATAAAAAAACATCTGCCTATTCCAGGTCTTTGATTGGTGGATAAAAATGCCAAATCCAGTCTACACATCTAGCTGACTATGCAACAAGCTGTAATCATCACCATCACCATCATCATCAGTCACTCTTCAAACTCAGAATTTTCAAGGGTGGATTATAACAAGCTAAAACCAGAAATTGAATATTAAGCTATACAAGAAATTATATTAGAATGCACATTAAAACAAACAATTATGTAGCAGCCCACTATAAAGTATGCTAAAAATCAACACATGAATTGATTTAAATGTTTATGACAACATATATTTGCCTTATGTCAACATGAAAATACACTTGGCATTTGGCATTCTTAATGAATGGTAGTATATTCTAGAAATGGGCAGATTTACCATCAAAAAGACCTGCTCCTGTGTGGATGCCTCCATCTGCCTCAATTTGGAAGGGGTCTGAAAGGGGTCTAAGAGAATATGCAAAAAAATAAAAAGCATTATTTTAGGTACTGGAATTTCACATTATCCTACTTTATTTAAGGATTGGGATTGGAGGGAGAATTTTGCATACATTTGACAACCTAACAATTTGATAAAATACTGCACAGTTTTTTTCCTTTTTACAACGTACAAATAATTTTTCTGTATTTATTAGGAGATATCAAATGAAAATTCCTGAAATTTCACTTAGGCTATGCTGCTGTTTCACTTTTCGCTTTATAATATTCCAGGGACAGATCCCTGAACTTCATTGAGAATCTGTTTAACAAGAACCCAACATGTGAAACATACTTATAGCTTTGTGCCTGGATATGCCAGGGCAGTCATTATGACTATCTTATAATATATAAATAATAATATTTATAATGTATAAATATATAAAGAGCTGCGGTGGCACAGTGGTTAGAATACAGTACTGCAAGCTACCTCTGCTGACTGCTGGCTACCTGAAATTTGGCAATTCGAATCTCACCATGCTTAAGGTTGACTCAGCCTTCCATCCTTCCAAGGTTGGTAAAATGAGGATCCAGATTGTTGGGGTCAATAGGCTGATTCTGTAAAGCACTTAGAGATGGTTGTAAAGCACTGTAAAGTGGTATATAAGTCTGACTGCTATTGCTATAATATGTATATTAATGTAATGTTTATGCCATATTTGCCATATATGAATAAAAGAGCCAATTCTGATTCAATGGGGTTTTAGATGAAATGGCAGTCTATTTGCACTATAACAAAAAAAATCAAGCAAGAGGAAAACATGGGGGGAAAAAAGCAGGATAGATATGTGAACTCTAAGAATTGAAAACTAATTTAATTATGCTGGAATTTGCTGATGCTGATCACTTGAGTAACTTTGCTCCATCTAAATTTAATAACTAAAGAATGTCTTATATCCTTGCCAAGCTAGCGAAATCTTCAAAGAGAGAAAACACTCAAAAAACAATATGATATACTATCTGTAATGTGCACATACACCAATGAATCAAGGGTTCGGGCTACAGCAAAAGGAGAAAAATAAAGTTAAGAAAGAACTACCCCCAGCAGTTGGAACACACTGCAGTGAAGTCAGACATTAAGAATGCAGCCCATCCCAAATTGCAGAGGTTTCTATTAGTGATTCAAAGACCACCGAAGCTAAAAACATTCCAGTTGTGTTTCAAAAAGAATAGGACAGAGGTGGTTTTTTTTGTTTGTTTAACTTTTTAATTTGTTATGCTTTGCATAATTCTGTAATATAAATATCATTTGCATGGGTTGACTTCAGGGGTAATGGTTGGATTCCATGGCAAAAGAGTAAGGCTGATGGAAGCAGAACACATATGGAAAACATTGGGGAAATCTGGAATAAGGCATGTTTATTTCAAACATTTGTATCCTGTCACTTTGTGAACGGAGCCTGGTATTCTTACAACTCATTTAAACAGTTCGGAAAGGGGAATATACAGTATATTTTTTAAAAAGAATAATCAAAAATATCAAGACATCTGTATCAATGTGTCTGTTTGGCTGACTTGTTCTGGAGTTCCAGTGGCATTACAATCCCAGGCAGAACTACACACAATCCCAGGCAGAACAATCCCAGAACAATCCCAGAACAATCCCAGGCAAACAATCCCAGGCAGAACTACACACACACACATATATATTTTATATAAATTTATATATATTTATTTATATATATATATAAACATATATATTTTAAAATATGTGTGTGAAGCACACTGTTTTTGTGACTAAAGTACTCCTGATTAATTTAATTATGGATCATTCTGTAAATTTAACCTTCTCAGTCTGTACAACATACAAGACCATAATCTAAGGCACATGAGTCAGATACTTATTATACACTGCAAGCTCAAATGTAAGTTCCCGCATTGTGATTCAATGTGTTGCATGAATTTAGCCATTAGAATCACTTTTTTAAAAAATAAAACTATTTCCATCTAATGTATATCACATTCAGTATATAACATCTAATTTTTCTTCATCTATCTTCAACAATATGGTGGGAAGTTCTTAAGATGTTGCTTGAAATAACAATGTGAAAAACAATCTAGAAGGCAAGGGATAGGGAAAACAAGTATGAGATAACCTTCTGCATCTAACGCTCTTAGAAACTTCATCTGCAGAACTTTTTATACTGTCTCTTTCCAATTCACTGGCTTGAAAAAAAAAGGGAGGAAATTAACTCCAACATAACCTGGAGGCCTTGTTTCTCTATATTTCAGGAAAATGAAATGTTTGGGACATGGGAGATCTAAGATAGCTTTCATCCTGTCTACAACTTCAGTCCTGTGATGTTAAACCCCTGTGGAGCCTTCTGTGGCCTCCCTAGGCATTTCTGTGTAGACACTACTCTTTTGCTCGCTGAAATCTTTCAAGACATTGACTCAAAATATTTATATAGCCATCCATATTATGATTCACTACCCTGGGCCTCTAACAAAACAATAAGAAAAATTTTTTTTAAAGAAAGACCTTCAACCACAATAAAAACTTCTGCCACTTTTTAAACTTTTTGTTTTAAGTACTGTTTGTGTTATGGACTAAGCCAACGCAGCAATACAACCCTAAACAGCTTTACTTTACAGCAGGCTTGTAATCCTGTACTTCTCATTGGCCCGCAAATAGCGAGTTGTGATTGGTCATTTTTGGCCAGTCTGATTGGCTGTAAATGGGGGCCCCTGATTGGATGCTTGTGAAAGTGGTAAACTCAAATCATTGGTTGTTTTGACAGCAGCCAGCTCTATAAAAGAGCTGCTGCTGCCCAAGTATTTGCTCTGTTCTTATTTTACAATAAAGAGTTGAAGTCACCATTCGATGTCTTGTCTCCATTCCTTGCGCCCATGCTCAGGATTTAACACTGGCGACGAAGATGGGATGCGGAGACGATAGAGCTGACTAAGTACACTGTTGTGTATGCAATATAATTAATAAAGTGTGAGCTTGGAGTAAGTGCAGGGTTCTGGCCCTGCACTTCTGATTGGCTGTTAAGTGGCCAGACCGGATTGGCCTGTTCCGGGGAATCCGATTGGCCCTTAACAGAGAGTTCTTATTGGTTATAAGAGCTAGCGTTCTTAGCTCGTTATTGGTTAAACCTTACAAGGTTTGCCTATATAAGGCGGGTTTTACTGATATTAAATGAGCAAGTCACGATGTAAATAAAGAGCTGAAGTTCACCGTTCAGAAACTTGTCTCCATTCTTTCTCGCCCATGCTCAACACTGGCAACGAGGGTGGGATGTGGAGACATCTGAACCAACGAAACTTTGAAGAACACTGAGCACGTGACAGACGACGCCAACAACGGAACCATGTCCAGCGGCATCGTACCACCCGCTCCGTTCGATCCATCACAAGAAGACTGGGAGTCTTACATGGATCGTTTCCAAATGTTCCTAGAGACAAACAACTTAAAGGACGCCACAGCCGGGAAGAAACGGGCAGTGTTCCTGATGCATTGCGGTCCAACCGTATTTAAGATGGCTAAGGCACTAGCCACACCCCGAGAAGTGAAGGCCATGGATTGGGACGACCTCAAACCTATCCTGTGAGACCACTACGCCCCGACCGTGCCTACGCTCGTGAGATGCCACGAGTTTTACCAAAGAAGCCAGCGAAAGGGAGAGAGCGTAGCTGACTTCATAGCAGACCTCCGAAATTTGGGAGGCCTCTGCGGATTCACCAATCTAGAAGAAGCACTAAGAGATTGCATAGTTCTGGGATTAGATGCACCAGGCATTCAAAGCAAGCTGATGGTGAAAGGCAACATCAGTCTTGCCGACGCCATTGCCGATGCTACCGCAGCGGAAGCAACCAAGAAGTCGGCTGCACAACTACGCCGAAACCGCACTCCGGTACCACCACCGGCCAGCGAAATCTCACCTAGTTCAGAAGGGCAGCTCGCGACAACGCACCATGAGGACCTCTCTTCGTCGTCAGACAGCAACGAAGAAGGGGTCCATCGACTGCGGTCCAACCGGGACCCTCGGCTGAAGCCCTTATGCCCTTGCGCTGGCTGTGGAGCCAACCATGCCAGATCCGAATGCAGATTCCGCGACGCACTCTGCCATGCATGCGGGAAACGAGGCCACATCCGACGGGTCTGCCGCAGCTTGCCAGGACCCAGCCAGGCCTCAAAAGGGGCTAACTATCGCCAATCGACAGGAAACCGTCCTGTAAGGCGAGAGCCAGTAAACCACTCCTACAGAAATTGAGCTTTGCAGAGAGAAGAGGCTCACCATACTATCACAATCGGTCACGCCTCAGCCTTAGACACTAAGAAAATCCGAGTCACAGTAGCCATCGAGAACCAGCCTTGCCACATGGAGGTTGACTCGGGATCGTCCCTCTCGATGGTGTCATGGAAGACACTCAAGCAACTCATCCCCACAATTCAACGCCAAGATCTCCGTTTCCAACGCCTCATCCTCAAGGACTACCAGGGGAATCGAATCCCCGTCGTCGAGTCCTGCCGAGTCCGAGTCTCTTTCAAGAAGCACACAGCATACTTACCTTTAACGGTCATCGATAGAGATAGGCCTAGCCTACTGGGCCTCCAATGATTCGTGCCACTCGGCATTGAAGTGGCCGGCGTAAACCGAGTCGGTGGCTGTGACAGGGAGGAAGACCTCATCTCTGAGTTCAGGGATGTTTTTGCGGACAGCTTAGGCGAGTACAAGGGGACCCCGATCTCATTCAGCTTTGATCCAAAAATAGCTCCCATTCGCCTAAAGCCCCGTCGAGTTCCGTTTGCCTTAAAATCGAAAATCGATGAACAACTCGACAAACTAATAGCTCAGGGGGTGTTGGAGTCCATCGATCACTCCCCGTAGGAAACCCCTATTGTAACACCCATTAAGCCAGACGGGTCAATCCGAATTTGTAGGGACTACCGGGCCACTTTGAACCATGCCCTGCAGCAGAACGCGTATCCAGTTCCGGTGGTGCAGCACCTCCTCCATTCCCTGGGGGGCGGGAATTGGATTTAGTTCAGGCATATCAGCAATTACCAGGGATGAAAAAACGGCACAGGCCCAAACTATTATGACGCACCAAGGTGCCTTTAAATGTACCCGGCTGCAATTCAGAGTGAGTGTAGCCCCGGAGATTTTTCAGAGCCTTTTGGAAAGGTTATTGCAAGGAATTAAGGGCGTGGTCCCCTATTTTGACGATGTATTAATTGCAGCCCCTACAAAAAAAATCTTACAGGACCAGTTAAAATTAGTCCTAAAAAAATTCCAAGAGGCCGGTCTTAAGGTTAAAAAAAACAAATGTAAATTGTGTACTGACAGTGTTGAGTTTTTAGGGTACCTGATTGATAGCCAGGGCATTCACCCTACTGAAAGTAAATTAAAAGCGATCAAAAACGCTTCCAGGCCAAGAAACAAGGCCGATCTCCAGGTATTCCTAGGCCTCATCAATTTTTATAATGTATTTTTACTGCACAAAGCAACTGTCACTGAACTGTTACACCGATTGTTAGATAAAAAAGCAATTTGGTTATGGGGTTACCGTAAAGAACAGGCGTTCCGAAATGTTAAAAAACTGCTCACTTCTGACTCTGTACTCATGCAGTATAACGAGACTTTGCCATTAGTTATAACCTGTGATGCATCGCCTTTTGGGGTGGGCGCCATTTTGAGCCACATACTGCCTTATGGGAACGAAGCGCCTGTTGCATAGTTTTCAAAGACTCTTTCAAAAATGGAGCGGAACTTTGGACAAATTGATAAAGAACCCCTCACAATTGTCTCAGCTCTGAAAAGATTTCACGAATACGTGTATGGTAGGGTTTTTGCTATTGTGACTGACCACAAGCCGTTATTGGGGATAATAGCCAGAGATAAGCCAACTCCCTACATATTATCCCCTAGGATGACCCGATGGTCAGAATTCTTAGCTGCTTATAACTATCGGCTGCAATACCGCCCGGGGAAGGCCATTCCCCACGCTGACGCATTGAGCCGAGCACCGCTTCCAGAGACTCTCAACGATCTGGCACCAATGGTAACCACATTGCAAATCGAAGCGCTCAACTCGCCGCCACTGACCACCTGAGATATCGCGAGATAAACCAAACGCGACCACACCCTAGCACGCATCCTAGGCTGAGTAGAACGCGGATGGCCATTGGACCAGTTATCAGATGACTTCACACCATTCAAAACTCGACAAACCGAACTCTTCTCCCAGAAAGGCTGTGTCATCTGGGCGATAGAGTCGTTATTCCAGAATGGCTCCGAAAAGTGCTGCTGAGAACTTTGCACGATGGCCATCCTGGCATCGTGTGAATGAAAGCCCTTGCACAAAGCTACGCATGGTGGCCGGGCATTGACAAGCAAATCGAACAGTGGGTTAAAGCTTGTCCCAAATGCCAAGAAGTCAGCAATGCCCCACCAAAAGCCATGCCTACTGAATGGGAGACACCACGTGGACCCTGGTCCCGAATTCACCTGGACTTCGCGGGGCCAACCATGGTCCACACCTTCCTGCTTACCATTGATGCCTACTCGAATTGGCTTGAAATTCATCGCATGACGACTATGACCTCCGAGGCAGTCATCAAGATTCTAAACAGACTCTTTGCAACCCACGGATTACCAGATGTCCTGGTATCCGATAACGGCCCACAATTTACTGCACTAGCGTTCGAGCAGTACCTCGCTGACCGCGGCATCCGCCATGCGCTTACCTCGCCTGCGCACCCTGCGAGCAATGGCCGAGCAGAATGCATGGTTCAATTTCTGAAGAAAACCTTGCAAAAGGTAGACTACGACAACACTGACGACAAGGTCAACCAAATCCTCTTTTTGCAACACATCATCCCACATAGCGTCACCAACAAAATTCCCGCCGAACTGCTAATGGGATGAAAGCTCCACTCCCACCTTGACCGGTTGCACCCTGCGTATGAACCAGAGAAACCACTAGTATCAGCGGCCGCTGTCGCACCTTCCAGGTAGGAGACCTGGTTTTTGCAAAAAACCTATCGGGCGACCTGTTGTGGGTGGAAGCGACAGTAGTACGTGTAACCGGCCCTAGATCCTACCTCGTGCAATGCCTTGACAATAAACTTTGGAAACGGCATATCGACCAATTACGGTCGCGGCTTGCGGCGGCCAATTCGCAACTCCCCTATGACCAAACTGGGGGGGGGGAGGTACGGAAGAAGATGAAGCCCTAGGAAACCCGTTCAAAGGAAACGACGATTTAATTGAAACTCAGGAAGTGGAGCCGGAGGGAGAAACGTTTGCACCTCAGGGAATCAAGGAAAATGTGGGCAACGACGTAGAAGTGAACTCTGAACCAGTGACAGCCCCACTGCCAGACAACGATCTACCTCAGCGAGATTGCAACCAGCCGATACAACGAAAATCAGACTAAAAAGACAACCGTCCTATTTAAGGGACTATGTAACTGCGCCCTGAACTAAGGAACCAGGGGGAAGGGGTGTTGTATTTGCAATATAATTAATAAAGTGTGAGCTTGGAGTAAGTGCAGGGTTCTGGCCCTGCAGTTGTGATTGGCTGTTAAGTGGCCAGACCGGATTGGCCCATTCCGGGGTATCCAATTGGCCCTTAACAGAGAGTTCTTATTGGTTATAAAAGCTAGCGTTCCTAGCTTGTTATTGGTTAAACGTTACAAGGTTTGCCTATATAAGGCGGGTTTTACTGATATTAAATGAGCAAGTCACGATGTAAATAAAGAGCTAAGTTCACCGTTCAGAAACTTGTCTCCATTCTTTCTCGCCCATGCTCAAACTTAACATTCACATCAAACAAGACAGAGCACGTGGCTGAAGAGCGCACGCAACAAAGGGTAAGATGACCAGCGGCGCCATACCACCCGCTCCATTCGACCCAGCAACCAAAGACTGGGACTCGTATATAGATCGCTTCCAGATGTTCCTGGAGACCAACAATTTAAAAGATGCAACGCCTGGCAAGAAACAAGCGGTGTTCCTGACTCATTGCGGCCCCGCTGTTTTCAAAATGGCTGAAGCACTGGTAAAACCAGCGGAAGTGAAGACCATGGATTGGGATAACCTCGCCCCAATCCTCCAGGCCCATTACGCACCCGCAATACCTACACTGATACGAAGACATGAATTTTACCAGAGGGACCAACGGAAGGACGAGAGCGTTGGAAATTTCGTAGCCGACTCCGGAACCTAGGAGGCCTTTGTGGTTTTGCAAACTTAGAGGAAGCCCTAAGAGACCACATAGTTCTGGGATTAAATGCACCGCACGTGCAGAGTAAACTGATGGCGAAAGGCGACATCAGCCTTACAGATGTCATCGCCGCCGCTACTGCCGCAGAAGCAACCAGGAAGTCAGCTGTTCGAATGCGCCAAGCGAATCCACCGCTTCGCCAACTCGCTAACGATAGCCCACTCGCCACTGAGAAGCACGCTACCACCACCCACCACGTAGACCTCGAATCATCCTCAGACAGTGAGGAAGAGGAGGTCAACCAGCTCCGCTCAGAGACGTCCGCGTCAATGTGCTGGTTGCGGGGCAAACCACCCGCGATCGGACTGCAAATTCCTCGACGCACTCTGCCATACTTGCGGAAAAAGAGGCCACATCACAAAAGTCTGCAGAAGCAAGCGAGAGTCCAGTCCCAGCCAAAGGGAGAACAACCTCCGTCGGGAGACAGGAAAACTTCCTGAGAACCAGGACCATCTGAAAGACCAATGGAACAACCACTACTACTGCAGAAATCGAGCACCTGCCTCTTCAACGAGATGAGAAGAGGCCCACCAAACCATTATTATCGGCCACGCTTCGTTGTTTGATGCAAGAAAGATCCACGTAAGGGTTACTATTGAGAACTGACCGTGCGTGATGGAAGTCGATTCAGGATCATCCCTATTGATGGTATGCTGGAAAACCCTCAAACAGCTGATCCCTGCCATCTGCTGCCAGGACCTTAGCACACAACAAATCATCCTGAAAGACTACCAGGGAAACAGAATTCCAGTTGTCGGTTCCAGCCACGTCCAAGTATCCTTCAAGGACTGCACAGCAACGCTTCCCCTGACTGTTGTCGATCATGACCGACCCAATTTGTTAGGGTTACAGTGGTTCGCCCCACTCGGGATTGAACTAGCCAGCATACACCAAACCAGAAGCGACGACTGGGAAGAGGATCTCATCCAGGAATTCCAGGACGTGTTCACAGGAACATTAGGCAAGTACAAGGGGACCCCTATATCATTTAACCTCAGCCCCGATGTAGCTCCCATTCGGCTTAAGCCTCGTCGGGTGCCTTTTGCCCTAAAGCCGAAGATCGACGAGCAGCTAGATAAACTGATAGCCCAGGGCGTATTGGAACTGATTGACCATGCCCACTGGGAAACTCCAATAGTAATGCCCATAAAGCCAGATGGTTCGTTAAAAATTTGTGTGGATTACCGGGCCACCCTAAATCATGCTCTTCAACGGAGCACTTACCCAGTACCGGTGGTTCAACACCTTCTTCATTCCCTGGGTGGCGGAAAAATATTTGCAAAATTGGATATTTGCAAAATATCCAATTTTGCAAAATATTTGCAAAATCAGGTGTACCAGCAACTACCTGTAGACACGACAACTGCAGAAGCCCAGACAATAGTTACACATAGAGGCGCCTTCAAGTGCAATAGACTCCAATTCGGAGTAAGCGTGGTGCCTGGCATATTCCAAAGTTTAATGGAGAGACTATTACAAGGCATAAAAGGTGTCGTGCCTTATTTTGACGACGTCTTAATAGCTGCCCCCACTAAAGAATTATTAGTACAATGACTCAGAAAAGTTCTTCAGAAATTTAAAGACGCTGGTCTGAAGGTAAAAAGGGACAAGTGTCAACTTTGTACGGAGAAAGTGGAGTTCCTGGGATACCTTCTTTACAGACAGGGAATCCACCCCACCGAAAAAAAAAACTAACCGCAATCAAAAATGCCCCGAGACTTAGGAATAAGACAGACCTCCAAGCCTTCCTGGGACTCATTAACTTTTATAACATCTTCTTGCCCCAGAAGGTGACCGTAGCCGAGCCCCTACATAGACTTCTAGATAAAAAGGCTTCCTGGGTCTGGGGACGACGTGAAGAAAGGGCATTCCAACAAGTTAAAGACCTCTTAACCTCCGATGCTGTATTAATGCAATACAACGAGACTCTACCTTTGACGGTTACCTGTGACACCTCACCATTTGGAGTGGGAGCCATTTTAAGCCATGTCCTACCAAATGGAAATGAGGCACCTATTGCGTTCTTTTCAAGAACTTTGTCTAAAATTGAAAGGAACTATAGTCAACTTGATAAAGAGGCGCTCACTATTGTATCCGCAATTAAACATTTCCATGAATATGTGTATGGGAGACCCTTTACCATAGTTACAGACCAGAAACCGCTACTTGGTATTTTGGCGGGAAACAAACCAACTCCCCATATTTTATCACCAAGAATGACACGTTGGTCAAAATTTTTAGCCGCGTATGATTACAGATTGCAACACCGCTCGGGGAAAACCATTCCCCACGCTGATGCTTTGAGCTGCTCTCCACTACCAGACATCATAGAGGACCCTGCTCTAACCTTAGCCGTATTGCAAATTGAAACCCTCAAATCGCCACCGCTGACCGCTCGAGACATTGCCTTAGAAACAAAAAAGGACCCTGTTTTGGCACAAGTCCTCAGCTGGGTAGAACGGGGTTGGCCGGTCAGCACAACTAATGACACGTTCAAGCCATTTAGGAATCGTGAAACAGAGCTATTCTCCCAGAAAGGCTGCATAGTGTGGGGAGACAGAGTCATAGTCCCGGAGAAATTGCAATATAGGGTATTGAAAATATTGCACGATGGACACCCAGGCATCGTGTGAATGAAGGCATTGGCCAGGAGTTACACGTGGTGGCCTGGCTTAGACAAACAGATAGAGACCTGGGTAGCAATATGCAGCAAATGCCAGGAGACTCGCTCCACTCCTCCAAAAACTCCCCCTACTCAGTAGGAAATGCCTTGAGGCCCTTGGTCCCGTATCCAAATCGATTTTGCGGGACCCACAAGAGGACACACTTTCTTCCTTACAGTGGATGCCTATTCAAACTGGCTCGAAGTCCACAAGATGAAAAGCACCACCACAGAGGCAGTCACTAAAAAGCTGAATAAGCTATTCGCTACCCACGGATTTCCGGATGTCCTGGTCTCCGATAATGGCCCCCAATTCACTGCCCTGCCATTCGAACAGTACCTGGCAGATCGGGGCATCCGCCATGCCTTAACATCGCCAGCTCACCCTGCGGCCAATGGTAGGGCTGAGCGAATGGTTCAATTTGTAAAACAGACCTTGCACAAAATGGACCACGGCGACATTGACGACAAAATAAACCAGATGCTTCTCCTCCAGCACATAACCTCAAACAGTACCATGAACAAAACTCCAGCTGAACTCCTGATGGGCCGGAAACTTCGCTCGCATATCGATCGCCTCCACCCAAACTACACGCTGGAACAACCCCCGGGATCCAGCAGCAAGTGTCAGGCATTCCAGGAAGGTGACCTCGTGTTTGCAAAAAACTTCTCGGGTGACCCATTGTGGGTCCCTGCGACCATAATGCAACTTACGGGACCCTGATCCTATCGCCTACAAACTGCAGATGGTAAGATGTGGAAACGCCACATAGACCAACTCCGTTCCAGATTAGCACCTAGTCCTATCTCAGCCCCAGAACCTCTAACTGGGGGGGGGAGGAACATTGAGGAGGCCGAAGAAGAAATGATAATCGAAACCCAACAGCCTACACAACCAACCAGGGGATACTCACCATCAGAAGAAGAACCGAGCCAGGGAGTGGCCTCGCCACGTGACAGCACTGCAATGGAAAGAGATCCAGGGAACCTGGAAGGCAGCACTCGTGTAAGCAGGGAAAGCAGCCCAGGGCCACAATTTTCACCATCCAACCCAGCTAGCAGCCCACTGGAACCAAAACCAGGACAGAAAATGGTGGAACAGCGCAGGTCAAGCAGACAGGTGAAGCGACCTGCCTATTTACGAGAGTACATCACCCCACCCCTCAGATGGAACCTAGGGGGGAGGGGTGCTATGGACTAAGCCAATGCAGCAATACAACCCTAAACAGCTTTACTTTACAGCAGGCTTGTAATCCTGCACTTCTCACTGGCCTGCAAATAGCGAGTCGTGATTGGTCGTTTTTGGCCAGTCTGATTGGCTGTTAACGGGGGCCCCTGATTGGATGCTTGTTAAAGCAATAAACTCAAATCATTGGTTGTTTTGACAGCAGCCCGCTCTATAAAAGAGCTGCTGCTGCCCAAGTATTTGCTCTGTTCTTATTTTACAATAAAGAGTTGAAGTCACCGTTCGATGTCTCATCTCCATTCCTTGCGCCCATGCTCAGGACTTAACAGTTTGAAAGCTAGAATGGGTGCAGAGAAAAACAGTGAAACAAGCAGGTCCATTATAGTAACTATACAGATATCTCCTGTTTCTCCCATAAACGAACTATCCTCTGTCAGTATATTAGAGGATGGCGACACACACACACACACACACACAAATTAGTGATGAGATTAAATTTTTTTTACTAGTGGTTCTGTGGGTGTGGCTTGGTGGGCATGGCAGGGAAGCATACTGTAAAATCTCCAGTCAAAGGTGGTATTTGCCGGTTCTCCAAACTACTCAAAATTTCTGCTACTGGTTCTCCAGAACTGGTCAGAACCTGCTGAATACCACCTCTGACACAAATATATGGAATCTTATAGTTTGCTGCAGCTGGTTTTCTGTTCTAATTATGTCTTTTTAAATATCTGTAATAAAACTACCGTATATACTCGAGTATAAGTCGACCCGAATATAAGCCGAGGCACCCAATTTTACCACAAAAAACTGGGAAAACTTATTGACTCGAGTATAAGTCGAGGGTGGGAAATGCAGCAGCTACTGGTAAATTTCAAAAATAAAAATAGATACTAATAAAATTACATTAATTGAGGCATCAGTAGATTAAATGTTTTTGAATATTTATTTCAAAGAAAAACAGATTAATCAATTTGGGAAACGATCTCACTATCATGAAAGGTTTAATTGATTCACTAACCCAAAAGAAGATAACGATGACAGTGGGAGGCAGGAGTCACTCTTTCCCTTGCAAGAAAAAAGCAAGAGCCATTCTTATGATCTCTCTCTCTCTCTTTCTCCCCGTAATACAGTCAAGCCCTTTCCAGCACGCACAATCTGCCGCTGCCGCTTTGCACCCTGCAAATGCAAAATCCCAGGGTTTTTGCATTTGCAAGGTGCAAAGCGGCAGGGGCGGATCCCGCGTGCTGGAAAGGGCTTGACTGTATTACGGGGAGAGAGAGAGAGATCATAAGAACGGCTCTTGCTTTTTTCTTGCAAGGGAAAGAGTGACTCCTGCCTCCCACTGTCATCGACATCTTCTTTTGGGTTAGTGAATCAATTAATTTGGGAAATGATCTCACTATTATGAAAGTCAGTGTTCTCTGCCAGTGGAGCATTTGGAAGAAAATGCCCCGCGGCATATCCACGCGCGTGTAAGGGGAATCAGAAATCCCCGCGTTCAATGCCTAGCACAGCAGAAGAGAAAACGCAGCTGTGAGCAAATACTAGGAAAACCTGATTGATCAGAAGGAAGGAGGCAAAAGAGGGAGGGGTGGTGGTGGACGGAGGTCCCACTGGTATTTGTGAAACACTTGGTCGGCAGCGTTTAAAGTCAACGTCCTCGCTCCCACCTACCCAAAGCCATGAAGTCCCCCAATTGCGCAGCCCAGAATCGCCCTCCCCTCGGGGCAGCAACGACGCCCGGTATTTCCCAAGATGAAGCTCCGCTGTGCAATGAAAGCGCCCTGGCTCTAGGCTCGCGGGTTCAGAAAACAACACGAGGCGAGGTCGCTTTGGCTCCGCTGAGCTTGGTTTCCTAGCTGCTTTCAGTCCGCTCGGGAGGAGGGGGTGGTGGCAGCTTGCGTTGTTTTCTGAGCTCTAGGCCACCACCTCCTCCCCCTCCTCCCGAGCGGACTGAAAGCAGCTAGGAAACGAAGCTCAGCGGAGCCGAAGCGACCTCGCCTCGCGTTGTTTTCTGAGCTCTAGGCTCCGCTCAGCTTCATTTCCTAGCCGCTTTCAGTCTGCTCGGGAGGAGGGGGAGGAGGTGGTGGCGGCAGCTTGCGTTGTTTTCTGAGCTCTAGGCCACCACCTCCTCCCCCTCCTCCTGAGCGGACTGAAAGCAGCTAGGAAACCAAGCTGAGCTGAGCCTAGAGCTCAGAAAACAACGCGAGGCGAGGTCGCTTCGGTTCCGCTCAGCTTGGTTTCCTAGCTGCTTTCAGTCCGCTCGGGAGGAGGGGGAGGAGGTGGTGGCCTAGAGCTCAGAAAACAACACAAGCTGCCGCCACCACCTCCTCCCCCTCCTCCCGAGCGGACTGAAAGCTGCTAGGAAATCGAGCTGAGCGGAACCGAAGCGACCTCGCCTCGCGTTGTTTTCTGAGCTCTAGGCTCAGCTCAGCTTAGTTTCCTAGCTGCTTTCAGTCCGCTCGGGAGGAGGGGGAGGAAGTGGTGGCCTAGAGCTCAGAAAACAACGCAAGCTGCCGCCACCACCACCTCCCCCTCCTCCTGAGCGGACTGAAAGCTGCTAGGAAACCAAGCTGAGCGGAACCGAAGCGACCTCGCCTCATATTGTTTTCTGAGCTCTCGGCTCCGCTCAGCTTTGTTTCCTAGCTGCTTTCAGTCCGCTCGGGAGGAGGGGGAGGAGGTGGTGGCGGCAGCTTGAGTTGTTTTCTGAGCTCTAGGCCACCACCTCCTCCCCCTCCTCCTGAACGGACTGAAAGCAGCTAGGAAACGAAGCTCAGCGGAGCCGAAGCGACCTCGCCTCGCGTTGTTTTCTGAGCCTAGAGCCAGGGCGCTTTCATTGCATGGTGGAGCTTCTTGTCTCGGGAAACACCGGGCGTCGTTGCTGCCCCCTGAGGGGAGGGCAATTCTGGGCTGCGCGATTGGGGGACTTCGTCGCTTTGGGTGGGTGGGTGGATGGGAGCGAGGATGGACGGAGTCCATGAAGTGGGGCTTGCCTGCAGGAAAGCGGCTGCCCAGCTCCAGAGCTCCACACCATTTTTTTTTCAGAGGGGAATCTGACTCGAGTATAAGCCGAGGGCAGTTTTTTCAGCACAAAAAATGGGATGAAAAACTCGGCTTATATTCGAGTATATACGGTAGCTTATCAAGAACTGTGGCTTGTCAAACTTCTATGGTCAATTTCACAGATGCTAAAAGTCACTTCTCTTTCATAACTTTGGACTTTTTTCAATGTTAATCAGATTAATCAGATTAATTCTGAGCTGTAGCAGTAATTAGCAATTGATAGCATTTGTAGAGAACTGTCCTCCTTCAAATGTTTCTGAAGTATAACTTTCAGAAGCAGATGCGGGGATTGTAGCTGAGCTACAGATGTAACAGGAATGGTGGTAACTATAAGTACATTTCGCTGTCTGTTGTTGACTCTTCTTCAAGTAGATTAAGCATCATTTCTCATCCCCTGACAGCACTGGATCTTAACATCCATGTCAAACAGCAGCTATTTTAGAAGAAGAGCCTTGAAGAACACTAAGGATGCCTTCTATAGTCTGGTATTTTGCTAAATAAGAAATCTTTAGGCTGATGCATCTTCTTTATTTGTTAGTTCTAATCTGTCGTTCATCAGGGATCATTCAGACAACTATTTCCAGCTGATATATGATCTACATCTATAGTTATAACGTGTTTCCTCGAAAATAGATAAATAATAAGCCCTAGTCTGATTTACACGACTGTGCCTAATATAAGCCCTACTCCAAAAATAAGCCCAAGTGAAGGGGGTGAGTGTAGCCAGCATAGGCGGGGACAAGTGCACATGGACCATGGTGTCTGGCAGCAGCCACAGCCTATGCAGCACAGGTGAGTTGAGTACTTGTGCAAGCAGCAGGAGGAAGCAGAGACATCTGGACATGCAATCTGGACAGGCAATCTGGACATGCTGTGTGGGCTACAGGAAAGCCGAGCAGCAGTGGGCCAGAGCGGCGGCTGGCCACAGGAAGCTCATCTTTGTGTGGAGACACTTGCAACAGATAGAAGCAGAGGCACAGGAGAGGCAGGCAAATGGACGTGCCTGGGGATCACAGGAAAGTTGAATGACAGCAAGCCAGAGTGGTGCGCAGCTGCAGGAGGGTCATCTTTGAGTCTTTTGGTTTGCCTACAGCCCATGCATCGCATCAGAATTGCCTACCTTCCACTCTGCATGTCGGGATTGCCTTCCACTCCATGCCTTCTGCTCTGCGCAGCCCCAGAGTTTGCCGATGATCGGCAGGCTGCAGCTGCTGCCAAATTCCATCAGTTCCTATGTGCTTATGGGCTGTTATGTGTACACTGGGGGCAGAGTGCCCCGCCAGGCTGATCATTCTCAAATCATGTTTCCCTGAAAATAAGCCCTAAGGTCTTATTTTCAGGGAAACATGGTAGTAATAACTAACCACATTTATTTTGGCAATATAGCTTGTTTTTACTACTAGGGCTAAACACTATAAGGCACAGAAATCATTTTGAAAGGAGATAATCATTCTTCCAAGATGAAAGGAATTAACATTATTTGAATTTATTGAGGTTTCTGGTTCCGCATGGCTTCAGTGGCAGCAGGAATTCGCGACTGTCCGCGATTCCTGCTGCGCTTGCCGCCGAGGTGCCCCCGATTCAAATGGGTCAGGGGGATATGGCTGCCCTGTAGAGGCAGCCGAAGAGAGAGGGGAGCCAGACAGGGGGTTGGGGTGTCACAGATCCCCTCCTCGTCCGGATTAAACCCCTTTTTCCCGAGGTGGTGGAGCGGCGGTCAGTAATGGCCTCCACGAAGAAGCCTGCAAACAGGTAAGATTGCGCTGGAGGAAGCAGGGAAAGTGAAAGTGCTGGCTGAGCCGGGTCAATCAACAAATCTTAAATATTCTGGAACTAAATTGTTTGAACTGCCGGAAGATACATTGTAATCCTAAGAAGATTGTAAAGCGGCAAAGAAAGCTGTTAAAGGGAAGAAACTTTTCTTTTTCTTTTCTTCACTCTCCCATCCCATAGAAACAGCAGATGAAGATTCGAAATTTATTTGGGCACTGAAGGTAAATTATTTTGAAAGTTAAAGCCAACGGACAAAGGATTCTTGGACATTGGATTTAATAATTTAAGAAATTGGAAAAACCTTACTGGAGGTATGGATTTCTGAACATTTAAAAGAAAATAATTGTTGTAAGTGGGAAGGGAGAGGAAAAAAAATTGGAGCAGAAGTTGAAAAAGGAGGAGATTGCCTAGAACTCTAAAGAAAGATATATTGTAATTGGACCTCTCTGATTAAACAGTAACCCCAGAAAGAGAAGTAGAAGAAAGGGGAAAAAAAGTATTAACTTTGGATCTTTTTTGAAATTATTCTTGATTAAAAATACTTGGGTGGTTGTTTTGGAAAAACCTTCTCTCTTCATGATGGCATCGCTTGTGGATGAATTAAAAACTGAATATAAAAAATATAAAAAAGAAGAACAAGATGGAAAAGATACTTTGGGCACTCTATTTCAATTTCTAGAAATGGCGGTATGCTCTATGAAAAGTTGATTACGCAGCAGGACGACTGGGACAAAGAAGAAGAAGAAGAAGAAGAAGAAGAAGAAGAAGAAGAAGAAGAAGAAGAAGAAGAAGAAGAAGAAGAAGAAGAAGAAGAAGAAGAAGAAGAAGAAGAAGAAGAAGAAGAAGAAGAAGAAGAAGAAGAAGCCATCTTTGATGAACAATGGGTTTTTTTTGAGGAGGAGGAGAAAGTGGATAAGAAAAAGGGGATTTTAAGGCTTGAAAAAAACAACCAAAAAAGAGAAAAATGAGATGAAAAGTGGATGCAAGGTTAGAAAACAACAGAAAGGGAGTAAGAAAAGGGGGGAGGAGAGACAAAGGGGTAAAAGGGCAAAGAGAAGAATAAGCAAGAGAGGAAGGGGGGGATGAGAAGCCTTAATGGTGGGAAGCAAGATTCAAAGAAACATTATTTGAATTTATTCATAACCACCTCTTGATCCTTCATATACAGGTGGTCCTCAATGTACAATCATTTTAGAGACCATTTGAAGTTACAATGGCACTGAAAAAAGTGACAAGAAAATTTTTCCAGCATCTCCATGGTCATATCAAAATTCAAACACTTGGCAACTGGCATGTATTTATGACAGTTGTAGTATCCCAGACCATGTGATCCCCTTTTGCCACCTTTCGACAAGAAAAGTTAATGGGGAAGTCACATATACTTAACAATCTGGTTACTAACTTAAAACAGCAGGGATTCACTTGACAACTGTGGCAAGAAATGTCATAAAATGAGGCAAAACTCACTTAACAACTGTCTTCCTTAGCAGTGGAATTTTTGGGCTCAGTTATGGTCATAAGTCGAGAAGTACCTGTAGTTGGATTTCTGACAGCAGGCTACAAAGGGTCAGAAGGATATAAAGCTTCCAGGTGAAGGGATGAAGTTAATTTTGGGTTGTTATATCTTCACCTTAACTGGCAATCCTTCCTCTGCTTCAGCCTCTGTAATATATATGAGCTGGAAAGCTACAGGACAGCTCTAATATCTGGTACGAAGTAAGGAAGTTAGGTAAGCCAAGGCTGTGCAACGCATGTATTTGGGTATGATGACTTCACTAACAACCCATATGCAAAGCCATTTTTGAGGGAGAGGAAAGTTTAACTCCAAAGAAAAAATATTTTCTGGTTGAGTCTTTTACTATTTAGATTCCTTCGATAGTCCTCAACTGGGGACTCTGTTTTTTATATGCAAATTCATAGTTGGAAACTTGAAGTGGAAGCCAGAAACCTCCTAGTTTATACTTGGACTTCAGGTTAAAAAATGTCTTTGAATAATGCCAAGGATATAGGTCAGTGTGGTTTGTCTAATATTTATGGAAAACTTGACACTCATTTTCAGAAATTGAGAAAATCTACCTGGAGATTTTTTTTAATTATAAAAATTTTATTTGGGTTTTCACAAAACATAATACAAGTAAAATTTCTTTTTTTGAGAATAGCATGGTCCTGGGTTATCACTTCTCCATACAGACACAAATTCAATTTCATATTCATCATATCTTATTATTATTTTAACATTTTCTCAATAATTTTTCCCTTCCCTTAATTTTTCTCAATCTTCCTTTTAATTATCTCATTCCTTTCTAAATTCAATTATATATATATCTTTTTCTAAGTTTCAATATCTTTCTAGTCATTATATTTATACTTTTGTCTGTCCTGTTTCAATTTCGTATTTTCTTCTCTCATAAAACAAAATTTTCCCTGTAGTTACTAATTGGAGTATGACACTTTTGTATCTTTTAATTTTTATCCATTCAACTCTTATTTAAACTTCAGTTTATGCCTTTACAATTATAATATTCAATATAACACATAACTTCCAATCGAATTCTGCTTGGTACCTTCTTAAAATATGCACTAAAGAGTGCATATTTTCTTAAAGAGAAAATATATATAACAATAATAAATAAAATACTTATTCTATTCCAATTCGGCTCTATCATTAATGTTAGTTATAATTTTTGACATCTTTAATGTTTCTTTTCAATAGGGTATCATACTTCTAGGAACACTTATAATATTTCCATAATTTTTTCATGTTTCTTTCATATTCCTCTTCACTTAAATTTTTAAACACATTTATAATAATTAAAATGTTCCCCTCCTTTCCTAATTTCATTCTCTCATTCTCTCATTCTCTTTATTTCATTTATTTATTAAACATTCCATTCCATTACAATG
Source organism: Hydrophis major (assembly GCA_033807585.1). Lineage (NCBI taxonomy): Eukaryota > Metazoa > Chordata > Lepidosauria > Squamata > Elapidae > Hydrophis > Hydrophis major. Next base: position 149,680,822 of record CM066329.1, on the reverse strand, counting down.
AGTATTTTATCATTTTAATCACACTTGTTTCATATTTTCAAAGTTTATTTCTATTTCTAATATAACAATACTATCTTATGTGCCCTTGCAGAATCCCCCTTTCAATTAAGTTTTCACCCATTATCTCTGTATCTTCTAAATAGGCTTATACCCTTAATCCTTGTATGTTTTCTGTTTCTCTATGCCCTGCTTTTGTCCTTTATAATTTCTTTTCCTTCCCCTCTTCCCCTCTTCTTCTCCCTTCCCTTTTTGACCCCTTCTCTCTCTAATTCTGATTCTCTCTTCTGTAATCCTCTCTTCTGTTTCTTCCTAATGTTGTAATTACTTTTCAAACTATTCTTTTTTGGAGTTGTTTTTTCAAATCTTAAATTTTTCACTCTCTTTCCCCTCTTTCCTTTCTTTTCCTCACATAGAAATACTTGGTCATTGAAGGTGGCTTCTTCATTGTCCTGCCCTTCTTGTTCTACAGGCATTTCTTGTTGTTTCTCATAGTTCAGGATCTCCATTTCTAAAAATTGAAATACAAAGCCAAAAGAACCTCTTCCTTCTTGTGCATCTTCTTTCTGTTTTTTAAGTTCCATTCTCAGTTCTTCCAAGAGTGATACCATTTTAAAAACTTTTAAACAACCACCCAATTAATTTTAGCCCTTTAGATCCAATAGCCAAAAATCCAAAAATCATCAAATAATCCAAATAATCCAAAACTGTTTCTTCTTGCTTTTTTCCACTTTCTCTTCCTGGGATTCTCTTATCTTGTTACAAAGTTTCATTAAAATGTATTTTTTAGGAACCTTGTTAAAGTTTCCCAGTTAATTCCTTTCACCTCCATTTTTCCAGATCCCACCCTTTTGTTTTTTTCCTTCTTTTAAAAGTTTTTGAGAATCCAGAAATCTTTATTATCCCTTTGACATTTTATTTTCAGCTTAAATACCTGTTAATATCAAAGTGGATTTTTGCTGGTTTCTTGCTTAAATCTCTTAAATGTCAATATAGGGAAGAAAAGAAAAAAACCCAAGTCCCTTCCCTTCCCTCTCTCATTCGCCGCTTCAAAGTCTTCTTTGGGAACAATGTTGTTCTTTATAGTTCAAATTCCAGGGTACCTTATATTGTTGCTTTTTCAGTTCGACCCAGTCAGCCAAAACTTTCTCTTCTTATCTTCCTCCTACACATTCTTTTCTGGTCGAGTTCTCCTTTGAGGTGGCCATTTCTGACCATCACTGCAACTGCCTTCATGAAAGGGAGTAATGGCCAGCTGGGGAGGAGAGATGCGACTCTCCTTGACCCTGCTGGCAGTCTCCCCCCTCTTCACCACCTCTACGGGATGGCTTAGCCCCAAAACCAGCTGGCTCGAGGTGCTCCAGCAGCGAGCCCAGATTGAAACCACACATGATCGCAGATTTCGGTCTGTTGCCTAAGGAGCTCAAACCAGACCCTACCTGGAAATTTTATACCACAAATTTTAAAGTATATTGGCAATAAACATGCAATAAGGAACCTTGAGCAAAAACTTGAATATAACTGTAACAGTTATCTAGTTGATTCTACTAGGGATAAGATAAACTTCCATTAATCCCATCTATACACAGTGTCCAAAATGCATTAGTATTTGAGATCCAGAGGTTAGCAATACATCATTATACAATGTCAGTTTGGTTTTCTCTATGGCTAACTGTAAACAAAAAAGATTATTTGTACAAATTATCATGACAGACCTTCTACCATAGGTTAATTATTCAAACAGTTCATGCAAGTATTTGCTCTCTTTGGACACCAGCCAAGATTCAGCACCCTGTCAGGGCCTAATGCTGAACATTTGCCCTCATCTATTTTGGGATTGTTGAGCTAGGTTTGTTTGAAAATAGATCTTGTTCTCTCTTCCCTACTTATATAGCTGGAGGTCATGTGATAGTGACTGAGATTGAGTTAATGAGATAATCCTGGCTTCTGTATCAAATAGGGTTAATAGCCCTCAGGAAATCTGAACCTAGAGAGGGATTGCAGAATAGTAAGATCTATGATGCTAAGAATATTACAGGTTTTGTGGGTGAGCAATTGTGGCAATGTGGTATTCACCCTTTGGTGTACACTTTTGAAAAGTTGTAGCTTAAAAATGGGAAATTTATCCCATTTCCCAATGATTGCCTTTATATTCAGTTCATTTTAACACAATATGTTTATATATAATATGCATTGCTTCTCGATGGACATTAGAAACCAGGCAGTATTTACATATTCAATATCCTGGAAATTAGGCCTCTAAAATGCTGAACCTCAGGTCACATTTAAATTCCACAGCAAAATGAAAACTATCTCTTCCAGTTTTGATTTTGTTAACAAATGTATTTTTCAAGCCATCACTAAGTCATCAAACCAAGGACTGAATGTTGAAGATGAAGCCAGAGGCTTCTGCCCCATTTGACTATATTTATAAAGAAATGTCATTTCCGCTCAGAACTCAAGAAATACATGCTTTTTAAAAGGACACTGTCAGTATAATAAATGGACAAATTTTCCTGGTATGTGCTGTGAAAGAACACAGCATCCAAACCCTTGCGAAAGAATTCAGAAAACATCCAAATTCTGTCCTATCAGTAGCTCTTAGTCATTCTGCTAGAGGAAATTGCTCCTGCAGGGCCACTACTTCAGTACATCATGTACATTGGCAATTCTGCATTCTTCACCTCTTTCAAACCAGAAGAATATTCAAAACTTTCTCTTTAAAAAAAAAGGGTTGTGACGTAACCCAGCTGGAAGCAAAAGCATTTGGCTCACTTCTACTCAGCACATTGCAATGCTCCCTATGAGCTCACTGCATGCAACTTACTTAATAGCTGAGATAGCAGAGTAGAGGAATTTACTTTCGATCAGCAGTACTCATTTAATTAAGCCTACATACCTTCTGGACAAGGAGATAGCAAAATTGGCTTGGAAAGGAAGTGGAGGAACCTGCAATTTCCCAAATGTCCAACCAATTTACCAAAGGAAACAGGTTTATAGTGTGAAGAAATGCAACCTTTTCCTTTGGTTATCTGTTGTTTTTCCAAACCCAGTCCTTTCTCTGTGAGATTCTTATGAAGGTATATACACTGTACACTCAAAGTATTAGCAATCATGCAAGTTCTTAATTGTGTTTCTATAGATATTTTCATCTCTCTCTCTCTCTCTCTCATATGAAAAAGATCCAGTTCATGCTGGCATCAGTTTGCATAGTCTTTATGTTTTCTTATTAGTGTTTATATCTTCCCCTTTTCCTCCTCAAAATCCTAGAACAGGGGTGTCAAACTCATGGCCCCTGGGCCAGATGCATCACATGCCGGCCACAACCACCCCTGGTTTAGCAAAGAGTGGGAAACCGTGATACATCACGTGATGATAATGTGACACTGTGAGTTTGACACACACTCCCTGTCCTAGAACATAGAAATGTTAGGGTTGCAAAGGATCTTGGAGCAGTGGTGGGATTCAAAAATTTTTACTACCTGTTCTGTGGGCATGGTAGGGGAAGGATACTATAAAACCTCCAGTCAGAGGTAGTATTTGCTGGCAATTTGAGAACTAGTTAACCTTTCCAAGATGTGAGATTACAGATAGTCCTTAGCTTATGACCGTTTGTTTAACAATGTTCAGAGTTACAACAGTGTGAAAAAGTCACGCCCTCAAAGTTATAATCAATGCCCCACCCCCAGGGTCATGTAATTGCAATTTGGGAGTTTGGCAAGTGGCGCACATTTCCAATGTTTGTGGCATCCTGCGGTCAGGTGATTGTAACTTGTAACATTCTCAGCTGGTTTCCAATGAGCAAAATGAATGGAGGAAGCCAGATTTTCTTAACAAGTCGGGTAAAAATGGTCACAAAAATCACATGATGACTTGTTTAATGACAACATTACTTAACAATCAAAATTCCAGTCCCAATGATGGTTATAGGTTGAGGACTATCTATGGAGGGAGTGCGTTGCTATAAGACCAATGTTCTAAAAAATGTTTGTTTTATACATGTCTTATATTATTTTTTTTTTTATAAAAGTTTTATTGATTTTAACAGCAAACAAAAACATATAAGACATAAAACATAACATGATATAAATATATATAATTCTTCATAAATTTACAGTATATCGGTTGGTTTACCACTCCCTTTTGTGCATCCATTTCATAGTCATCAAAATAATTATATTACATAATAACTCACATTATCAATCATCAGTAAAATATCCTAATATCATTATTGAACATGTCTTATATTATTGTGTTTATTTTTTAATAGAAAATGATCTCTCACAGGACAGAAAAGTACATTTTTAACAAAAAAAAATGCTAGATATAACTTGAAAATGTGGCCCTACAATCTCTATGCCTGCAGCTGACCATAGCTAAAATGTATTTTTAACTTTTAGAGTTATTTAGTTTGGTTTATAAACTCTGTAAATGTATTCTAATCTAATGTTTGATAAACATTTGTAATCTTTAGTGCTCTTGTCACAAGCTGTCATCCAGAATGTGTAAATCCATTAATAAACATTTCTTAAGAACTTTATGGTTTATATCCTCTATTTTTGGTTACTCCGTGAGCTTTTCCCCCAGTCACGTAAAAGAGCAATTTGGTGTGCACAGAACCCATTTATAGTGAGGAAACAAATCAGAAATTTAATTCTACTTTTTTGTGCCTTGTTTTCATTTCCCTTTTTTAAAAAAAAAATGAAAACAAATAAATTGTAGGTTCCATTTATAAAACTCCATGTATCATCTAGTTTAATCCTTAGTTATACAATCTCGGCTTTCTGTTTGTTATATAGCCTACATATGAATTACCTACTTTGATTACCCACAGCATGAATAAGGCCTACGTGTTTTACACCATTTCTAAAAAAAACAAAGAAACTGATAGTGCTTGAAGATTGTATGAGTAGTCTTTTACGATACACTTACATAGACCACAAATACTGGCCTCTGTTTGTTTAGCAGGAACATGAAGCAGTTCTTATCTGAATAATATTATTTGCATTTCAGCTGAACGTTTCTTTCTTTCACTGCTCGTTCTTTACGTGACATAATGTTCTTTGTCAGCAATAGGAGGTCTAGTTTCATTCACTCTGGAGTACTTTATATGTTTTAGTTACCTAAACAGGAATGAATCCTTTCTAAATAAAAGCTGGTCTCACTGGGATAATGGCCTTTTTTCCCTGTTTCACAAACTTGGCTCCAAGCCTGCTTCTGTGAATCTATCCTGGCTGTCTCTATTTTGGATATGTGTATTTGGATGGGGAAAAAATCTTCATTCTTGAAAAACAAGAAGGCTTCTTTATCTGTGTAATATAACCGCTACAAGAATAAAACATTTATAAGTTTTGTATGTCCTTGTAATGCGAGATCAACATTGTAGGTTTTAAACTGAGGGCAGGTGTACTTACGCACCTAAATTAAAATTCCATCCACTTATCTCTGAGTTAGCAAAAAAGAAAACCTCAGTGGGATAAAGTTAGTTGTCCCCACTGCCAATCCCTATCATGTTTCTGTTGCATCTGAGCTGCAATCTGTGTCCTTGCTGAATGGTGCTGTCCTGATTTCGGAGTGGGTCAATCATAATGAGAAAGGAGAAGTAAGAGGGATTTTGTGCTCTCCTCTGATTTTGTGCTGTGCCTTTTCATCACAGATTATTTTTCCCCCTCGAATCAGGGCCCTGCAGCAGGCCTGGGACAGATTTCCTTCTTTAAACCGAATGTCTCTTTTTCCTCCCATGCCACATTTTAGCATGTTAAAATTGCATAAAGTCAATCCAAGGGCAGAAGGAGCCCCAGAGGCCAAAGACACAGACCCTACCCAGGACTATGTAGTTCACTAAGTCCTCCAAGGTTAGAAGCTGACTAGCTTTTAGGTGACCAGTTATGAGCAGTGGTGATTGAAATTGACAAATACAGGGAAGGTAGCAAATAAGGGTCATGCACTACTCCCGTAAAGTACTGAAATTTTCCTGTGCTGCCCCTACCTGTTGGAAATCTGGTGTCAAAGAGGAAGGAAGGGAGGGAAGGAGGGAAGGGGGAGGTCTGTAAGTTATTCAGAAGAACTTGGAGAATGCAAAGGCTAGAGGAGCAATAGCTGAGGTTGAAAGTCAGCTACTGACTGACTTTCCTCTGACTGATCAGAGGAAAAAAAACCCTCCAAATTATGCCTAGTACTGGGCTGGAGACAATATAAGGATAGCATAATGGGGAGTTATGTTAGCATTGATTGTCTGGGGTATCCTTGAGATACATAAAAGCCATACGGATTTAGACACCTTTTAGGGAAGTAAGAGGCTCCATAGGGAAAAGAATGATATAATAATAAGTAATGCTGACATTGTGTCAAATTAAAAAAAAAAGTCTGATTAGCAGAATAAGTCAGGGAAGGCCCTTTCCTGAGTGTCACTATGTCTGGTTCAAAGTTCCCAAATGAGAAAGTGAATCTCAGAAGAAAAATTCTTATTTAAATAGGCACCCATAAAAGCAGAAAAAGGAATGGGGAAGATGAAGAATAACCTTCTTAGCCAAACCATGTCAGCTGGACTTTGGGGAGTGATACCACATTTTCTCCTTCTTCAGGTGCTTGTTCTTTCTGGCATGTTTTGAAACTTTTCCATATTCAGAGTTTATGGTATAGATTATATTCCCTTAAATATGGGTCACCCTATTGAAGAAAAGCAAATTTCTCCCCCTAAGAATGTTCTTACCTGGTCCTCATCCCATTGGGAGATCATGGTAAGACCCACTTCCCATTTTTATATAACTATGGCATAAGTTGACAGCTGTAGTTTATCTTCTACTGATTATGTTCTTAAATTGTCCTTAGTTTACGTATGAGAGAAGCTTAAGTTGCCATGAATTATATTGGTGACTTTCCAAACACCATTCAAGATCAACCTCAAGGGATATTATATTTATTAGGCTCAGTCATGCCTAATGGTAGACAGAAGTTAAGAGTCTTCAATGATTGGATACAAAGGCAATTGAGGCAGGAGAGGGTTTAGCAGTGGGTCAGCAAATTTCATGCCAGTTTAGTTTTCTGCTGACTCCAGCATGGAAGAATTAACAGCAGGGGTGGGATGCTACCAGTTCTGCCCAGCTCTAGAACTGGTAGCTCTGAAGAGCAGCAGACACCGAACTGGTTCTGTGTTTGCTACTGTTTGGCCCACCAACCCATCCGGGCTCTTACCTGTCCTTTATTTCCTGCTTTTTCAATCTCAACTGCTTTGTGCGGCACAGCTGAGGTTGAAAAAGCCGGAAAAAAAGAGGCTTTCCAAATGCTGCATACCTGCGCGCAGTGCTTTTCAGCTGTCCGGGCGGCACAGCTAAAAGTTTGTATACATACACACGCAAAATGTAATCACTGAATTGGTAGTAACACTGGTTGAATCCCACCACTGATTAACGGGTGGGATTCTACTGGTTCGGCCCAGTTTGGGAGAACCGGTAGCTCTGAGGATCAGCTGGGAGCGAACTGGTTCAGTTTGCGCCGACGATCAGCTGTTGGGTCCACCTACCTGCCCGGGCTCTAGGCTGTGCTTTATATCCTATTTTTTAAGCTCAGCTGATTTGCCCGGCACAGCAGATTGTTGTGTGTCAGCTGTTTAACACACAGGTATTGCTGGAGAAGGTCAGTAGCAAATGCTTTGCATGCACAAAGCGCGCACTCACTGAACTGGTTGTTGCATTGGTTGACACCCCTGGATGAATAGCATTTTCATCTGAGTTACAGAAAAAGATCCAGTAATAAAATATATTTATGTCGTAGTGAAGTAATGAGCTAAGAGCCCTGGTGGTGCGGTAATTAGAATGTGGTATTGCCGGCAAACTCCCTACAGCCTAGATTTTGAACCTGATGGGCTCAAGGTTGACTCAACCTTCTGAGGATCAGTAAAATGAGGACTCTTATTGTTGGGGGCATTACGCTGACATTTAAACTGCCCAGATAGTGATATAAAGAACTATGAAGCAGTATGTAAGTCTAAGTGCCATTGCTATTGCTAAATGAGGAAAGAGTTTCAGGCAGATTCATTATCACCTTGATAATAGCTAATTTCATGCATCACAATAACTGTAAGTTTATTTTAATTCTGGTTGTTGTTGTTTTTGGACAAAGAATTCAGAAATGAACCAAAGCCCAGCAAAGTTTGGAAGGCTGCTTTTTGTTTTGTTTTTTAATCTAATATTGTTTTTTTAATTCTGCCACTGCAGAGGTAAAACCAAAAAATAAAGCTAAGAGACTATTATAACCATGCAACCTCATTCATATTTCACACTAAGATATATTTGTAATCATTAAGTTAGTAATGAACTATTGTTTCAAACCATATTTTACTACTCAAAAAACAACCATGTTTTCATGTATAAATCCAAGTTGCATTTCTAACTAATCAAGAAGTAAACAATTCCTTTAGTATAATGTGCAAACCATGTGGACAGATAAAGGACACATAAGTGTTTAGGGAGGTTCAAAGTTTTAGCTCCAAATTCCTTACAGCTCCCTTGCCTCATTCTGTTTGTTCTGCTTGATTTTTTAATGCCATTTTCTAGACAAATGAAAATGTGTGTTTTCCTGTTTCCATATAAATCTGATTTAGCACATTTCAAGAAGGCTAACATGAAAGAGCAAAATATTACACAGCTACATTTTGCTCACTATCAACTTTCAGGCAGTAGAAAACTTCCTTCCTTCCTTCCTTCCTTCCTTCCTTCCTTCCTTCCTTCCTTCCTTCCTTCCTTCCTTCCTTCCTTCCTTCTCATAAAACAACCTGTTAAGTCTGGAAGGATGGGTCCAAGAATGGAGACGAGACTCAGATAGCAACAACAGCTCTTGATTAGTGACTTCTGATCTGAGTGAAATATCCTAGCTGCAGCAGCCCTTTTTATAGAACTGGCTGAGGCGAAGCGACCAATGAGAATGATTTGAGCTTGCCGCGCTTGGCTTGCTCAATCGCGGCAGCCCGTTTACTAGCCAATCGGATCAGCCTGGAGTGACCAATCACAACCCGCTGTTAGAGGACCAATCCAAAGTGCAGGCTTTCAAGCCTGCTCGTCCAGAACACCCCTCCCCTCTAGGTTCCGTCTAAGGGGTGGGGTTATATAGTCTTGCAAGTTGGCGGGTCTTCGCACCTGTCTACCTGACTTTTGCAGTTCAGAAGGTCTGTGCCCGGTCTCGGGTTCCGATGGGCTGTTCATTGGGATTGCCCGGAATGGTGATCCGGTTCCATAGCTGTGACTCCCTTCTGCTGACCTTGGGATGATCGAAACGCCTCCTTCGTTGCTATTGCTTGGGCTCTCCGGGCTCGCTGAACCTGCTCGGCTGCTGTTATTAGGTGAGACGCTCGATTGCCACGGCTCTACATCAGCTGATGAGTATTGTTGGCTTTGATGTGGTGATCATGCGGTTTGTTCCTCTAGGCCAGATGTTGGTTCTATTCCAGAATCCCCGGTTCCCCCTCCCCCTCTGGTTTCATGGTTGGGGTCACTGATGGGAGATGTGGGCAGCCTGGATCGTAGTTGGTCGATGTGGCGTTTCCACACTCTCCCATCTGTGCTTTCTGGGCGGTAGGAACGGGGGCCTGTAATCTGAGTTATTTTGGCAGGGATCCACAATGGGTCTCCTGAAAAGTTTTTTGCGAATACGGAGTCTCCTACCTTAAAGGTGTTTACTGCTGGAGCCCAGGGGCTTTTCCGGGGTGTACGCAGGGTGTAGGCAGTCTAGGGACGATCTGAGTTTTCTGGCCATCAGAAGTTCAGCTGGGCTTTTGTTGGTCGTACTGTTTGGTGTGATGTGCTGGAGCAGGAGCATCCAGGTGACTTTATCGTGGATGTTGCCTTGTTCCATTTTTTGTAGAGTTCTTTTTGTAAACTGAACCATTCGTTCAGCTCTACTATTCACTGCCGGATGAGCCGGTGATGTCAGTGCGTGTCGTATGCCACAGTCTGCTAAGTATTGTTCAAAGGCTAAGGCGGTAAATTGAGGGCCATTGTCGGATACCAGGACATCTGGTAAGCTGTGCGTTGCAAAAAGTCTGTTCAATTTCTTGATAACTGCATCTATGGTGGTAGTCTTCATTTTGTTAACCTCGAGCCAGTTAGAGTATGTGTCTACTGTTATTAGGAAAGTATGCCCTTTTATAGGTCCGCGAAATCGATATGGATTCGCGACCAGGGGCCTCTGGGCGTTTCCCATTCAGCTGGTGGAGCTTTTGCTGGGGTCGAGTGCATCTCTTGGCATCTGCTATAGGTGGCGACCCAGGTTTCAATTTGTTTGTCCATACCTGGCCACTAGGCGTAGCTCCTTGCCAGCGCTTTCATCCGTACGATGCCCGGGTGCCCATCGTACAGTAATTGTAGAACTTTTTTTTGTAGTTTTGCTGGTATGACCACTTGGTCTCCCCATAACACACACCCTCTTTGTGAGAAAAGTTCTGTTTGTCCGTTTTTAGATGGTTTGAAGGTTTCGTTGGGTTCGATTTCTGGCCATCCCTTCACCCAGCCAAGAACTCGTGCCAAGCATGAGTCTTTTTTGGTTTCTAATGTGATGTCTTGTGCTGTTAGTGGAGGTGAGGGAAGTGTCTCAATTTGTAGTATTGGTAGTGTGGGAGCTGGGTCATCTTGGCGTTCTGGTAATGGTGAGCGGCTCAAAACGTCTGCGTGGGGAATGGTTTTCCCCGGGCGATGTCTCAATTGATAGTCTTAGGCAGCTAGGAACTCTGATCATCGCGTCATTCTAGGGGATAGAATATGTGGAGTAGATTTGTCCCAGGATGCTGAGCAATGGTTTATGATCTGTGATGATGGAAAATGATCTCCCATACAAGTGGAACCTTTTGATTGCAGATACAATGGCGAGGGCTTCCTTGTCTAGGTGACTATAGTTCCTTTCTGTTTTTGACAAAGTTCTTGAAAAAAATGCAATGGGCGCCTCCGTGCCGTTGGGTAGAACATGGCTCAGGATGGCTCCTACCCCAAACGGTGAGACGTCACAAGTCACAGTTAATGGAAGTGTTTCATTATATTGGATGAGCACTGCATCTGAAGTTAAAAGGTCCTTTACTTGTTGAAAGGCATGTTCCTCCCGTCATCCCCAAAACCAGGAAGCCTTTTTATCGAGGAGTCTGTGAAGGGGTTCAGCAACGGTCGCCTTCTGGGGTAGGAAAATGTTATAAAAGTTAATGAGTCCCAGGAAGGCTTGAAGGTCTTTTTTGTTTTTTGGTTTCGGGGCATTTTTGATGGCTGCCAAATTCTTTTTCGTAGGGTGAATTCCTTGTTTGTCAAGGAGGTAACCAAGAAATTCAACCCTTTCAGTGCATAACTGGCACTTTTCCTTTTTTACTTTGAGGCCAGCATCTTGGAACTTTTGTAGGACTGTTCTTAGTTGTTTCTCTAACTGACTCTTTGTTGGGGCGGCTATTAACACATCATCGAAGTAGGGCACAACCCCTATAATGTCCTGCAACAGCCTCTCCATCAAACTTTGGAAAATGCCGGGTGCTACGCTTACACCAAACTGGAGCCTGTTATATTTGAATGCGCCCCGGTGTGTAACTATGGTTTGGGCTTCAGCGGTTTCAGCATCTACTGGCAACTGTTGATAAGCTTGGGCCAGGTCAAACTTTGTGAATATTCTGCCGCCCCCAAGTGAGTGAAGGAGATGCTGGACCACTGGTACCAGATAGGCACTCTGCTGTAATGCATGAGGGTGGCCTTGTAATCTCCACAAATTCTCAAAGACCCGTCAGGTTTTATGGGGGTCACAATTGGGGTCTCCCATCGGGCGTGATCAATGGGTTCTAACACACCTTGTGCAATTAATTTGTCCAGTTGCTCGTCAATTTTGGATTTGAGAGCAAAAGGGACTTGGCGTGATTTTAGGCGAATGGGCGCGATGTCAGGGCGGAGATTAAAAGAGATAGGGGACCCCTTGTACTTGCCTAGATTTTCACTGAAGACTTCTTGGAAGTCCTGGACGAGGGCCGCTTCCCAGTCTTCATTTTCAATTTGGTTGATGCCAGCCATTCCGATTCCTAATGGCGCGAACCACTGTAGACCCAGTAGGCTCTGTCAATGATAGTGAGCGGTAGTAATGCGGTGTGGTCCTTGAAGGAGATCTGGAAATGACTGGTGCCAGAGACCGGAATCCAGTTGCCCTGGTAGTCCTTTAATATGAGTCTTTGGATGCAGAGGTCTTGGCGGCGGATGTGGGGAATCAGCTGCTTTAGGGTTTTCCAGGAGATCATGGATAGAGAAGACCCGGAGTCCACTTCCATGATGCAAGGTTGATTTTCAATGGTGACCTCTACACAGATTTTTTTGGTGTCCAAGGATGAAGCGTGGCCGATAGTGATAGTCTGATGTGCTTCTTCTCATCTGGGTGTGCCAGTAAACTTCTGGGGTCTTTTGTACTGGTTCCATTGGTTGTTTGGGTGGTCCCGATTTGTGGTGGGGTTGCCCTCGGTTTGTCTGGAATTGTTTTCTTTCCGTCTGGGGCTGGAACCTCTTTTGTTCCAGCATATCTTAGCAATATGCCCTCGTCTTTCGCAAAAATGACAGATGGCATCTAGGAATCTGCATTCAGATCATGGGTGGTTTCTCCCTCATCCAGCGCATTGGAAATTTGATTTACGACCCCGCTGGTCTTGTTGTTTGTGATCTGACTGGAGTCTGTGGACTTCTTCCTCTTCACTATCTGATGAGGATTCGATGTCTTCATGATGGGTGGCTGATGTGTATTTCTCTGATGGCGTGGCCGTATCGTTAGTGGGTTGGTGGTTGGCCCCATTGGCCCGGTGCATTCATGCTGCTGATTTACGAGTGGCTTCAGCTGCAGTGGCGTCGGCTATGGAATCTGCGAGGGAAATGTCTCCTTTGGCCATGATCTTGCTTTGGACCATTGGGTCTCTTAGGCCAAGGACGACTCGATCCCGCATGGCCTCTTCTAGATTAGCAAAACCACACAATCCGCCTAAGTTCCTAAGGTCAGCCACAAAATCCCCAATGCTCTCACCTTTGCGTTGATCCCTTTGGTAAAATTCGTGTCTGCGGATGAGAGTCGGTACTGCTGGTGCATAATGGTTGCGAAGGATGGGAGCAAGGGTATCCCAGTCCATTGATTTGACTTCAGCTGGTTTTGCAAGTGCTTTGGCCATCTTAAAGATGGCAGGTCCGCAATGTGTCAGGAAGACTGCTCATTTTTTTGCTGGGAGTGGCATCCTTCAGATTGTTGGACTCTAGGAACATCTGAAACCTGTCCATATATGAGTCCCAGTCCTTGCTGGCTGGATCGCATGGGGCAGATGGTATAACGCTGCTGGCCATTCTGCCAGTGTCTGCACGCTGTCAGCCACGTGCTCAGTCAATCTTCTGTGAGTGTTCAGTCAGCTCTGCTGTCTCCGGATCACACCCTCGTCACTAGTGTTAAGTCTGGACAGATGGGTCCAAGAACGGAGACGAGACTCAGATAGCAACAACAGCTCTTTATTAATGACTTCTGATCTGAGTGAAATATCCTAGTCGCAGCAGCCCTTTTTATAGAGCTGGCTGCGGCTAAGCAGCCAATGACAACGATTTGAGCTTGCCGCGCTTGGCTTGCCCAATCACGGCAGCCCGTTTACTAGCCAATCGGATCAGCCTGGAGCGACCAATCACGACTCACTGTTAGCAGACCAATCCGAAGTACAGCCTTTCAAGCCTGCTCGTCCGGAACACAACCCAATCCCTGAAGACTACATTTCTCCCCAACCACAATCTTTTCCACTTCTATAAGTCTGTTCCACTCTTGATATTACTAACAATAATAAAATTTTGCTTCACACTCAAAACCTCTCATCAGCCTGTATCCTTCACTAATTGTCTTGATTTTTCATCATAGACAATCACAAAGCATCTGGAGGCAGAACAAGAAGCAATGGATGGAAATTAATCAAGGAAAGAATCAACCTAGAACTAAGGACAAATTTTCTGATGGTGGAAACAATTAATCAGTGGAACAGCTTGCCTCCAGAAAGTGTGGCTGCTCCATCACTGGAGATTTTTAAGAAGAAATTGGACAACCATTTGTCTGAAATAGTATAGGATTTTTGAGCATGGGGTTCAACTAGAAGACCTCCCAGATCCCTTTCAGCTCTGTTTTTCTGTTCTGTTCTATTTGTTTATTTGCCACAAATATGAAGAGAACTCTGCTTAAACCATGCGTTTTTGAAAGAAAAAGAGCTTATTTTGGCTCCCTAATGCAAACACATTTCACGCTTATTTCATTTGGTGCAGCCTAAAAAGTCTACAACTGTGATGGCGAACCTATGGCATACACGCGAACCACAGGCATACTTACCTCACTGCACATACGCGCACCTCCCAACTGATTTTTGGCCTCCCAGAAGCTTGAGGAAAGCTTTTGCAGGCCAAAAAAATAGACCCATTTTGTCACTTCCTGTATTTCTGGAAATACAGGAAGTGATGAAACATGCCCATTTTCAGCCTGCAAAGACTGCAGAAACTTTCCTCAAGCCTCTGGGAGGCCAAAAAAGGCCTCCAACAGGCCAAAAATCAGCTGGGAGGCACAGTGCAGGTAAGGGGGCAGTGTGGGGGGGGGGATTGCGCACACATGCACAGGAGGTCTGGAGGTGCACACATTGCCTTCTGGGTGCTGGCACATGGGCGCACAAGCACGCACAAATTTTTGGCACAGGAGCCCCAAAAGATTAGCCACTACTGTTCAACAGTTATCTAGAAATCACAAGTTGGAAGCCTATTATAAGCCTCCTATCAAATAGAATGCAGTTAGGTTTATTGCCATGTAGTCCAGAGAGAAATGTTCAAGTTTCTTAGAGATTACTGTTATGTCTCACCTTTACAAAGGAGGTGAAAAGTCCCAAATTCCAACTGAATACAAACAAGCAAGCAAATCCAGTAATTATAGAGTTAACTCCTTGAGCCGATAAAGTTCTTGGCAGTCTCACACATGCTGTCTGCCAAGTCCAACAAGAAAGCAGGAATATAAATCACACAAGCTATCACAACACAGAATAATCCGGAGCTCCTCTGAATAAGTCACACGTTGTCCCGTACGAAACTCTCAGAGCGAACACATCCACTTTTATTCCCTGTGGGGTGTGTCAGTCCCTCAGCTCAGTCTCTGATTCGTCCCTTCTTCCTGCGTTGCAGCTCACACTTTGCCTGTGACACTGCCTCGCTTGACACATTCCTCTGCTTGATTCTCAGTCAGAGACTTTGATATGCTCTCCTCCTTTTCCTGATTAGCCTCAGGTTTTCCCTCTCGGTTATCTGCCGACACCTGAGGCACAATCAGGGAGGAAGGCATTGCCGAAGAGGAAGGTCCTGGGGAGGAAGGCATTTCCAAGTCCTCCTCTTCCCCATTGTGCGAGTCTTTGTCCTCTAACAATGCAGGCTCAAACCTCAGAGCCACAACAGATTACTATGTGCAAAAGAAAGTAGATCTATTCTTGCTAAAACTGAAAACAACCAGAGGATTGAATTTAAAAGAAAAGGGCATAAAGTTGAGAATTATGAGTTATTAAGTAGTGGAAAAATCCACTGAGTAAAGTAACAGATTCCCATTTGACTGAGTTTTGGGAATTGAGTGGCACACAAATGTAATAAATAACAATAACAAAGATTGTTTAGTGTTTATGTATATGTGTGCATATGTGTATGCATAATCAAATTTATATTATTATATATTCAAGAACCATGGTGGCACAGTGATTTGAAGGCAGTATTGCAGGCTAATTCTGCCAACTGCCAGCAATTCGATCCTGACCAGCTCAAGGTTGACTCAGCCTTCCATCCTTCCGAGATCAGTAAAATGGAGACCCAGATTGTTGGAGGCAATAGGCTGACTCTGTAAACCGCTTAGAAAGGGCTGTAAAGCACTATGAAGTCAGTGGTGGGTTTCAAAGTAGTTTTACCATCGGTTCGATGGGTGTGGCTGGGTGACCACATTTTGTGCATGCACCCACACTTTGCATGCATGCATGCACCAAACATGCACTTTGCACATGCGCAGAGGTTTTCCTACTCACCTCCTGAAATCCTGCACTCTCCCTGTAGCTTCAACAGCTGATGCACGGCAATCTGCTGTGCCGTGCAAAGCAGCTGTATTTCAAAAGCAGGAAATAAAGGTCAGTATGGGAGCCCGGGCAGGCAGGTGGGACCAACAACAGAGGGTCGGAGAAACTTGGAACAAACCAGTTCTCTGCCAGCTGATCTTCAGTGCTACCGGTATGCCAGAACCATGCCAAACCAATAGCATACCACCACTGTATGAAGTGATTCATAATTTTAAGTGCTATTGCTGTTATAAACACACACACACACACACACACACACACACAGAGGTAGATCTCAACTTACAACCATAACTGAGTCCTTAATTGTTGTTGCTAAGCAAAAAAATTGTTAGTTGAGTTTTGCCCCATTTCCCAACTTCCTTGCCACAGTTGTTAAATGAATCACTGCAGTTGTTAATTTAATAACATGGCTGTTAAGTGAATCTGGCTTTCCCATTGACTTTGCCTGTCAGAAGGTCACAAAAGGTGATCACAACACCATTGGATGCTGTAACTGTCATAAATACAAAGCAGTTGCCAAGGATCTGAATTTTGATCATGTAACTATGGAGATGCTGCAACGATCGTAAATGTGAAAAAGGATTGTAAATCACCTTTTTCAGTGCCATTATAACTTTGAATGGTCACTAAATGAACTGTTATAACTTGAGGACTACCTGTATTTATAATAAATAGAGTATATAAATTGATCTTATTACACTAAACCATAAGCAAAAACACTGAATAAATTGCAACAGAATTTCCTTTCTCTGGTGGCTGAGATAGTATGCAAATCAATCAATAAAAAAGATAAAATATCACTTTTATTTCTATTTCATTGCAAGCTTTTTAAAAAGATTCTTAAAATCAGCCAGCTAAATTTGACTGATCCAGAAGAGTAAATATGAGATAAGATGCATGGGCAGGACAGCTGTCTGGATATAGATCGGTTCAATCCTGAATGTCTTATTAAACAATGGAGACCAATCTCTCAAAGCTCTGTCTGAAACAGCAGAGGGTACTTTGAAACCTAAACAAGATGTAGTAGCATCGTGATAAGTTCATTTATATTTTTAATTTGCCCAAATCAAATTCATGCTCATGGGAAGGCAGAAATAAACCCTCTTTAATCATTTTTAGGAAGCATTCTGCTTCAAATAGCTTTCTGGTTGTAATAGATTGTTACAGCATGATATACTGTATTATTCTTGAATTGGATGAATGCTAGTCAGAAATTAACTGATCAAACCTGCAAGAACATGGTCTCCTGAATGTTTATATATTTCATTTTTGTAATTTTATAATTAATTCTTATTCTATGAAGTAAATATGTGCCAGATTTCTAAGCACGTGCCTCTTTTGGGTCTGTAAAGTTCACTCACCCACAAGTGCTTTAGTTGCTACCCCATATTTGCTGACTAGATTCATAGAACATGAGTCACATTGATGATGTACATCAAACACAAGAGCAGGAAGAGTAGTCAAATTTTTTCAGCCTGATTTGTTTTGTGCCATGTCAGGGTGACTCTATAAAAGCAAATAAATGATATGACATTGCCTTATAAAAAGATCTGGCTTTTTGCTTTAGAATTTGTGTCAGTTGTTGAAACTTTATCATGTGACAAAGTGTGATGGTTTTTTGTGTCATCCTTCTTAGGACTGCCTAGCTTTCATTCCTCATGATCATAAGATCTGTCCTGGATGAACTATGCTGGAGTCTTCATAAAGTGGCAAATAACTTTAAATCATCTTCCAATGGGGCTTTTTTCTTTCAATGGTTCAAAGGACAAGCCCTTCACAGGCCTTCAAAACAGGGCTCTCCAAACTTGGCAACTTTAAGAGTTGTGGACTTCAGCTCCCAGAATTCCCCAGCCAGCCAACTTGTGGAGTTGAAGTCCACAACTTTTAAACTTGCCGAGTTTGGAGAGCTTACTTTAAAATGAGACAAAGAACAGTTCATTCCCAGGGCACAGCATAATGTAGTTACAACCCACAACTTCCCCTTTTACATTTCTGTTTTAGAATTTCTCAGGGACTTCTGTAAACTGTACCCCTCAAATGCAATCCAACAAGTGTCAGCTCACAAATTAACATAATTAATCCAGAGTTCCACACTGCTAGATTTACTTGCCCGTTGTTATATATCTTCTCAGGGTTTAGGGTGTGACAGAATGGCTGAAAAAAACAAACCATGTTTCTGATGTGAAGAAAGGGAGGACAGTTCTATCCAGAGCAGGGGTGTCATACTCACAGCATTACGTTGTCATCATGTGATGTATCATATTTTGTTTACTCTTTGCTAACCCAGGGATGGGTGTGGCCAGTGCATGACGCATCTGGCCCATGGGCTGTGAGTTTGACACTCCTAACCTAGAGTAACTTACCTCAGAGTAGAGATGTGGGCAAGCAGAGGAAATAGGAAGTGTCAGAGAATGTTTCTTATCTATGTATAAACACACTTTCATATTACGTATATTTAGCTTGCTACCCTCAAAACTTTTTCAGTGACATGAATATCATGGGTTATGTTAAGTACTTGGACATGGGTCAGAGTAAATGGAGACAGCCTCTGAATAGTGACTTTCAGCTCTTTATTAGCATAGTGACTTCTCAGTACAACAACAGTGAACTCTGCCTTATATAGGCAACCCTTGTAAGAATTGTCCAATAGTGAGCTATGAACGCTAGCTCTTTCAACCAATAAGAATCCTCTGTTAAGGGCCAATCAGATTCCTCAGAACTAACCAATCCGATCTGGCTGCCTAACAGCCAATCAGAAGTGCAGGGCCAGAACCCTGCACTTTACCTCAAGCTCATACTTTATTAACTATGGTACATACACAACACCCCTTCCCCCTGGCTTCTTAATTATGGTGTAGTTATATAGTTCTTTAAATAGGATGGTTGTCTTTTAAGTCTTTCGGATTTTCGTTGGACTGGTTGGTTGCAATCCTGTTGAGGTAGATTGTTGTTTGGCAGTGGATCTGCTACTTGCTCAGGTGCAATTTCTTGCAGTGCAAATGATTCTCCTTCCTGCTCCATTTCCTGAGTATCACTTAGTTTGTCGCTCCCTTCAAGCAGGTTCCCTGGAACGTCATCTTCTTCTGTACCTCCCCCCCCTCGGTTTGGTCATGGGGGAGTTGTTGACTGGCCGTTGTGAGTCGTGACCGTAATTGGTCGATATGCCGTTTCCACAGTCTATTGTCACAGCATTTCACTACGTAGGATTTGGGGCTGGTCACTCGTACTACTGCTGCCTCTATCCATAACGGATCGCCCGATAAGTTTCGTGCGTAAACGAGGTCTCCTACCTGGAAGGTGCGACAGCGGCCACTGGATCCTATTGGCTATTCCGGTTCGTAAGCAGGGTGCAACCGGTCGAGGTGGGAGCGGAGTCTTCGTCCCATCAGTAGTTCGGCGGGAGTTCTGCCGGTGACGCTATGTGGAGTTATGTGTTGCAAAAAGAGAATTTGGTTGACCTTGTCATCGATATTGTCATAGTCCACTTTTTGCAAAGTCTTTTTAACAAATTGGACCATGCGTTCTGCTCGGCCATTGGTCGCAGGGTGCACAGGCGAGGTAAGCGCATGGCGGATGCTGCGGTCAGCGAGGTACTGCTCGAACATTAGAGCTGTAAACTGTGTCCCATTATTGGACACCAGGACGTCAGGCAATCCGTGGGTTGCAAAGAGTCTGTTTAGGATCTTGATCACTGCCTCAGAAGTTGTAGCCGTCATACGATGAATTTCTAACCAATTGGAGTATGCGTCGACTGTCAGCAGGAAGTTATAGCCCTTGGTTGGCCCCGCGAAATCCAGGTGGATTCTGGACCAGGGTCCATGTGGCGTCTCCCATTCAGTAGGCATGGCTTTTGGTGGGGCGTTGCTGACTTGTTGGCAATTGGTACACTCTTTGACCCACTGCTCGATTTGCCGGTCCATGCCCGGCCACCATGCGTAGCTTCGTGCAAGCGCTTTCATCTGCACGATGCCGGGGTGGCCCTCGTGCAGAACTCGTAGCAGCGTCTTCCAGAGTTGTTCTGGAATAACGACTCTATCGCCCCAGATGACACAGCCTTTTTGGGAAAAAAGTTCAGTCTGTCGAGATTTAAATGGTGCGAAGTCATCTGGTACTTGGTCCAATGGCCATCTGCGTTCTACCCAGCCTAGGACTCGAGCTAGGGTGTGGTCTTGTTTGGTTTCTCTCGCAATGTCTCAGTGGTCATAGGCGGCGAGTTGATGTTTCAATCTGCAACGTAGTTGCCGTTGGTGCCGGATCGTCGAGAGTCTCTGGAAGCGGTGTTCGGCTTAATGCGTCGGCGTGGGGAATGGCTTTCCCCGGGCGATATTGCAGGCGATAATTATAAGCAGCTAGGAACTCTGACCATCGGGTCATTCTAGGGGATAATATGTAGGGAGTTGGCTTGTCCCCGGCTATTATCCCTAGCAACGGTTTGTGGTCAGTTATAATGGTAAATGTCCTTCCATACACATATTCATGAAATTTCTTTTCAGCTGAAACGATTGCGAGAGCTTCTTTATCAATTTGTCCATAGTTCCGCTCTGCTTGTGAAAGAGTCTTCGAAAAGTATGCAACAGGGGCTTCGTTCCCATTAGGCAGTACATGGCTTAAAATGGCGCCCACCCCGAAAGGCGATGCATCGCAGGTTATAACGAACGGCAAAGTCTTGTTATACTGCATAAGTACAGAGTCAGATGTGAGCAGTTTTTTAACATTCCAGAATGCTTGCTCTTCCCGGTAACCCCATACCCACAATGCTTTCTTATCTAATAATCGGTGTAACGGTTCAGTGACAGTTGCTTTGTGCGGTAAAAACACATTATAGAAATTAATGAGGCTTAAGAATGCCTGGAGATCGGCCTTGTTGTGTGGTCTGGGAGCTTTTTTGATTGCTTTTAATTTACTCTCGGTAGGATGAATGCCCTGGCTATCAATTCGGTATCCTAGAAACTCAACATTGTCAGTATATAAGTGACATTTATTTTTTTTCACCTTAAGTCCAGCCTCTTGGAATTTTTTAAGAACGCATTTCAAACAATCCTGCAAGATTTTTTTGGTAGGGGCTGCAATTAATACATCATCAAAATAAGGAACCACGCCCTTGATTCCCTGTAATAACCTTTCCATGAGGCTCTGGAAGATCCCCAGGGCTACACTAACTCCAAATTGCAATCGGGTACATTTAAAGGCACCTCTGTGCATTACAATTGTTTGGGCTTGGGCCGTTTTTTCATCCACTGGTAGTAGTTGATAAGCTTGAGCTAAATCTAATTTAGCGAAAACCTTTCCGCCCCCCAAGAAATGGAGGAGGTGCTGCACCACCGGAATTGGATATGCATTCTGCTGTAGGGTGTGGTTTAAAGTGGCCCGGTAGTCCCCACAAATTCGAATTGACCCGTCTGGCTTAATAGGTGTTACAATAGGGGTTTCCCATGGAGAGTGATCGATGGGCTTCAACACCCCTTGAGTAATTAGCTTGTCGAGTTGTTCGTCGATCTTTGCTTTAAGAGCGAATGGAACTCGACGGGGCTTCAAGCGAATGGGGGCTACCTTTTGATCTAGACTAAATGAGATTGGGGTCCCCTTATACTCGCCTAACCTGTCCGCGAAGACGTCGCTGAACTCAGAGATAAGGTCTTCCTCCCTCTCACAACCACCGACTCGGTTCACGCCTGCCACTTCAATGCCGAGTGGCGCGAACCATTGGAGGCCTAATAGACTAGGCCTATCTCTATCGATGATCATCAGAGGAAAGTACGCTGTATGCTTCTTGAAGGAGACTTGGACTCGTCAGGACCTGACAATGGAGATTCGATTTCCTTGGTAGTCCTTGAGGATGAGGTGTTGAAATTGGAGGTCTTGGCGTTGAATTGTGGGGATGAGCTGCTTGAGTGTCTTCCAAGACACCATCGAGAGGGACGATCCCGAGTCGACCTCCATGTGGCAAGGCTGGTTCTCGATGGCTACCATGACTCGGATTTTCTTAGTGTCCAAAACTGAGGCGTGACCTATAGTGATAGTATGGTGAGCCTCTTCTTTTTGCAAAGCTCGATTTCTGTAGGAGTGGTTTACTGGCTCTCGCCTTACAGGACGGTTTTCTGTCGATTGGCGATAGTTGGCCCCTTTTGAGGCCTGGCTGGGTCCTGGTAAGCTGCGGCAGACCCGGCCGATGTGACCTCATTTCCCGCACTCATGGCAGAGTGCGTCGCGGAATTTGCATTCGGCCCTGGCATGGTTTGCTCCACAGCCAGCACAAGAGCGTAAGGGCTTTGGGCGAGGGTCCCAGTCGGACCGCAGTCGATGGACCCCTTCTTCGTCGCTGTCTGACGACGAAGAGAGGTCCTCGTGGTGCGTTGTCGAGAGCTGCCCTTCTGAGTTGGGTAAGATTTCGCTGGTCGGTGGTGTTGCCGGAGTGCGGCTTCACCGTAGTTGTGCAGCCGACTTTTTAGTCGACTCTGCAGCCGTGGCTTCGGCGATGGCATCAGCAAGGCTGATGTCGCCTTTCGCCATCAGCTTGCTTTGCACGCCTAGTGCATCTAATCCCAGAATTACTCAATCTCTTAGTGCCTCTTCTAAATCTGCGAACCCACAGAGACCCCCTAAATTTCGGAGGTCCGCCACGAAATCGGCCACGCTCTCCCCTTTTTGTTGATTTCTCTGATAAAACTTGTGGCGTCTCACGAGTGTAGGCACGGTTGGCGGGTAATGGTCTCTCAGGATGGGTTCGAGGTCATCCCAGCTCATGGCTTTCACTTCTCGAGGTTTGGCGAGTGCTTTAGCCATCTTAAATACAGCTGGGCCGCAATGCGTCAGGAACAGTGCCCGCTTCTTTGCTGGTGTGGCGTCCTTCAAGTTATTCGTCTCGAGAAACATTTGGAAACGTTCCATGTAGGATTCCCAATCCTCTTGGTTCGGATCGAACGGAGCGGGTGGTACGATGCCGCCGGACATGGTTCCGTTGTTGGCGTCGTCTTATCACGTGCTCGATATCGCTTCCTGGCTTCTTCGGTTCAGACGTCTCCACATCCCACCTTCGTCACCAGTGTTAAGTACTTGGAGATGGGTCGGAGTAAATGGAGACAGCCTCTGAATAGTGACTTTCAGCTCTTTATTAGCATAGTGAATTCTCAAAACAACAACAGTGAACTCTGCCTTATATAGGCAACCCTTGTAAGAATTGTCCAATAGTGAGCTATGAATGCTAGCTCTTTTAACCAATAAGAATCCTCTGTTAAGGGCCAATCGGATTCCTCAGAACTAACCAATCCGATCTGGCTGCCTAACAGCCAGTCAGAAGTGCAGGGCCAGAACCCTGCACTTTACCTCAAGCTCATACTTTATTAACTATGGTACATACAGAACAGGTTACTCATATGTTTTTTATGATACCTATCTGCCCCCAGTCACTTCAGTAGTTTCACTAGTCCAGAGTTCCTATCATGAACAAAAAGTCTACAGTAAAATACTTCATATGATTTTTGCCGTCACTCGGGTTTATTAGTCTAGTAGAGCCCATCTTACATGGACATCAAAAATCAAGTTTTGTATGTATTTTACTATGTATTGATTCTGAATTTATGCTATGCGCAGGTTCTGAATGATGTAAAAATTGCCAAGAGTATTTCCATTACATGGCATTTGAATATCCTTGTAAAGGTTCTTTCTCCAGTGTTATCTTCTCTGATAACTGCCAGAAAGATCTTAACAGGTTGGTTTTGTATAATTGCCTGTAAAAGAATCAGAATAAGCCTTACATTGAAAGCATAACAAAGATTATCTCAGCAAAATTGGAAAGTTCAGTCGGGCAAGTATTGCAACAGAAATATAAGGAGTTATGAGGAAGTAAGAATATTGTAGAAATCAATTACATACTCCATAATTGAGTCAGAAGCCCTTGCTCAGGTGGGGCAATTCTACTATGCAGCCAAGAGAATAAAGTCATTACTTGGGAGAAGCATCCCAAACCCTATTCATGGATTTAATTCAGAGGAAGCAATTTAGGATGGCAATTAAATTATTATATAGAAAGCAAGAAAATATCATTTAAAAATAAAATGTATATTTTTGTCAACGCAGGCACTTTGTATGATTTACAGTTGCAGAAAACAATTTAAATGTATCTCATGAAATACAAGTTTATCTTGAATATCTTTGAGTGATAAGGTATAATTGTGTTTTGAAATGTCTGATTTTGATTCTCTTCATTCAGTAATATTATTGTTGTGCTAATATTTTTCCAGTGTTGAAAAAAACACTTATATTTCTCTTTGTCATTTCAAAAACAAAAAGAAAACAAAAAGAAATGAGCATAATAGATTAGTGACTGTTCAAAGTTATGGCAGATCTCCTCGGGCTACTTACAATCCAATTTCAAAGTTATGACAGTCATCCTCTCCTTTGCCATTACATTATTGCACCATTTTGTACTCTGTTGTGCATCTATAGATATGTAGTGTAAATTTGCTGAAGCAGCCATTTGGATGTCACTTTCAATGTGTAGCATTCTGTCATTCTCTGTAGCAGATAGGGAATATTTTTTGGGAGGGTTGGAAGGCATCATTTCCATCAATATTATGACCAAGAAATAGAGAAATATGATATACAATGTTATGTTCTGTGCATGGGTGCTAAGGATGGAGACGAGCCGGTGAACAGTGAACTTCAAACTCTTTATTTACATTTGTAACAGCTCTCTTCTATGGCTGCAACGGCCCCCTTTATATAGGCAAACTCTTAACTATTTAACCAATGAAACACAGGGAGCACTAGCTCCGTTAACCAATGGGAGAGGCTCGTTAATAGCCAATCAGATTCTCCTGAACGGACCAATCCGATGTCGCTATTATCGGCCAATCAGAAGTGCAGGGCCAGAACCCTGCACTTTGCTTCAAGCTCTTAACAATCTTTATTCAAGCACTTTTATTGATTTACAACATACAAAGCATTTATTTTTACTTTGCTGGCTGAGAAAAATCAAATGCATCTTCTTATTGGGGTTATTATTATAATTTTTTAAATCAGAACTTAGAATCTGACAGATGTCTTATCTACTCACAATAGGAATTCTAAAGTCATCCTGCCACATCAATTTCTAAATGTTCATGATAACTTCTGGAATAATGTACTATGGGATAGTCATTCCACCAATAGCTGACATTCCGTTCTGTAGGATATATCTTTTCATGTTACATCTGAAGCAGAATTTTTATTTCTTGAGAAATAAAGTGTCATCTATGCTCTTATTTATATTATCATATCTTCTAACATGAAAGAATTGCATAGTAGGATTTCTGGCCTTATCAAATATTGCTGAAGGATTTCTCCCTTCTTTTCTGATTCATGTGTATATAAACTAATTATATTAGTATATAAATATACCAATATAAGTACAT
The DNA here is from genome assembly GCA_033807585.1 of Hydrophis major. NCBI lineage: Eukaryota > Metazoa > Chordata > Lepidosauria > Squamata > Elapidae > Hydrophis > Hydrophis major. Next base: position 149,655,337 of record CM066329.1, on the reverse strand, counting down.
TAGTATATAAACTAATTAGAATTTTGAAAAACGCTTGGAGCTCTTATAGAATTAATAATGCCAGAATGCCCAGAGGAACTTTTGATTTATCTTTTGATGAATTATCTATATAGTCCAAGGTGTTTCATCTGATTTTAGAAGAAACTTAGGGTTGTTTTGTTTTTGTTTTTATATAAAGCTCACACTTTGTGTATTTACAAAACAATTGTGGATAAGCATTACTTGAAACGGCACCCTGATCCTTGATTGTATAAAAACGTCTTTCAGGTTGCTGGCGCAGGCTGGCCGTAAGAAAACATTGATGATTTTATTTGTATCATAATATTGCCATTTTTGCCGGAGGGAGAATCCAGTTCTCCTAGAAGAGTGACTAAGAGAGAGGAGTTCAGTCTTATCAGATTAATGACTCACAGGGTTCATCACTTTGCAAATGTATGACTCTTACTTTTTGATTCATGGATTTTTCATTCTTTTCCTAGAATGTAATTTGTAACATGTGGTCAGGCAGTAACACATGTTATGCAGGCTTAATATATAAAGAAAAACGTAAACTCATATTCTCTGACAGGTATTGAGAGATACACTTCAATTCAGATAGCGTTGGCTAAAAAAGACCAAATGAGACATAACTATAAGATGATTCAGTGAATATTTAACTTCATTTTGTGAGCCTGGAGTTAAGAGCTTTTTCTCTTCTAGCTTTTATGTATTCAATCGATGACTGAAATCTCAGTAGTTTTGATATATCATCATCTTTTTTCCCCTCTAGTAGTGCTTTGGCATGATATACAAAGCAAGTTATGAAGATTTTTCTAATATAGGGGAGAAGTGATATGAAACACTTTATTACAGATAATCAAGGAGTATTAATATAACATGTTCAGACTGTAAATGTTGATGTATAATTAATTATTTACCACTAGACCTTCCACTTTTTTCTTTTTACCATAGACTATTTTTATGCCTGTAATAAAAACTGCTTCTTGTATAAGCTGAACACGTTGAAGCTGTTTACTAAACATAAGATGCGTAATAAAAACAATACATGGAAAACAATATCCAGTAGAAAGAAAGCAGGAAAGGAAAACAAAATCAGAAAGAAAAACAATTGATCCAGCATTAACACAGAGGAAATATTGGGGTTTTCAACAAAGGTTATTAGATGCAGTAGAATCTCCCTTAATAATCACTGGGGTCCATCAGATCTGTAACTATGAATATTACTGATGAGTTTTCAGGTCCAAAGTTGGTATAGATTCTTACAGAACATAAGCCACCTTAATTCTGGCTTGGAAGCTAATTAGCATCCTATACTGTTGCTTTTACTCAGTCCACTTAACAACTTAGACACCTTTTGTAACTATACTAAATACATTGGTAATTACACAAACATTAGTTTACCATAATCTAGGTATGAAATTACAAGTGGATGGACATGATAAGCTGGACTGTTTCTGTGTAGGAAAGCTTATAATAGGTGTTCCTAGTCATGGGAATGATTGGTGCTTTCAATGGTACCCATAGGGGGGAAATCAAAATGATCAAGATCGTTGTTCTGACATGTCTTTTCACATATTTGTTTGACACAACAAGCATATAAAAGTGGTTAGACTTTGATTTGCACAGTTGCAATCATCTTTACTTCTTAAATCTATTCTGTGGATTCCTGTGGAAATGAACTTGGGCACATTGTCAAATTAGGTATTAGCTGTTTCAAAAACAGACATATTTCCTAATTTGTGCTCTGGTGAATCAACCATCACAAGGTTTCCATCTTATTGATCCATTTTCAATTTATCGGTTCTCATTGTCCTAATCTCTGCATCATTTATAGTTCCTTATATTAGTGTCTCTTTGAATGAGTTGGAACACTTCTTCCAAGTTGGGCTCAATGGCTCTTTATGAAATTTCTCATTTGTTGACATCAACTCTCCTTCCACCCATTTCCCACCCTCCTCCTAATAGTCTCTTACTTTTACTTTCTGTCAGTCTCCCCCCCCCCCCCCCCGCCCCATTGAATGCAGTTAGAGCTAAAGATAAAGGGTATGTTTTACCAGGAGTACTTTTCCTCTACCTCTTTTTACAACTTGTTCATATGACCTCTTTATTATTCTCAACTTTCTCAGATCTACTGGCCTTTTGTTTTCTCAGATTAATTTTTTGTCTTCTCCAAGCTTTTTACAAATCATGTTAAACTAAGGCAGGGGTCTTCAAACTTGACACTTTAAGACTTGTGGACTTCAACTTCCAGAATTCCTCCTCCTGTCATGTTAGCTCAGGAATTCTGGGAATTGAAGTCCACAAGTTTTAAAGCTGCCAAGTTTGAAGACTCTTGGACTAAGGTAATGCTGTACCACTGCACAATCCAGCCACTCCACTCTGGTTTCAGGCAAAATTATAATAAGTTGTATTCATGGTAATATAACCATATGTGAAAGCACAATGCAAGCAGATATCAAAAAGAAAATATCATTTATGGCCTTTAAGCCAATGGTGTATTGCAGATACCTTGAAAAAATAATACCTGCATTTTGCTTAAGATGGGGACAAATTTAAGTAACCATTAGATGCTGAATTTTTATGAGTGAACATTTAAAAATGAAATTATCCATATGCATCATAAAGCACTACAGTCTAGAATTCAAGTATTTTGTTCCTGGATTGAATCTGACATTTGGAATGTTCCAGTAAACAACAAGGAAAAAAAATCCTTTTCATAGGTGATACTTTAAAGTTTGTGGAAAGTATCCTGATTCTGGTACAGAACAGGTTATAACCTGACCATAGACATATACATTAGCTTACGATATATTTAAGATTTTAAAATATGAGAGAGAAATTCAATACTTTTAAACATAGAAGGTTTTCAGCAATTTTAGTACGTATGTGTATATAAATGGAGGCAGAAAAGAAACTCTCTGTGACTTGGTTCACACATTGTACCAACCCAAGATGTGATTTGTTTGGTTTTCACATTCAGTGCTTGGTTAACTGAGCTATTTAGACTTGGTTTATGGCTTAGAAATATTGAGCAATTCAGTTAATTATTTACTAAGGCAGGAATTTCACTGTTTCATTTTCTTCATGTTGGCAATCTCCCTTGAAAGAATGAACATTACTCAATGACTTTCGTGTCTTGATCCTTTTTAAGTAGAACTTATTGTCAACTTCAATTCTAATTATCATTTCCTAATTTCCAGCATACCGATTAGTTTTTGCTTACCTCATTTAAACTCTTCTTAATGCTCATTCTGGCACAGCCTGTGATGGTTTAAAGAACTGAACCCCAATGGAATGCAGAGAAATTCCTGTTTCTTATCTCATACTTCCTAGACAACTCACAACTTACTAAACAATGTAATGATGGAGGGTCTTATCTCAGAACCTTTTGCTTCAACAGGATAAAAAGGGAGCCAGATCAATGTTCTTTTTGTGAATTCCTTGGTTTTTGAAGAAAATGACCTTTAAACATCATTATTTTACTTCCTAAAAAAGGTTCCCATATCATAACTCAACTTGGAGCTCCAAACATTGGCTGAAAATGCAGGCGTTGTTTTAAACTTCTACAATTTAATCTTTGCTCTACAGTTGCTTTACCACAAATTCATCCCTACAATCCCATTTTAGAGCTAACAGAACCTAGATTATACTAAGGTACACTTTTGTTAACACAGTAGCATTAATTTCAGGATGGAGATCCTTAAGAAGAATAGTACTGGTATTCTATTGTTACTAGGCAGAATTTCAGCCACCTAGTTTTTCAGTGAGGAGGATCGGAGCATTTAATTTATTTGATAAAGATGTATTTAAGTTTCCTATTCAAGTCACTAATAATCAATTCTTTCCTTTCATCTAAAATTTGGGCATAGAATTAAAAATGAAAATCAAAAACATCCTCATGTTATTTTAGTGGTTTTGATCTGGACAAGTGCTAATAATGACTATAATTTCAATAATATTTAGACCAAATATCCAGCCATTCAGCTCCTCCTGCTCTGCTCTGCTCCAGATTCCTAAAATTCTGAACCAATATACTCTTTGAACATACCCACCTTATCTGGGAATTGAAGGCCCAGCACATCTGCAGGCATAGGTCTTGGAAGACAAATCTAAAAGTTTTAAATTATCCTACTGAAATAAAGGATATTTACACAATACTGTAGTCATACTGTATCTGCTATCTTGGTATCTCATTCAAAGACTTACCAGTTTCACAAAGGCAAGGTGGAAGTCCAGAGGGGAGCTGCATTTTCCTCCTTCTTTCCTTCCCCCTTTCTCCCTCCTATTCTGCTATTGTCTTTCATGGTAAATGTTGTTAGGGTGAATACCTAGGTCTAATTCACACCATTGCCATTATAGTTCTGTGACATTCTACCCTTGGAAGTCATCCTTGTTTCCATCTCATTCAAACATTGCTTCATAGTTTATATTTTGCTCTTCAAACTCACCTCATTCTTTTTGAGAATCTCATCAACTCTATGTCCAGCCATGTCTCAGTTTTTCCCTTTAGGCCATTCGGGCCAAAAATGAGGCCTGTGGGAGCTGAATGTGGCCCCCTGGGCTCCATTTTTGCTGGCAGAGGGTTTCAGGAGGCAGTCCAGGCCAAAAATGGGGCTGGCAGAGGGCTAGCAAACAAACTAAAAGCAAAACAACACAAATGGAGAAATGTTTGCCCTTTTGCATTTGAGCATCCAAGAAGGGACAGAAAAGGAGAAAGTGAAAGGAAAAGACAAAGAAAAAGATGGAAAGATGGAAAGGAAGAAGAAAGGAGAAGGAAAAGGGAGGGGAAAAGAAGAAAAGGAAGGAAAGGAAAGCCTTGCCTTAGTACTTGGCCACCAGCAGACAGCAAGGCTCTTCTAGAGGACCCTCTTCCTGTTTTTGCCTTCCTCCACTGGACACAGTGGATCCTCCCAGCCCTGCCCAGGCCACCACAAGTGCCCCTGGCATGAGTGATGTCAAGCTGGCCATGCCCACTCTGGCCACAGCCCCCCAACCCCACTAGGTTAAACACAACCCTGATGCGGCTCTCAATGATATCGAGTTTGACATCCCTGCTCTAGAGTATTTTTGGCAAAAATAGAGAAGTTTTAATCTATAACACTCCATTTCCCTATCAAACAGTCACCTTGGTCTTTGATACAGTGAGGAATATGAATCTGATCAATCTATCATACAGTCTATCTCACATTTGCTGCAAATCATTTGAGTACCCAGCTAACAACTGTGGTATCATCTGCATACATAAGTGCACATACATTTTATCTGCAATCACATATCTATCATCACAATAATTTCTTAGATAATTTAACCAGAAACACATTAAATAGTCAAAGGGACTTCACACATTGTTGCTTTACTTCCTGCTTAATATTGAGTCATTTCCTAAGTGGTTGTATATCAGTTTAGACTGCTCTCACTGTCTTTTTGTAGATTTTAATTGTCGTTTTCAATTGGTTATAATGGTTGAATTTGGTAATTTTTAGTTTGTGACACTGAATGGTAGCCATATACATTCAATAAACAAATAAGTAAGCATTCTATTTCATTATTTCCTCACTTATTATACCACTTTCACTGCATTCAGCAACCAGTTTTCAACTCCATGTTCATTCCATAATTCAGATGTATTCACTTTGTCATACACGTTCTCTAAACAAACAAATGTTTTATTTATTTTATTTTATTTATTTATTTGATTTGTCAATTGCTTACAAGATAATAGATATAAGTATAAACATAGTTATAAATACATGAACTGGATACATATAAGAAAAATAAAAAAGAAACAATAGGACAGGGACAGTAGCACGTTGGTGCACTTAGGCATGACCCCTAATGTACACTTTTTTCTCACATTGAATGACCTGCTGAAGATCAAAAATCTGTGTACTTCCTCTGCTTGGCATGTGGTCATCCTTACTCCCATTTCAATTTACTTGTTTAACAAAGTAATCTCTTGTAGCTTCTGCTTTCACTCTTGCCACATCCCAATAATTAGGAAATGCAGGCAGTACACTGACAAATATTAAGCATACTGGTGGTTGCTATGTAGCGAAATATAATGAATAATTTATGTATTTACTATTCGCAGAATACTTTTGTAAATTTAATTATTGTTGATGGTTTGTAGTTGAACAAATAAAGAATAGAATTATAATATGATGTACAATGCATACATTTTAAATGTGTTGCTTCATATTCCTAATTGAGCCACAAGAAAATGTTTTATATTGCTGGGTGAGTTTGGGCCAGTCATTTTCTTTCAGTCCAGCCCCTCATAGAATTGTTGTTGTGTGGAAAACAAGGAGTCTTAGATATGTTTTAATGCCTTAAATGCTACAAAACTCTAAAAGATAATGAAAACTCCATCAAATGTTCTCTGTGTAACAAATACGCTCATCATGACTGCTTGGGATTACACGAGCAAATGATTCAATACCTAGAATCATCCAATGAGTTTCCATATCTCTGCAAATCATGCAGACCCAAACTGGATCTGTTGGAAAGAGTTGATACCATTGAAACACGATTAACATCTCTTGACACCACAGTAGCATCCCTGGACGCCTTAAAAGAAAGATTATCCAACCTTGAAAAAAAAGACACAACGCAAAAACCTGAACATCCAATAGCTACAAACCACATCTCTACCCAACAACCACAACCCAATCCACAAAAAAACATAAACCAGACAAATATTGATATCCCAATCCTCATCAGAGAAGCTGTTGAGCATGAACAGAAATGTCCAAACGCCATCTTATTTGGTCTAGAGGACATCAGTGATAATGATGACATCACAACTGTCCGAAACATCATCAGTGATTATCAAGCATCAAGCATCTCCCCTGATGAAACACTTGACATTTCCCACATTGGCCGAGAGCTCAAAAACAGAGACGGCTCTGTGGCCCCACGCTTCTGCAGGGTCATTTGCAAAAATGAATCAAGCAAACGTACATTCATTTACACTATAAATTCACTCGCCAAAACCAACACTAACCATAAGAACCTCCGTTGTCGCCCTGACCTAACCATACAGCAACGTGCCCACTCCCGTGTACTCCGCACTGAACTCAAAAAACGTCTAGACAATGGAGAGAAGGACCTGTACATTGACTACCATGCTGACTGTATCAAAAGTAAGTCACACAACCTGCAACTCAGCTTTAACCTTCAATCACAACCCTACCTCAACCAATCCACTATCACCCAAGACTAGGCACGCATGTCCCTAAGTACCTCAATTCCAACTACTGCTGGCCTTAAATGCAAGCTACTCAATGCAAGAAGCCTTGCGAATAAAATACCTGAATTTTTCCTCTTACTAAATATGGCTAAATTCGACATTATATTTGTTTGTGAAACATGGCTCAATGCATCTCTCCCCGACTCCATTACCACAGTAAGAGACTATCATGTTTACCAATCAGATCATGAAATTCGTAGAGAAGGTGGTGTTGCTATCTTCTATAAAAAGTCCTTACATCTAAAAAATATCCGAGTTACCCAGGAGCTTGCTCTTCCTGAGACCATCATCTGTGAACTATCCTTAAATATCACAATTCGTTTCTTACTATGTTATAGAGCATCTGATTATGACATCGAACATGTAAACAAGCTAAATACACAACTAACATGGGCAGCATCCTGCCCACATGCTTTTATCTTTCTTGGTGACTTCAATCTACCTCATATTGACTGAATGAATGTACAACTGAACCCATACACACAACCTTCTACAATGCTGTTACAAATCTGGGACTGGAACACCTAGTAACCAACAACACTAGACTAAACAACTGCCTCGATCTCATCTTCTGCAATAGTTTGAATTTAATTTAGGGAATACAAACTAAAGAACCCTTTTCCAGCAGTGACCACAATATGATTGACTTTTGTCTCAACATACGCCCACACAAAAATCACCACAATGATGTAATCCCCAATTATAACTTCAAAAAGGGCAACTATGATCTTATAGACAATGATCTCTCATCCCTTGATTGGCAATCTCTATTCGCTGGATGCAATACTGTTGAAGACCATTACAACATATTTTTACTTGAAGTCAAAAGAGTCATCAAACTATATGAACCAACAACAACTCCCAAAACAAAACAAAAAAACAGATTACCCATAACAATAAGGAAACTTCAATCCAAAAAGAGATCACTCTGGCGGAAAAACAAATCTGGTCACGTTGCCAATTTCAAAAGCCGATACAAAAATTTTCTGCCACCAGATAAAGGCTGAATGCACCAATTATCACATTAAACAAGAGGAAAACCTTCTATGCACCAATTCCACCCATGCTTTTTACAAATTTGTAAACAACAAACTAAAAGACTCAAGGTCCATCCCACCCCTGGTAGGACCTAATGGTAAAGACTGCAACAACAACACCATTAAAGCCAACCTCTTTAACACATTCTTTGGCTCAGTATTTGTAAACAGCAATGGATCATGCCCAGTATTTCCTAGCCGAACCACAGATAACTACAATGATCTAACACATATCGATTTTACAGAAGACAATGTTGAAAAAGCACTACGTAATCTAAAAACATCTTTATCTATTGGACCGGATGGAATATGTGCCTACTTCTTAAAAAAGCTATCCACTGCCATAGCCAAACCTCTAAGCATAATCTTTGAAAAATCTTTCAGGACCAGCTCCTTGCCTAACTTATGGTCACAAGCCACGGTAATCCCCATCTTCAAAAAAGGAGACCTTAGCCTAGTTAAAAATTACAGACCAATCTCCTTATGCTGTGTCACCTGTAAAGTCATGGAATCAATTATTAACCAATCCATCATCCTCCACTTAGAAACAAACAACCTACTCTCCAATAAACAATTTGGTTTCAGGAAAAAACTATCCTGTAATCTGCAACTCTTACACTGCAAAAACATATGGACGACACAACTCGATCAGGGCAAAGCAATAGACACAATCTACATAGACTTCTTTAAAGCTTTTGATTCAGTGGTACACGACAAACTACTCCTAAAAATAAAATCCTATGGTATCTCTGGACACCTGCATAACTGGATAGAAGCATTCCTGTCAAACAGACAACAAATGGTCAAAATTTGGAGTGTCCTATCAAATTCTGTACCTGTCAATAGTAGTGTCCCCCAAGGCAGTGTTCTAGGACCAACTCTCTTCATACTCTACATAAATGACCTCTGTGATCATATTAAGAGCAACTGCATTCTCTTCGCTGATGATGTAAAGCTATTCAACACCACAGACAATACTGCTACCCTTCAAAAAGACCTCAACTATGTATCAGAATGGTCAAACAAATGGCAACTTCAAATCTCAACAAATAAATGTTCTGTCTTACATACTGGCAAAAAAAATCAGAAAATAAAATACAAGCTGAATAGTCAAGATCTTGTTGATGATCCAAGCTCTGTAAAGGACCTTGAAATACTCATCTCTAATGATCTAAGTGCTAGAGCCCACTGTAATTACATAGCCAAAAAGGCATTAAGAGTTGTTAACCTAATCCTACATTAGGTTAGCTTTTTCTCTGGTAATATCACACTATTAACTAGAGCACACAAAACATTTGCTAGACCAATACTTGAATACAACTCATCAGTCTGGAACCCACATTACGTATCTGATATTAGCACAGTTGAAAAAGTCCAGAAATATTTCACAAGAAGAATTCTCCACTCCTCTACTCATTGTAGAATACCTTATGCCACCAGACTTGAAATTCTAGAACTAGAAAACCTTAAATTACACCATCTTCGGACTGATCTAAGTATGGTATATAAAATCATACATTGCAATGTGCTACCTGTCAATGAATACTTCAGCTTCGACCATAACAACACAAGAACACACAATGGATACAAACTCAAGGTTAACCGCACCAAACTTGATTGCCGGAAATACGACTTCAGCAACAGAGTGGTCAATGTCTGGAATACTCTACCTGACTCTGTAGTTTCTTCCCCAAACCCCAAAAACTTTAACCTTAGACTGTCTACTATTGACCTCACCCCTTTCCTAAGAGGTCTGTAGGGGGCGTGCATAAGTGCACCAACATGCCTACCATCCCTGTCCTATTGTTTCTTTTATTTTTCTTATATGTACCCATTTCATGTATTTCATAACTATGTATACACTTATACTTATTATCTTGTAAACAATTGACAAATCAAATAAATAAATAAAATAAATAAATAAATAAATAAATATTTGTCAGTCAGTTTAATGTTCTCTGAGTTTGGTTGTTTCCTTGCAGATGTTTTATTAGCAAACTAGGTAACATCATCAATGCTAGAAGAGAGTGAAATTGCTCTCATATATTAGTGACTTGCCCTTTCAGTATTGGTGTGAATGATGTTGGTCATTCCTTGATTAGACTGTTGTTTATGTTTTTGTTTGTCTGAGTTGGTAGTTCCTTGATTGGAGTATTATTTACTTTGATTGTTAGTCTAGTATTAATTTTGGTGTTAATGTCTGCTCATCAGCTGATTGCTGGTGAGAATGTATTTTGGTCTTTTTGTTTCCTTTTTGGCTTTCTGAATGTCTCTTTTGATTGGTAGGTAGATGTTATTTATCTCTATGTGCATGTTGAGGGCCTACTTGTTTGATTGCCAGACTTCCATGAATTCTCTAATATTTTTTTTTGGACTTGGCAGGGTCTAGGATGCTCAATTTTCCAATTGAAATTATGGCTAAGTCTATCCACGTGTTGCTAAATTAAAGAGTTCTCATGTCTCCTGATTGCTAGTTGGTGTTTGTGAATGCTTGTCGCAAGTCTTCTGTCTGTTTCTCCTACATAATGGGTGTTACACTCCTTTTGCTGTAAATGACTCATTTTTTCTGGCAGCGCTGGGTTTTTTGGTGTATGCTTTGGAGGGTTGTAGTTGGTTTGTGTGCTACAATGATGTCATGTGGTAATCTGTTGGTGGTTTTAGGGATTTGGTGGTTTTGGGGATGGCAACTTCAAATTTCAACAAACAAATGCTTTATCTTACATATTGGCAAGAAAAATCAGAAAATAAAATACAAGCTGGACGGACAAGACCTTATAGATGATCAAGGATCTTGGAATTCTCATCTCTGATGATCTAAGTGCTAAAGCCCACTGTAACATTGCCAAAAAGGCATTAAGAATTGTTAACTTAGTCCTGCGAAGCTTTTGCTCCGGTAATATTGTACTACTAACTAAAGCATACAAAACCTTTGCTAGACCAATTCTTGAATACAGCTCATCTGTCTGGAATCCGCACTGCATACTGGACATTAATACAATCAAGAGAGTCCATAAATATTTCATGAGATAATTCCTCCACTCCTCTACTCACAACAGAATATCATATGCCTCCAGACTTGAAATTTTAGGCTTAGATAACTTAGAGCTAGGCTGCCTTCGGTCTGACCTAAGCGTAGTACATAAAATTACCCATTACAATGTGCTACCCGTCAATGACTACTTCAGCTTCAACCTCAACAATACACAATAGATACAAACTCAGGGTAAACCACAAAAAACTTGATTGCAGGAAATACGACTTCCGCAACAGAGTGGTCAATGCCTGGAATACTCTACCTGACTCTGTAGTTTCTTCCACTAACCCCAAACACTTTAACCTCAGTCTGTCTACTGTTGACCTCACCCCATTCCTAAAAGACCTATAAGGGGCGTGCATACTGACCCTGTCTTAATGTTCCCTTTTATTCGTATCTATTTCATGTATTAATAATCATGTTTATACTTATATTATCAAATGCATGCTTGACAAAATAAATAAAATAAAAATGTTTTTTATGTATGATATTATCCTTTTGCCAGCTTGTGTTGGTTGTGCTATATCGGGTTGAGTGCTCAGGCACTTTTTTTTTTTTGAAACAAATTTTTATTAATTTTAAAGATAAAACAACACATCATTAACCAGTAAATACATAAACACATAAAACCTCTTAATATTGTAAGTCCTTACAAGTCAAACAAAACAATACTTTTATACAGCATAATTCCAATTTATCCCATCCCCATATGGACACACAAATATCTTTCATCAAATTTCTCATTATTTCTCTTTACTCCTATTCAATTTCATTTCTCTTCCATATTTATCCATTTTATAGTCATCATATTCTTTTCTTTCTGGCTTGTTTAAATTATTCTCATCTAACATTCCTCCAAGGTTTTATTAATTCTTTTTTCCTTTTTTTTTTTAATAAAAAACAAATTTTGTTAGTTTTATCATAAGCATAATACACAAACATACAAACACAAAACATAAAACATAGACAAAACTAAAAGATCTTTTCTGAAGGTTGTCTGTTCCCGGGTTAAAACTCTTTACACAGACACAAATTCAAACATCATATTCAACCTAAATCTCCTTCCATATCTTATTATCATTTTTTTTTTATATATATATGTATATAAAAACCATTTTTATCAGTTTTCTAAAAACAATGCACACAAAATCAAGGCATAACAGCTTATAAATTCTTTTCTAAAAAAAAATAATAATGATAGACCAATAAAACATAACATTTCAAGATTATAATATTAATATTTCATATAATATTAACTTCATATCTTGTCCCTACTTCTCTTTTCCATCCAAATTATTTATCAATTAAAATTTTATTGCCTTTTATCAATATACAAAATCAAAAGAAAAGCATATATATCCTTCCATTATTACCATTTTCAACAACATTCTTTGTCTGTTCTATTTCCAAACATCCATTCATCTTTTTTCTTTTACTATACTTCTCCTGTACAACAATTGGAGTTACATCTATAACTCATTACCTAACTTAAAAATACTACATATAAATCTTTCTTGGGATTCTGTTTAAAAGATTCTAAAATTACATAATAAATTTTTTATTCTAAATATACATATAAAAACACACTCTTATATACCCTCCAGAATCCCTCTTTTAATCTAAATTAAATTCACCCATTGTCTCTAAATAAACTTTTTTTTTTTAAATCTTGCTTCCCCCCATTAAGGCTTCTCCTCCCCCTTTTCTCTCTTGCTTATTCTTCTCCTTGCCCTTTCTACCCCTTTGCTTTTTCTCTTCGCTTTTCTTGCTCCTTTTCCTTTGCTTTCTAACCTTGCCTCCATCTTTTCGCTCATTTTTCTCTCTTTTGGTTGTTTTTATAATTCTTAAAAACCCCTTTTTCTTATCCTTTTTCTCCTCCTCTCCGGAAGGAACCCATTGTTCATCAAAGATGGCTTCTTCTTCCTCTTCTTCCTTGTCCCAGTCCTTCTGCTGCATAATCAACTTTTCAACAGAACATAACGCCATTTCTAAGAATTGGAACAAAGCGCCCAAAGTATCTTCTTTTTTATATTTTTGATAGTCAATCTCTAGTTCATCCACAGACAATGCCATTATGAAAAGGGAAAACTTTTTCCAAAACAACCACAAGTATTTTTAATCCAGGACAATCAAAAGCAATTAAAAAAAAGAAAAAAGTTCCAAAAGTTAATACTTTTCTTCCTTCTTCTCTTTCTCTTTCTAAATTAATTTTTAATCAAAGAGGTCCAATTACCATATATCTTCTTTTGGGATCCACCAAGACATTCTAGACAGTCTCCTCCTTTTTCAGTTTCTGCTCCAATTTTTTTTTTCTCCCTTCCCACTTGCAATAACAATTTTAAATAATCAAAAATCCATACCTCCAGCCAAAATTTTTCAATTTCTTAAATTTTTCAATGTCCAAAAATCCCTTTGTCTCTTAGCTTAGCTTTCAAAGTAATCCACTTTCAATGTCTAATATATCCAAATATTTCTGCTTTTTCCGTGGGATGGGAGAGTAAACAAAAATAAAAAAAAAGAAAGTTCCCTTTGACAGCTTCTCCGCCGCTTTCGATCTTCTTAGGGAAACAATGTATCCTCCAGCAACAAGCAGCTCAATTCCAGGCAATTTAAAAGTTGTTACTTGACCCGGCTCAGACAGAACTTTCACTTTTCACACTTCCTCCAGCACAGTTCTTACCCGGTTGCTGGCTTCTTCGTGGCGGCCATTGCTGACCGCCGCTCCACCGCCTTGGGAGAAAGGGGTTTTTCCGGAGAAGGGGGGGGTCTGCGATGCCCCCACCTCCCTAACCGGCTCCCCTCTATCTTCAGCTGTCCCTACAGGGCAGCCTTAACCCCCTGACCCATCTGGATCGGGGGTACCTCGGCAGCTAGCCAGCAGGAATCGCGAGCTGTCGCGAATTCCTGCTGCCCCGAAGCCACGCAAACCGGAAGTTTCAGTGCTCAGGCACTTTTTGATGAAGTTTGTGGGTATCCATTTGTTGGATGATGTTGTATTGATGATCTGTTTCCTTTTTTTGATGTTCAGGGTTGCTGCAATGTGTTTGTGCACATCTAAATAGGGTTGTTACACAGCTTCTCTTGTGGTTGGGTCGTTACTTTAGTAGTGGAGCACTTGGTTGGTAAGACTTTTGTTTTTAATTTGCCATCACTGCCTCTGCTGATGAGGCTATCCAGGAAGGGTAGCACGCTGTTTTCTTTTTCCCTTATGAATGTTATTCCTTTGAAGATGTTGTTGACAAGAGATAGATAGATAGATAGATAGATAGATAGATAGATAGATGGATGGATGGATGGATGGATGGAGGGAGGGAGGGAGGGAGGGAGGGAGGGAGGGATGGATGGATAAAGATAAGATAGGTAGGTAGGCAGACAATAAAAATATGCTATCCTGCAGAAGCCTATGCGAAGCAATTTTCAAGGCACACATACCATGCTAAACCATAAACTAAATCTGAATGTGAAGAACTAAAAGGTGGTTAGCTACCTTGTGGCTGAGTATGTTGTGCAAAGCCCAAAAATGTGGTTGAATAAAATTATAGATACTTGGAACTAGCTTAAGGGATCTTGCAGATATAGCGAGACTGTTATATGTCTACGCAGCTAAGCCTAAAGCTGCACTCTTGAGAAAGATAAACAGATATTGTTTGCCACCATTTTCTCAGTGTGCACTTCCATATTCATGTGAAAAGCCAGGTAAACACTAGATGCTCTAGTCTAGTGTTATTTCAAATGTCCACATGAAGCTTATGCACAAGCAAAAGAAACTACTGAGAGGTTCCTGGTGTTCTCTGTGCTTGTTTTCTTACAGATGTTTCATTACGCAAACTAGCCAAAGTCATCAATGGTCATGAGCACTGATGATGTTACCTAGTTTGAGTAATGAAATGCTTGCAAGAAAACAAGCTCAGAGAGCACCAGGGACCCCTCATTTCAACCCTGAACTACAAATATTCTCCTTTGTTAGAAACTACTGATTTAATAGGAGTTATATCAATGTTAATGCCCAAGCACACACACACACACAGAGGGTGAGGGAAAAATTCGCACAGCCATATAATCTAAGAGTTTATTTTCAGGTTTGTTTTCTGTACATGATATCAGCCAGAGTATTTACAAACTCAAATAAAACAGTGCAAGATTGGAAGATGTGGGAGAGGCTGTGAGTAGAGGCTAATATTTGACATAAGACTCTCCTGCTCAAGCAGGGGGCTGGACGAGATGACCTCTAAGGTCCCTTCCAACTCTGTTATTCTATGCCTTTGTCTATGTCAGAACTGGCCCAGAGAACCGACTTAACGGATAAAACCATCTCTAGATGAAAAGTCGCCTGTATCCTCTCACAACTCCGAAAGTTTATTTAAGTGCAAGTCATCCCCCCCCCTATCTTTTCAATTATATTCTTAAAGCTCGCCTTTTAACATTTCAGAACCGCCAAACCCTTCCAACGTACAAGTGGCCACTGAGCACCTCCGCTTGCAAAGCGCCAGCCCCTCCCGCTTCCAATCGCGCCCCTCTCCCGTCTCCTTTAACGCGGCGGCGGAAGCGTCGCGGTGCGCGGGTCCGTCGTCCAATGAGTTTGTGCAGTGCATCCTCCGGCTTGGCCGAGCTGGGCCCGTCACTTCCTGCCCTAGGAGCCGGCACGACTGAAGTCGAAATTTTGGGCAGAAGGGGGGGCGGGGACGTTGCGTTGCGTCTGCCACCAACATGCCCTTTGATTTCAGGAGGTGAGTGCGGCGACCCCCGGAAAGGGGTGCGGGAGAGCGAGAGCCGAATGAATGAATGGCTCCCCGGCGCCCAGGCAGCGTCCGGGAGACTCTCCTCTCATCACGCCCCTTCTATGCTGGGATCAAGAACGGTAACCTTTCCCAGTGGTGGGTAGCCCCGATGCCCGGGGTGAAATGTGCTTCTCTGCACAGAGAGGACGTAAGAGGAAGGGGGTGTGAGCGAGCCTAGTAAATTGATGGGGTTAAGTAGGTTCGAGCGGTGCCTATGGGAAGAAAAGAGGCACGTCGCGTGGGTAACGAGCTGAACTTTTACCCCCGTGGTTTACCTTCCACCCGCAAATATGATGAAGTGGGAGTAAGCAGCACGTGGATTCAGGTGTGGATCTGGCTTGAAAAAAGAAACCTGTGATTTCCAATGCGATTGCCAACCTGAAGGAAAACCTGGGCATGATTACAAGTATTAGAAATGGCCCATTTAATTTAATTTAACAATTGCAGTGATTCACTTAACAAATGTGACAAGGAAAGTCATAAAATGGGCCAAAACTCACTGAACAAATTTCTCATTTAGCAGTATAAATTTTGGCCTCAATTGTTGTTGTACCTTGAGGACTACCTGTATTTAGGATGTTGAAGGATGTATCTGTCCTGTTGGGTTGCAGAGCCAAACCAGACAAAGATGCAAATGATAGACTCAATAATTCCTCTGTAGAACTGGATCAGCAGCTTCTTGGGCAGTTTGAGCTTTCTGAGTTGGCACAGAAAGAACATTCTTTGTTGTGCTTTTTTGATGACATTTTCCCCCATTTTGTTTGTCTTTATTATCAAGTGTCTTATTTCTATGCATTTCTGGCCAGGAATCATTTTAATGGGGTAAATCTGTATAAGCTTGTATCTAGAACGGTATAGGTATGGGTTGAAAAAGAAAGCTGAATGAGCAAAAAGCCACATAATGAATAAATTGATGAATAAATTGGAGACCTAATATGGTGCACTGGTTAATAAAATAGAATGGAATACTTTATTGGTCAAGTGTGATTGGACATACAAGGAATGTCCAAGAATTTGTCTTGTTGTAAATACTCTCAGTATACATAAAAAAAGATACATTCGTCAGGATTTGAGAATCATAAGGTACGACACTTAATGTTAGTCGTAGGGTACAAAACGACGCTATAGAGCACTGCACACCAGAACAACTAGACACAAGGACAGTTTTTCCCCGAAAGCCATCACTCTGCTAAACAAATAATTCCCTCAACTCTGTTCAACTATTACAAAGTCTGCACTACTATTACTGTTAATCTCATCACTCCTTATCACCAATCCCCTCCCACTTGTGATTGTAGGACTGTAATTACTGGGACTGTAACTTTGTTGCTTGTATCCTTACGATTTATATTGACTGTTTCCTAGTATGATTGATTGCTTATGTCCAGGATGTGAGAGGTCTGTAAATATTTTCACAGCCCTCTTTTTGTCTCGTGCAGTATACAGGTCCTCGACGGAAGGCAGATGGGTAGTAATTGTTTTTTCTGCAGTCCTAATTACTCTTTGAAGTCTGTATCTGTCCTGTTGGGTTGCAGAGCCAAACCAGACAGTTATAGAGGTGCAGATGATAGACTCAATAATTCCTCTGTAGAACTGGATCAGCAGCTTCTTGGGCAGTTTGAGCTTTCTGAGTTGGCACAGAAAGAACATTCTTTGTTGTGCTTTTTTGATGACATTTCCCCCATTTTGTTTGTCTTACCATTATTATTATTTGATTTTTGTCACACTCTTTTTTATTGTGCTGTGATTCTTATGCTTTTTTTAAAAAATTGTCTTACTGTGGCCAATTTATTGTTACAATTTGATCAATGATGCAATCATAAAATATTCTCAGAGAAATCAATTACAAATATCATTGCATTGCCAATATACAAGGGTACAGCTTATTATAGTAAACAATTTCTTTCCTAGTAGGTGGTAGAAATCTGAAATATTCTGTTTATTGTAGGAAAATGAACTGAATCACTGAGGTTCCCAGATGTTCTAATAGTCTGTTTTTGGAGAGCAGCTTCTGATTGCTTCTCTCTATGAGTCAAAAAGTTCCACAATCAGACCTGAAGCCTCAGTTATCCTATTATGATAGTGTATTTCCCAGAGTATGTCCTTTCATTTACTGTAGGTTCATTTCATCCTCAAAGGGGGTGGGGGGAACATCTGAAATTGTCCTTCTAGAAAGAAATTTGCTTTTATTATGTAATAATAGGTGCGCCTGTAGTATTGTAAGGTATGACATAACCAAACTCAGAAATAGCAAGTTTGAAAGAAGGGAGGGTGTGACAGACACAGAATGGTGGCAGAAAAGGTGTGTAGAATTTGGACATAGTTCTAAACCTATTATTATATAATTGTATGTTGCTCTTCCCTGGGTGTGTGGGAAGAGGAAATCAGAAGGTTTTCTTAAATAATTTGTGCCTCCCGAAATAAAATGAAGTGAGGCAACATGCTACAAGACAAATAATGAAAGCATATGACAATGACAGTTGATGCACTTGTAATTTAACAGAGAAATATGGTACGAAATATTTGAATCTTTAATCCAAGTGGTACAACTTGTGAAGCTGTCAAAGTACATGCCTTAAGGGCCTAACAGATCTTATCATCTTCAGTATAAATATTTATGCAGAGTTGGTTGAGAAGGAAATGGTATATCTTTTAGAGCTCTGAAATTTTGCCCCGATTGAAAAAGATAATGATAAGCCACAAAATTCAAATTAACAGTGTTAATTTGAAAGTAATACTGTACTTTCAAAGATTGCTGATACAGCTTCCTATAGATTTATTTTTAATTTAATTTTTATACCATTTTTATAGATTTAATTTAGTTCCAAACCTCCAATTTTGCTTTATAATTCATCACTGCTATTAGAATTGCCTCTTTCTTGAGGAACTCAAATGACAAACAAGAAAATATATCATTTCATCTAAACTCACTGGTATAATAAGTATAGTGAAGCCTTGATTTAGTGGACTTTGATTTGGTCTATGGCTTTACTTGCCATAGACCAAATACTTGTCCTGGTATATGTAATTTGCATAATAGTGTCATATGCAAATAGTGTAATATCATTTGATAACATATTTTTGTATTTGGGTCATTCCATGTCAAGTGGTCTGGGGATCCCTACTCGACCATCATGGATTTTAACGAAACTTTGTGTAAACATGCACACATGTCCCCAATGAACATTGGTGAAGTGTTTGCCAATACATTACTTGCAGAGATATAGTCATTTTTTGACCCTCTACCACAGCTTTCTACAGTATGACTCTGAGGTTTCAGCAACTTTGAGACATAATCTCTCTGGCAATATTTTGTTGAGAGAAATAAAACTTTGCCACCTTGTACAACTTTTTGTGCTGTATTAAACAAAATAATAAAAACATTCTCATGAGCGATTTCCATCTAGATAATGTGGAACAAAGTTTGCCTGAAAATATTGCAGCTCGAAAAAAGGTTAAAGTTTGGCTTCTTTTTTAATCTCTGGAAGGAAAGGTATGATAAACTTGAAACTTTGCACGTAATAGCTTAGCAACACAACGTTTTCGAATATAAAATTTCATTCTCCTACTGCTTTCGAATAGTTTACAAATTGAGTGTAAAGTTGATATTTTTTTGTAAAAATGCCAAAAATAGGGTATTTTCAGCCCGCTTTTACAAAAAAAGACCTTTTGGAAACTGTTAAATGATTCTCATTAGAAAGAGCATGTTTCAACCCCCCTAAAAAAGTACGGTTGGTTTCTCATCGCTGACATATAAAAATAGGAACACCGTTGAGGATGTTGCTATGGCAATGTCACATAGATTCTATTTTTTTTTTGGTCTTGTTTGTTTTATATAGACATCATTATTACTCTTATATTGCATTGGTCCATGGTGACATTGTCACTACAGTTCAGGCACTTGAACTAGCAACCTCAACACCATAGGGGGCATGCCCGATAACCATGCAATACCAGCCAGGAGCGGGGCACTTTTCTGAAATCAGATCACTTGACATGGAATTACCCATTTAACAGATTTTATGAAAAAAGAAAAGGATGTCCCGTCTTCCAAGTTAGGCCATTAAATTAAGGCTAACTGTGATAATTTATGTGGTAAGAGTACGATGTTATCTAGGAATATAAGAAATAGTGTTATATGTAGTTTTCAGCAATAGAAGAAAAGCAATTATAAGCCACAATCTTAGGGAGGGGAAAAAAAACCTTCCATCACTAATTAGTATAACTTTTTGCAATATAATGAAAAATGTGCTTTTTCATGTGGATTATTTGAAAGCAATGTACTTATCCTTTTTGTTATCCAATAAGAATGAGCATCTCTGCCTTTCTTTTAAAACTAACTTTTTAAAATCAGTAAAAAGTAAAAAAAAATGTGAATTTTTAATATTCTTGTCCCCACCCCCCCAAAGCAGTCCTATTTTCCACAAGACAAAGAATGCACAAATGGACCTGGATGTCCTTAAATCTATAACAAAAATTAATGGTAAGATATAGTCTTTACCTCATTGTGCTTTAAAAAGATTTAAGATGCAGAACAGTGTATTGAGGGCATGTGGGAATAATGCCAAATTGCATAGCAAATAACTGTCTTATCTGTCAAGTCAGGATCAGAAATTGCTGGTACTGAACATTGTATATCTCTGAAACTAAGGGGAAATAGATATTAATGAAGATGATTTGATTAATTGAAAGTATTAAATCTGTTATAGTTATCTCTGTTAGACTCTACAAAGTTTATAAAATCCGGAAACAAAACTGACGCATACACAGGGAGCCTAATCTAAAACAATCAAAAATGTATCTCAAACCATACAGATATGATAGGAGTCTGACACGTACCTCAATAAACTCATTAACCCCAGGCCTGGTAACAACACCAGGTTTTAAGGGCTTTTGAAACCCCAGGAGAGTGGAGTCACAGAATCAACATGATGAATGTATGCAGGAAAATTAAACTATTAAGTGTATCAATGGACTTAAATGGATGTCAGAAAATATGAATTGCAGATGCATGTGAAAGTCAAAATCCATGTGTGGTGACAGCTCCATGTTATGTTCCAGTGAATTTAATTGAGAAAGGAGAAGTGAGTTTGGGACAACATTATCTGGGGAAATGGATGTGAGAGCAGGATGAAAAAGTCCATAAATATGATACAGCCATTCAGAGCCTTATGAAAATATGAAAATGGTCATTGACTATCCGCTGAGAAAAAAATCTTGTTTGTTTCGAATATTCTAATTAAGATGTCATTTCCACTGTAGACCCAAAAAAGAAATAACTCAAATGTATAATGAATATTGTTCATACTGAAAGATTGAGAAAATTAGTAAAGGATATGAGAGTAATGAGAGCTCTAAATGTGGGATAGAACATTCTTTGGTACTGTCATTTTGGAATAAAAATGTACATGGAAGAAAGGAAAATCAAAGCAGAAAGGAAGAAAGAGAAGTTACAAATCTCGTGGGGAAAATAATTTAAGATAGATTTATCTCTAGAATAACTGAAAAGTGGAAGCTGCTTGGAACAGTGTGAAAAGAATTATGTTACAGAGTGCCACAGAAATATGAAATTAGAGTAAAAAATTTGTTTTTGAAAAAGATACTTAATTAGATGCTGATTGAAAAATGCCATGAATGAAAAGTAATGCTTTAAGAGAAACATTACTAAAAAATGAGGAGGAAAGATATTCTATAAAATTTTCTATAAAGAGAAATATTAAGATATATAAATACTGGCATAATAGTGGATAGTAAGAGGGTGGAGGGAATGATGTGTGTTGAAAGAAGCAAAAGTGTTTAAGCGTCAAGTATCCAATCAAATAATGCCAGCATACCCAGAGAATATCACATTTGAAGAAGTCAGAATAACACCAATGTCAAAGAAAGGAGACTTACAAGGGTGTGTAAACTATTATAAAATATTGTTAATTTCACATGCTAGTAAAGTAATGTTTGGGATCATCCAATGTGGATTAAAATTCCACATGGAATGTGGAGATATGCCAGATATTCAGGCTAGCTTTATAAAAAAAACGAAGAACAAGAAATCATTGCTAAGGCATACTGGTTAATTAATAAAATTGAAGAATATAAAAAAGAAGTCATTTTGTGTTTCATTGATTATAGAAAGACCTTTGATTATTTCAACTTTTTGACATTTTGGGGGAAAAAATGGGAATCCCAGAACATCTCGGTGTCTTCAGGTGAAACTTGTATGCAGAATATGAAACCACAGCTTGAATGATCAGGCATCGTGGTGAAAAACATGGAATAGAATAACAGTATAGAATAACAGAATAATAGAGTTGGAAGGGACCTTGGAAGTCTTCTAATCCAATCCCTTGCTCAAGCAGGAAACCCTATACTATTTCAGACAAATGGTTGTCCAATCTCTTTTTAAGATCTCCAGTGTTTGAGCACCCACAACTTCTGAAAGCAAGTTGTTCCACTGATTAATTGTTCTAACCAGAGGTGGGATGCACTTATGTTACCTACTGGTTCACTGGTTGTGGGCAGGCCTAGCCAGTGATCAGAACTGCGGGTTCGCCTGAACCCATGCGACCATGCAGCAGCCCACCACTGCTTCTAACTGTCAGGAAATTTCTTCTTGGGTTGGTTCACTCCTTGATTAGTTTCCATCTATTGCTTCTTGTTCTGAAGTCAGAATTAAGAAGCAATGGATGAAAACTAATCAAGGAGAGAACTAACCTAGAATAATATTAAATATAAATAAGAACAAACCAGTAACAATAGGTACAGTGACCAGTATCTTAGAGTTGGCAATGAAGACATTAAAGTGGTAGATTAAGTAAAACAATAAAGGAACTAGCAATTAAGAAATAGACTGCAAATTAGCATTTGGTCGATAGAGTAGCAGTGAAGCCCTTGGGAAAGATACTCAGATACTGTGATGTGCTCATACCTAAAAACACCAGAATTATACATCCTACAGTTTTCTTTGAGTCACTTTATGGAAGTGAAAGTAAAGCATGAATATTTTGTGCATTCTGTAATGGGTGCCAAGTTTTTACATGCTTTTTACAAGAAAAATGTTGGTGATCTCTTCAATTGAATCCTCTGTATCCCATTCTGGTAGAGAAAAATGGACCCTGAGGCCTGTGTAAATCAGGATGATGAGGCAAGGAACTTATAGATTGAGAAGGGAGAAGGGCCTGAACCCTTTCCAGAGGTTGAAGAATTTGCTTGAAGCCTTCAGCCAATCCTTGCCTAATGGCTGGTGAGACTACATCTTGGATATCCCTTGGTCTATGCTCAAAGGTAGAGGCAGAAGGCCCGCTAGCCTTCAGGCCTAGATTGAGGAGAGGTTCAAGGCCTGGAGGGAGGGGGAGGAGCATAGGGCACAGAAGCCTGTTGGAAATAAGGCCCAGATCTGCTTAAATCCAGAAGATCTGACTGTACAGCAAGAGCTTCAGGAGACCAGGATGGAGGATGGAAAGGCTCATAGATAACTTCTCCTCCCCTGGGAGGGCTTGGTTGAGGCCCACGAGTATCAACTGAAACATGCTGTAGTTGCACTCCCTTCTGTTGAAGAGTTCTGTTGAACTGCCTCTCTAGAGCTGCATGTCTGCGCTTCTCTGCCCTCAATTCAGCCTGAGTTGCCTTCTTAGGGGCTAGAGCCTTAGCTTTGATTTTAGCAGCCACCTCCCTCTGGACTGATTGGGTGCGTTGCCTACGTCTTTTTCTCCTATTGGGCTTAAGAGACTGTTCCACTGGGGTGGAAAGCTCTGCCAGAGTCTTATCTTGCTCCATTTGTAAAATAAAGGCTCTTGCGTTGGAAAGAAGCTGTTTAGAAATTTTTCTATTAAGCCCCTTAGGGTATAAATGGCCTCCAGGCTTACAAAATGGCTGCTCACCTCGTGGTGGAAGGCTTGAATCCAAGATGGCCACTGACTACAGGAAAACAGGCTCCAAGATTGAAGAATCGCTCCTTAGGCTATACAGAGCCCCAAGCGAAGTCAGCAAGGGAAAAACACAGCAACCAGCTACACGATCAGCTGGCTTGAGCTCTTAGCAGTTTGCCGATCGTGTTTACGATCCCTCCAAAATGCAGGCGTGGGGGAGGTCTGCAGACGCTGCCCAGCTTGCCTGCACAGAGCTCTGTAAAGCTGCTCCCAACGTTGCAGGAGAGAGAGAGAGCCTGCTCTCTGGAAGAGCAAATGCCCAGATCCCTGGGAGCTGCTTGAAGAGAGGAAAAAAGTACTGAAGATCGCTGGTGATTGCTATCTAACAGAACGCTTTCAGAGATACAGCTACTGACTGAAAGGAGCTAAGTCAAAAGCTGGGGTCTCTCCCGGGGACTGGCTTTTATATCTTAATATAGATTCAGCTATGACATCTTAGGAAGGAGTCAACCCATCCTGGACTCTCGATGCAGCATGGAGGAGAAAAGTGAAAGACCGGCCCTCAATGCCTCTGCCAGCAAAAACAGAGCTTGCAAGGGCCCTCTCAAGCTCTGTTTTCACTGGCAGAGGGTTGCAGAAGTCCGTCGCAGCTGAAAATAGAGCTTGGGAGCCTGTTTTCACTGGCAGAGCACTTTGGCCACCACCCCAACACACACATGACATTGAGCTGGCCATGTCTAACCTGGCCCCCCCAAGGTCAAACACAACCCCGATGTGGCCCTCAATGAAATTGAGTTTGACACCCCTGGCATAGAGAGATATTACAGTATAAAGATAGATAGACAAAAATATAGAGGATGCATTGTTAATTAACATGTTATTTAAGATATTTTTGCAGCACATCAGTTTGCAATTAGACTATTTCAACAATTCTGACTTCCTGATCTGTTGTGGTAGACCTTAATCTGCTTTGTCAAATACATAATGGAATTGTAATGATACATCAAATATTTTGGGACTGACTTATGAATATATCAGAATTATGTCACTCATATCAGGAGCACCTGTGGAGGCCCCAATGCTCTGCCAGTGAAAATGGTCTCCCAAGCTCCGTTTTCGGCTGCAATGGCCTCCTGCAACCTTCTGCCAGTGAAAATGGAGCTCTGGAGGGCCGCATGCAGCCCTCCCGAGCTCTGTTTTCACTGGCAGAGGCACTGCAGGCTGGTCCTTCATTATTTCCAGGATGGTCCTGCGGGCCAGATTTAAGCACTATGTGGGCCAGATCTGGCCCCCAGACCTTGAATTTAACACTCCTGTTCTAGAGAATATGTTTTCCACATTGTCAGAAGACAAAGGCCAGAAAGATTCTCAGGTAACATGAGAGAGTCAGTTTGGTCTAGTGGGTAAGGCACCAGGCTAGAAAACAGGAGATGTGAGTTGAAGTCCCGCTTTAACCATGAAAACCAGCTGGGTGACTTTGGGCCAGTCACTCGCTCTCAGTCCAACCTACCTTACAGGGTTGTTGTTGTGGGGAAAATTGAATCAAGAAGATATGTTGCATATGTTTGCTCCTTGAGTTATTTGTAAAATTAATAAGGGTGGCGTGTAAATAAATAAAAATATGTAAATGTATATATGATACCCATTTACCACTTAGGCCCTGCCAAAATGAAATCAGGATTAAAACAAATGTAAGAGGTTTTACTGACCTGTGGTAAACCTCAAAACTAGGTTTTGTTTTCATTTTTAAAAAATTCCTATTGATTTTTCCCTATTTTGTTAATTAAATAAAGGCAACAAAAATCTTCAGATAATGACAATTAAAGGTAGAATGCTGATGAGGTGATTGTCTATTAGTTTATACCTTCCCCCCCTTTTTTACAACCATGAAGGAACAAGGAACCTCTTGACTTTTGCTGTATTTATTCATTGTTTCATTTGCAGTGAAACAAAGTTTTCAGTCCAAAAATGGGTTGGTTTCTTTGAATGCCTCTCCTATTACTTGAACATATTTTCCTCTGGGATGATGTAATTGTATGACAGAAAAGGAGAAAAGAACCAATTTTATGGATATATTTTTTTATTCTTCTGGGCTTGCTGCCTAATCAAAAGGATCAGACTCTAGCATCAAGGTTAAACTGAAGTTGCAGACTTCTGTGATTTTCAGATTTTGTGAGAGACTGATTATACATTTTTGTTTTTCGCCCTTTTTATAGTTTGCTTTGATTTCCAAGTGAACTCAGAAAATATTTTAATAAAGTCATTGGTTAAGCTTCTGTAAAAAAATCAGAGCAAGAAGATTCTATCTTCCTTGTTCAATATAGATTTCAGAGGGAATTGTATTACCCTTTCAGCCTGGGTACCTCTATAGAAGAGGTAGGACTTCCAGATGCTCTGCAGAAAAGTTGCAGAAATAAAAATACTTAGAGATTTGATGGAAATTGAAAATAACACATTAATCAAAACATCTACTGGGCCTTCATTATGAACAACTGATAAAATATGGAATCAAACAGATTCAAAGGCTGCATGATTTATTGGCTGTAGAAATAAGTATGCAGGAATGGGAATTTTGTTGGAAAAATATCATTAAATTTATTCTGAATATTAAAGAGAAAATTGGTGTAAGGTATTTTATTATTGGGATAGATTCAGTTACAGCAGCAATGAGTGCATTGCTGGAAGACCCACTTTAGGGGCAGATCTTAAACTTGTCTTTTGCTAAGGATTACACAACAGCTGCAGAAGGTAGCCTTCCAAGCCCAAGAAAAGATACAGCTACTTTAAGATGCTGAAGACTGGTGTCCACACATCCCCATGCACTCTTCAACTCATTCTTTGCCTGTTGAATCCAGATCGCTGCACGCTCTAGTACAGGGGTAGTCAACCTTTTTATACCTACCGCCCACTTTTGCATCTCTGTTAGTAGTAAAGTTTTTTCTAACGGCCCACTGGTTCCACAGTAATGGTGATTTATAAAGTAGAGGACAAAACCCCTACTGCCCACCATGAAAGCTGGAACGCCCACTAATGGGCGGTAGGGATCAGATTGACTACCAC
Source organism: Hydrophis major (assembly GCA_033807585.1). Classification (NCBI taxonomy): domain Eukaryota; kingdom Metazoa; phylum Chordata; class Lepidosauria; order Squamata; family Elapidae; genus Hydrophis; species Hydrophis major. Next base: position 149,628,317 of record CM066329.1, on the reverse strand, counting down.
TGCTCTAGTAGATGGCTATTGTAATTAGCAGCTTGGTGAAGCAGATTTTACTGCTTGTCTGTTTACATTATGAAAGTTGAATAGATTTATCATAGTCACCCTCTGACAAGGACTGAAGGCGACAGAGATTAGGCAAACACAATAGAGTGTGAAGGAGTTTTTTTGATTGTTTTATTTTAAACTTGGATAATTAAAGACACCTCATCAGTAAGAGTACATGGTGATCTTACTGATATTGTTTCTGGCTGTCCCTGACTGTTTAGAATTGAGTTCCTTTGACCAAGCATTACTTTTAAAACAAGCAAAGTTAAAACATCCGTTGGTCATTGGTTCAGAGCATTGATCCAAAGAAAAACTGGGATGGAACATTGATTATTAAATAATTTGCTTTTCACCCTGCCTTGATGTTCAGGAATGATTAATATTCTTTATTCTCAAAAGTATTGAAGGGTTGAGGAGTGAATTTAATTTGTTTAGGTTTAAAATCTGCTTTCAATTACAATGTTTTAAAACAGAACATATAAAACAGTTACTGTTTCAAAGCATTTATAGGTTGTGCTCTTGATATATCAATAGATGACCACTGTTAGGGCTGTGAGGATGAATTTCTAACAGAAAGAGGGTGAACTTCCTTTATTTTTGAAGAGTCTATGTGGGTTTGTCCATGCACTAAATACTGCTTTCCAGAGACTCTTGTTCAGATTGACAATCAATGGATGTTTATGTTAGGCAAAAAGTAATGGCTGCAAAGTTGAATATGAAAAGTCCTGATTTTTCTCCTGCAAAATGACACATTTTAATTTGTTATTTTTCAGAATTAAACATATTGACAATGAAGAAAGTCTAAGTCAATTTTTAAAAAGCTATCTTATACTGTAAGGCCTTATAGATAAAGGAACTAAAAAATTAAAGGATTGTGAACTGTAATAGAATATCAGTATAAGAACCAGACAGATGATTTTTTAAAGGAAAGAAGGAAGGAAGGAAGGAAGGAAGGAAGGAAGGAAGGAAGGAAGGAAGGAAGGAAGGAAGGAAGGAGCTTTTATTTTTCATCTCCTCTCTACTTTAGGATTGGAGAACCTTTTTGAAAGGCTCTTGGTTATTTGGGGCATCCCTTCATGACACTGTGAAACCCCCAACGTGTTTGCACACTGAGCCAATTAACTTTAAGTTCACTTCACTAGAAAACCGAGTGAAAATAGCCTTGCTATGAGGGAAGAACAAGGAAAGGGACAGGCCAGCAGAAAGCAGATCAAAGAGTATTATGTACCAGAATGAAAAACATTGCTGATAGTTTCAGAAGTGGCAATGCCAGTGCCACATTGAAGGGGGGTCATCTTCTATTGTCTTCATTTGATGGGTCCTAATTACTTTTCGGAACTGTAGGCTAGCTTGTTGTGTATGCTTTTTCAAGCTTAATATGCTTTGCTTGAAATAATCTTTTCATAGTAACATAAATTCAATTTATGTTACTATGGGGTAACATCATACACACAATATAGTGCACAGCCATTATATTCCTTTTTTAAATCTCCCATGCCAGCCATAAACAGCATCATGTTCAAGGCTTATATTTGCAAAATATAACTGTTAGGCCTGTAGAACAGTCTGGGTTTCAATGAGAAAAGATGATGTGTATATGTTTTATTTAGTACCTGTCAGAAATAGCTTATATCAATAACATCCCCCCCTTTTTTTTTCCTGGATTTGTGTGGCTGCCCTCTGTGATTGCTGAATGATCCCAGCGAAAATCCTGCTTAGTTTAGGTTTTGGATGCACCATTTCTTCTACAAATCCAGATTCCTGTCTAGTGTCCACCTTCATTGGGCAAAGTCTTTAGTCTATTACTGTGATGGCGAACCTGTGGCATGCAGGCCAGAGGTGGCACACAGAGGCCTCTCTCTGGACACGTGAGCTGTTGCCCCAGATCAGCTTTGCTGCACATGCAAGAGTGCATCTCCAGCTGGTCTTTGGCTCTCTGCCACGCTTGCTTGGGGGGCGGGGTGCACACGTGGGGATCACATGCGCATGTGTGGTGGCACTGGGTCCTGTGCACATGTGCGGGGCGTGTGTGTGTTGCATGGTGGGGGTGCAAATGCTTTGGGTATTTGGTGCTGAAAAGGTCAGCCATCACTAATCTAGTAGCTGAAAAAGTGCCAGTTTGGTGCTGTGGTTAAGGCTCCAGGCTAGAAACCAAGAGATCTAGCTCTGTCTTAGACATGAAAACTGGCTGGGTGACTTTGGATTACTCAAGTCTTTCAGCTCATAACGTCAGGCTTGGGTGATAAGCTAGTTGGTCAATTCCCGTTATAAACAATTGATCAATACTCAGTTGATCTGAAAAAAATGGACCATGCACTTGATGGAAAAAGGCTTGGAAGGAAAATAACTAGTAGCTGAAACAGTATTTCCTGTGCAGCAAGACATTTTGGTGCCTTGAGTGTGACAGAGATTGGGCTCATGTTTACACAGACAATTTATACTAACAAATGTTAGTATAAATTGTCTGTGTAAATAATTAGGCGAATGAACCCCGCCCCTTCCCCTCCCTTCCTGGATTTGCTTCTTGATGCAACAGACAGCTGCAATTCATCAAAACTCGACATTACATCAATCTATTGTAATAGAAGTATTCTCTGTGTATGCATTTGCATTCCCAGAAGACCTCAGGAGGACTCTGCAGCAGCTGAACGAAGGCTCCTTAAAATTTGTCTGAAGTGGTGCAGCATTTCCTGCTTAAGCAGGGGGTTGGACTAGAAGACCTCTCTGTTATTCTATTCTGTTCTGTTAGTTCAGGAAATAAGTGTACATTTTGTACTGTAGATTAGTCTTATGGGGCTTTCTCCATGCCCCCATCTCAATTTTATTTGGGAACTTGTAGAGTGTCGATGGCAAAGGAATTAACCTTTTCAGTGACTCACCAGAATGATTCACTTGTATGTGGAGGAAGAAATGACTCTGAGAAAGCAATTAAGCAGTGGGTTGAGTTCAGATGGCCTAGTCTAGATAGCGAACACGCAGTCCCATCAGCACTTTTAGTTCTAACAACTGTCCTTCTTACCATCTTGTGCATCAGTCTGATGACCTGGTTGTATCTTATGCTGACAGATTTGTTGACTATAATTTGGGGGTATGGGTTTCAGGAATTCATAAAAATTATCAAACTACAATATTTGCCCTCGCCCAGATTTTTAAGTGTTGCTCTTTTTTATTTTTATTTAAAAATACTGAATAAATATTTTTACTAAAATACCTATTTTCTACTAATGTGAAACAGATGCCAACATTAATTTACTATATGGAAATATGAATATTTGTGTCTTATTTGAAGTATGTGATTTTGTTTTTTAGAGGAACATCAATATTTGTCTGATTTTGATGAAAAAGATTATTTGCCTCAATAGCTTATAAGGATTCCTCCTTTACTTGTATAGTATAGTGCAGATTACTAAGAGTAACCTTAATTTGGGTTATGTGAGGGTTAGGGTTAGGGTATGTGATCTCAAAGGTATTGAAGGTATTGATCACTTTTTGTGTCCTGACAAGCAAAGTTAATGGGGAAACCAGATTCACTTAACAACAGTGTTACTAATTTAACAACTCAAGTGATTTGCTTAACAAATATGGCAAGAAAAATAGTAAAATGGTCAAACTCACTTAACAAATATTTTACTTAGTAACATAAATTTTGGGGTCAATTGTCGTAACTCAAGGATTACCTATATAAGCAAGCTTGATGAATTAAAGTTATCCCATTCTGTTTAAAATCAACATCCTGTACCTGGATTTCATTTCTTTCATTGTGTCAATTTTTCCTGCAAATTATTTAAAAAACTTTTCATTTATTGATTGATCCATTTTTTCCTCAATATATAATACTGTATACAGCTAACCTTAGTTCATACTTATTTTCTGTAAAGCACTTAGTAATAATATAAAGTATCATTCATAACATAGCATTTTAATACATTTTTTTCCAAATACACACTGCTTTTTTTATTTTTTTTTATTTTTTATTTTGAAAAGAATTTTATTGATTTTCTACAAACAAACAAGACAAACAAAACATTAAAACATCAACTCTCATATGTACATCCAGCGTGTCGGTTGATTCATCAGTTTTGTGCATTCATTTTATAGTCTCAATTACAATTATGTTACATAACAACTCATATTGTCAATCCAAACTTATATATCCTAATATCGCTATTAAAAAAAAAAGAAATTTTTGACTATACTTTTAATCATTCATGCTTTATGAGATAACAATACTTTAAACAGTTTATTCTATAACAAATCATATAATCATACCAAATCAATCCTAAAAACACTTTATAAATATAGTGTCAAATAACAAAGACAAGAGAAAAAATAAAGATATTCCTTACTGTCTAACATTCTAAATATTCTATTATCGTATTTTATCATCTAGCCATTGATAAAAAAGATCCCAAATTTCATAAAATTGTTTATCCTCTTGCTCTCTAATTTCAAATGTCAATCTACTCATCTCAGCACATTCCAATATTTTTTTAATAATTTCTTCCTGTAATGGTATTTTCTCATTCTTCCAGTTTTTAGCAAATACAATCCTAGCCGCTGTTAATACATTTACAATCAAGTATTTCAAATCTTTACTATATGTATCAGGTAAGATTCCCAATAAAAAGATCTCTGGTTTCAAGTCTATGTGTTTCTTTGTCATTTTTTCCAACCACATGCGAATTTTAGTCCAATATTTTCTAGCATCCTCACAAGTCCACCACATATGGTAATATGAGCCAGGTATCTGATGACATTTCCAGCATTTTTCAGATTTGTTCTTAAACATTCTTGCTATTCTTGTCGGGGGAAAGTGCCACCTGTAAAACATCTTATACAAGTTTTCTTTATATGCTGTTGACATTGTCATTTTATAATTTTGAGACCACAATTTTTGCCATTTCTCTAAATCAATCCCATATCCAAAATTCTTCCCCCAAACAATCATAGTTTCTTTGACTTGTTCTTCCTCTAATTTCATTCCCAGTAAATAACCATATAATTTTTTAATCACCTTCTCATCAGTACCCATCAAGATCTTATCTAAATCAGTCTGTTTATCATAGAATCCCTCCGTTTTAGAATCTTCATCATACCTTCAATGTATTTGCGCATATGAAAACCAATTCATCCTTATACCTTGTTCCTCTAAGTTTTGAATCGATTTAAGTTCACCCTTTTCATTCAATAGTTCCCCATATCTAACTGTTTGTTCCTTCTTATAAATTATAGGATAGGAAAATGCTTCAATAGTCAATAACCAAACTGGAATTTTCAAATAACATTGTCTTTTTATCTTCTCCCAGTTTAATCACAAAGACTCCCGTATATAATGTCTTCTAAAATAACCCTGTGTTTTAGTTCCCTTATACCATAAAAAAGCATGCCAGCCCAACAGCAAATCATGCCCTTCTAGTGTCAACAATCTAGCCTTTCTTTATGTTATCCATTCTTTGACCCACATCAAACTTGCAGCTTGATAATACAATTCTCAATTAGGCAGGCCAAAACCTCCTCTAATTCTAGCGTCTTGCAAAAGCTTTAGCTTTATTCTCGCTTTTTTACCTTGCCATATAAACTTCAACATTATTTTATTTAAATCTTCAAAATAGTCTTTTCCAAGCCTCATAGGAATACTATAAGGCTCATCCTGAAAAACAAATGGCTTTGATATTCCTAGATGCTCAAAAGGCATTTGATAATGTGAACTGGAAATTTATGTTATTACTATTGGAACAGATGGGTTTTGCCAGAAGATTTATTCAAGCAATAGAAGCCATATACAATAAACAGACAGCAAAGGTAATGATGGAGGGAGAACTTACAGATTTTATTAATATAAGAAAAGGCACAAGACAAGGGTGTCCCCTATCTCCTTTGCTATTTGTGTTGACTTTGGAAGTGTTGAATAGAAATATTAGAGATGATAAAAGCATAAAAGGAATGAAAATTAAAAAGGAAGAATTCAAACTACAAGCTTTTGCTGATGACTTAGCTTTTATTCTGGAAGACCCGCTAGAAGCAGCTCCAAAGTTATTGGAAAAGATAGAGACATATGGTGAGATGGCTGGTTTGAAAATAAATAAAGATAAAACAAAGATTTTGACAAAAAACATGCTACTGAGACAAAGAGAAGAACTGGCAGACCTTTTGAAAATCCAAGTTACGAATAAGGTTAAGTATCTGGGGATATATTTGACAGCAAGATGTAGCACATTAAAAGAGAATAATTATATTAAACTTAAACAACAGATAGCTATAGACTTGAAGAAATGGGAAAACTTGCAATTGTCATTAATAGGGAGAATTTCAACAATTAAGATGAATATTTTACCCAGAATTCTATTTCTGTTCCAAATACACACTGCTTTGTATAAGTCACAAGCAATAGATATTACAGTAGGCCAATTTCATATTGTATATTCATACCATTTTGTTCTAAAATAACTCTTTTGCATTCCTAGTGGAAACGTCAAAATTTGAGGAAATATGAAAAATGTTTACTAGAAATTGCTAATGGTGGACTGAATATGCTCATTCTCCATAGAACTGCTGCGAGCATCCAGAGAGTGGGAAGTGCTCTAGTCTTCACTCTTACAGGCTGAGCTATAATTGAGGAATGCTTCTCCTCCTCCACGTGACTCCTCCATGCGTTTCCCAGTTTTAGCTCAGCCTTCGAGAGAGACAGGCAGCTAATTCGATTGTTCCTTGGCCGTTTCAGGTTTTCTTCTGCTTTGTGATTCAGGTTTGCTTTTCTCCTTATCTCCTTGTCCCTGTGCTTATTAGTGTGGTCCCAAATTAATTTGGAGAGCGATTTCGCCCTCAGGGGGGAGATACGGGGTTCGGAGCCTTTTGCCCCCCCAACCCCCTCCTTCCTCCCTTTTCTCGTTCCAAGCATGCTTTTCCCAGCCACTTGACCCTGTGCTATTTTTAGCACCCAGTTGCGTCTTCTCCCCGCGAACGCTTTTGGAGGAAAGACTTTTCCTCTCCCAGCCCTACCTTTTGCTGTTTCCTTTTTTTGAGCTACGATTTGGGCTGGTGCATCTCTGGGCTGTTCGCGCTGAGCCGGGTGGCCATTTGGGCACGCCTCGTGGCCGGCGCCATTTTGAATTGATTAGAATTTTGGCTTTTAAGGGCTGCGAGGATTTTTTAGGCCCATAGCGGGACCGGCAGGCCGTGTGGAGCCCCTTTTTTGTTGGAGAACACTGTGGTTCCGTGCCCTGTTGTCTGTCCTTGCTAGATATCATTGGCTTGTTTCCTTGCCCGCAGCTCGCTCAGAGGCACAGGCACATACTTCCCATTGTTGCTGGGAGGCTGCCTAAGGAGGTCTTCTTTTTCTCCTGTTTTTTATGTAGTTTCTTTCTGGCCTCAGTGTTCTTTTGGCTTGTTTGGATATTAGGTTTAGTTAGATAGTAGATTATTATTACTGTTTCCTTTGGGATTAATTGGTCTTTTTTCCTTTTTTGAGCCCAACACACACACACACAAAATAAATAAATAAAAAAATAAAGAGAAAAAATTTTTTTGTTCCAAAAGGGGGACGTGACCCAACTTCAGGAAAACCGGTTTACGTGGTAGGCCGAACTCCTAGGCGTGCCAACCGCCATTTTTTTGTTGCCTAATATTCCTTGGCATCATGGCAGAGGGCAATCCAAGTGGCTCTTCTCTGAAAGCCAAGTCAAAGACACACTATTTACGCAAAAGGGACAAGGACTCTTGCCTCTCAAAGAGATGCCTTAAGGCACCATAAGGCCCTGGAAAAGGAGTTTAGCAAACAGTCCAAAGACACAAATTCTGTAACCCCTGCCACACCTTCTACCTCTGCTCAACCCCCTCCCCTGCCAAGTCAATCTTTTCCCTCCAGGTGCAGTACAACTGCCCGAAGCAGTACAACTGCCCGAAGCCGCTAGCCCTCTCGTACGCCTGAAGCTATCTTCACTCCAACCGCTGCAGGCCTACGCCTTGAAGATCCGGCTTCACCCATCATTCCGGATAGTCTTAAAGAATGGATGCAGCTTGCCATTCGTCAAGGTATAGCTGAGGGAATGCAATGGATGTCCAGACCGAGTTCTTGAGGGATGACACCCGAGGTCGAGTCTCTATCTGGAAGATCTCTCTCCAGGCCAACATCTCAGTATGGTCAGGTACCTTCCCAAATGGAAGCTCTGTTCCCAGAGGGGGAGGAGACCCAGGAAGAGGAGGAAGTGGGCTTTGAGCCCTTCGGGGAAGAAGAAGGTTCTGATAGAGGGTCCTTGCAATATTCTGAACCCTTTTTTGAGGTAGACCCCATGGAGGGGGAAATGTCAGAGGACGAGGGCATTTCCCCCGAGTAGCCGGCTTTGGTGGACCTTTTTAAGCCTCATTTGTTTAAGTCCTTGTTATTTAAGGCAAGAAATGTTTCAGGTCTGACCTCGCAATCTCCCTCTGAGCCTTCTCCATCGAACCCAGGGGGTCCAGAGGATCTAATATTCAGACAACTGGTTGTGGAAACAGAGGTTATTCCGACCCCCCCAATCTTTTCCGATTTGGTCGCGAGACAATTGGCTTCGGTGGGTCCCTCTCCCGCCCCCTCTAGCCAGGACAAGAGATTGTTTAACCTTGACCTGGATTTCTCTGCCATGCTAGACACCCCGGAGGTAGATGATCCGATCATGAGACTAGCCTCTTCTTCCAACCCCACTGATGCGCTGGAGGCACTGAAGCCAGAGGACAAGCGAGCAGAGATGGCGCTCCAGCGAGCGCACCAATCTGATGCTTGGGCCATCCGGTCGGCCACAGCCGCGTCCTTTTTCACCCGATCCTCCATCAGGTGGCTCAGACAACTGAAACAGCATGTTCCCCCGGCTAACACCAGGGCCCATCAGGACATTGCAAAGATCATGGCCGCAGTGGAATTTGCAGCCGACGCCACTTTTCATTCTGTAAAGTTTTCATCCCGGGCCATCTCCTCGCACGTAACTGCCAGAAGATTGCTTTGGCTTCGGCACTGGCAGGCCAACATTAAAAATAAGTCCAAGTTGGCTTCAGCTCCCTTATCGGGGAGCAAACTGTTCGGGCCTGCTCTTGAACCATTGCTAATGGAAACTAGGAATAAGAAGAAATTCCTCCCTTTGCTTTTTCGTAGGCAAGAGACCAGAGGGTCCCAGCCCTTTCGGAGGGGCTCCTTTCGCTCCTCCTTCCAGCCATCCTTCACCCCTAGATATCAGGGCTCCCCATCATTCTAGTCGTCCTGTCAAGACCGGGGTGATTCAGGAGACAGAAGCAAGAGAGGAGGCAGCTAGAGAAGGCCCTTCAGGGGTGCCGGAAACAGGGCATCCCGCCGACCCAGATAGATTTACAGCTTCTTACCCCATAGGCGGTCGCCTCAGGCATTTTGCTGCCCAGTGGGAGGAATCCACTTCAGATGCCGGGGTCAGGAACACTGTTCGTTTTGGCCTCTCCCTTCAGTTCCACACTCTCCCCCCCGAACACTTCATGGTCTCTCCCATCTCGACTAAGCGAGCCCTTATGGCATCCGCTATCCAACATCTGGCTGATATTAGGGCCATCCAACCTGTACCGCCCTTGCAGTGGGGAAGGGGGTTCTATTCCCTCCTATTCTTGGTGCCCAAGCACTCCGGGGGTTGGAGGCCCATTTTAGATCTAAAGAGGCTCAATCGATATATCATCTGCCATAGGTTCAAAATGCATACTCTCCAGTCGATTTTACAGGGTGTCAGAGAAGGGGACTGGCTTACATCTGTTGACCTCTCTGAGGCTTACCTCCATATCCCCATCTGTCCTTCGTATTCCAAGTATTTGAGGTTCTGCTATAACAATCAGCACTTCCAGTATGTAGCCCTTCCCTTTGGCCTCGTCTCAGCCCCAAGGACCTTCACTAAGGTGTTGGCAGCTCTGGCAGCCCACCTTAGGCATTTTCCCATCCGTGTCCACTGCTACCTTGATGATATTCTTATTGTAGCCCCTTCCCAACATCAAGCCGAGAGTGATACTAACACTACCCTCTCGGTGCTTCATGCTCACGGCTTCTTAGTGAACTTGGAGAAGAGTCAGCTTAGCCCTTCCACCTGTATAGCCCACTTAGGGGCTGTGATTGATTCTGTTAAAGGAAGGGTTTTCCTCTCGCATGAGAGACTCAGTAGTATCCGCACAGCTATCAGGGCTATCAGACGGACTGGAAAAGCAGCTTTGCTCAACTTATCCAAATTGCTTGGAAAGCTGGTTTCTTGCATATCAATTATCCCACATTTGCATTCCAGATCTTTGTAGTGGTTCCTCCTGCCGTACCAGCGTTCCAGAAGGAGCACCTCAGGCCTCGTGGTGAAAGTGCCTCCAAGGGTCCTCGCCTCCCTCCTATTGTGGACACGACCCTCTACCAACAGAGGTCATCTGTTCAAGGAGCCCCAAAGGGTCACTCTCACAACAGATGCAAGCCTTTCCAGATGGGGGGCCCACCTGCAGTCCCTTTCGGCCCAGGGAGTTTGGTCGCCTATGGAGTGGAACTGCAGCATCAACTGGCTGGAGCTTCACGCAGTGTACCTGGCCCTGCGAGCTTTCCTCCCTCAGGTGAGAGGGCACCACATACTGGTCCTAACAGACAACACTACAACCAAGGCCCACATCAACCGTCAAGGGGGTACCCATTCCATCCTCCTCATGAGGGAGACCGAGCGGCTGTGTCGGTGGGCAGAGATGCACCTCTTATCCATCAGAGCGGAGCACATCTCGGGGGTCTCCAATGTTCAAGCAGACTGGCTGAGCAGGGCCACACTGGACCAAGCAGAATGGCGCCTGCACCCACCCCTGTTCAGGGAGGCAGCAGCCATGTTCGATCAGCCTCTGGTAGACCTGTTTGCATCTCCGCTCAATGCACAGACCCCAAGATTTTTCTCTTATTACCCCACCAACGGAGCAGAGAACCACGATGCCCTGCATTGCCCCTGGTCCCCCGGGCTTCTGTACGTCTTTCTCCCCTTCCGTTGATCCCCAGGGTGATTCAGAAAATGATATTCAAAAGGGTGGAGATTCTCATGGTGGCACCATATTGGCCCAGGAGACCGTGGTTTGCAGATCTTCGCAATCTGTTGGTAACTCCGCCGTGGAGGATCCTACTGGACTGAATCTCTCTGTCACAGGGCCCTCTGCTTCATCCAGACCCACAGTGGCTTCAGTTAGCCATCTGGAGGTTGAGCGGGAAAGGCTGAGAGAGGAGGGGTTATCGGCCCAGATACCATCCTGGCTGCTGGGCGGCCTTCTACTACTCGCATTTATGATGCAACCTGGAGCAGTTTCTGTAAGTGGTGCCATAAATCTTTCATCAATCCACGTTCTCCTTCAATTGCGCAAATCCTGGCCTTTCTATAAGACGGCCTAGATGGAGGTCTCTCACCCAACACTTTGAGACGACAGGTCGCGGCCCTATCAACGGTGATTGCTGGCAGCTCTTCCGGCCCTCTTTCCCATCACCCTCAAATCAAGGCCTTTCTTAGAGGGGCTTCCAATTTCCGCCCCCCAGTGGTTCACAGGTACCCGACATGGGATCTTAATAAAGTTCTTATGGCGTTGACCAAACCTCACTTTGAGCCTCTCAGGGAGGCGCCATCTCAGTTTCTCACCTTTAAAGTGGTGTTTCTCGTGGCAATAACCTCGGCTAGAAGGATATCTGAAATAGCAGCTCTATCCGTGAGAAAGGAACTGTGTATTTTTCACACTGATCGGGTGATTCTGAGACCAGACCCCGCCTTTATGCCAAAAATCAACTCGGCATTCCACAGGGCACAGGAATTGGTCCTACCTAATTTTTGTCCAAAGCCTTTGCACGAAAGAGAACGGCAGTGGCACACCCTCGATGTTCGAAGGGCTCTACGTATATACATCTATCGCACGCAGTCCATCAGGAAATCAGAGTCTCTGTTCCTGTCCTTTCAGCCAAAGACGCTGGGCTGTAAGTTATCCCCGTCTACGGTGGGCCGATGGATTAGAGCTACCATATCCAAGGCCTATTTAGTTCAAGCTCTTCTGGTCCCCAGTAGGATAACCACTCACTCCACCAGGAGTGCAGCTACCTCGGTAGCCTGGGCTACTCAGGCTTCTATTCATGACATCTGCCGGGCAGCTACCTGGGCTTCCCCATCTCCCTTTATATGTCACTATAAAATTGATGCTTACGCTTCAGCTGAGGCATCCTTTGGCAGGAGAGTCCTGCAGCAAGTGGCGAGAGAACCAAAGGAGATTCCGACCCAGACGGAGTCCCCCCCGTAGGACAAGCCATGCTTTGGTATGTCCCACTCTCTGGATGCTTGCAGCAGTTCTATGGAGAATGGGCATTGGTACTTACCTGACACGCCTCTTCTCGTGGAACTACGTAGAGCAACCAGCCCCACCCTACTTCGTCCGTCTGGTGGGGAATCCTGTTTCGGCCAATGATATTTATTGTTTATAGTTGAGATTTATATAATAGTTCAGTTTAGAGGATTGTTGCTGTCCTCTCGTCTTTGTAAAACTGGGGAATGCATGGAGGAGTCACGTGGAGGAGGAGGAGCATTCCTCAATTATAGCTCAGCCTGTAAGAGTGAAGACTAGAGTACTTCCCACTCTCTGGATGCTCTACGCAGTTCCACGAGAAGAGGCGTGTCAGGTAAGTACCAACGCCCATTTTGGTAGGGAATGCTGCTGGTTGGAGATGAAATGCATTTAATAGTAGATCTGAGATTTATGTTATGTCCAGGTATTGTTAGCTAACCAATAGGATTCAGATTCCTTGAATAATTACAATTTTTAAAAATTGTTTATAAAGCTTGCTACATTGATAATTTAGCTATTATTGTTTAGTTGCAGATCAGCACTATGCCCGAACCAGTGCCTCTGTGCCCTGTTTGCCAGCTGGCATCGCAGTATGCAAGGCTTCCCTTTCACCAGAATCGCCCCTGCTCCAATGTGGGAAAGCCACAGCCATTATATTATAAATTCTATAATCCTATATTTGTAACTTTTATTCTCCTGAGAGCCGGTCAGATCATCCAGAGAGTGGGAGGTGCTTCAGTCTGCGTCGTTGAAGGCTGAGCTTAATTACTGAGGAATGCTCCGCCCTCCATCATGTGGCTCCTTGCATTCCCCAGTTTATGCTCAGCCTTCGTGAGAGTAGGCTGTGTATTTCCACTCCTTGGCCGACTCAAGCTAATTGCTGCAAAGTCCTTTACTTTTTCAGGTTTGCCTTTTATTCTTGGCTCTTCCTTAGCCTCTGCGCACTTCAGGTAGCTATAGCAGGGGAGCGCGTTTTTCGCCCCCAGGGGGGATAACGAGCGGGCGGCTTTCGCGCTCCGGCGCCAATCCTCCCCCCACCAATTCGGCTCCTTTCCATGCCGCTTCTCTGCGCCGCAATCGCAGCGGCTCCATTTGATCGCACTGATAAGTGCAGCTGGTGTTCCCCCCCACCGCGAACGCCGATCGCCCCAGGAAAGGGCGAATAGTTTACCTGGCTGCCTTTCCGGCCTCTAGACATGCCGGAGAGGCTTTTTAATTGCTCTGAGCAGCCCGTGGATAAGAGATCGTGGCCGGCCGCCATTTTGGGTGCCTCTATGTGTTGGGCGCTATATTCAAAGGCCTCATGGGGCTGTGAAGGGATTAGCTCTAGTCATAGGCTTTCCAGCCTGTGAGAGCTACTAGATTTTTCATCACAATTGGCATACACTAGTTGGCTTCCGCATCACGCTCAGGGCAGAAGCTTGCAGTCTATCCCTCCCAGTTGTTGCCTGGGAGCTCCAGCTGCCAGAGGCCTCATTCCAGCCTTAGGCGTTCATTTGGCAGATTGGTGATAACTTACAGCAACCTCTGGGGCCACTCCTTCCTAGGAGCATCGAGCCAGACCCCAAATTGAATATTATGAAATAAAAATAATAAAAATAATATTAAGAAATAATATATATATATATACGCATATATGCATATATAGATATATAAACTTTCTCGCTAAAGGACTATTACACAGTTTCAATACTAATTGTTTTATATATATTAAGAATTATAACAATATTAATTTTATAGGCTGTATACGTCTAAATTCCAAAAGGGGGCGTGGGCCAGCTGAAAGGACACCCGGCCTTTGTTGTAGGTCGAGCCCTTGGTGAGCCAACCGCCTTAAATTGGTATTTCAGTCCTTTCTTCTATAATGGCAGATGACATTTCCACAAAAGGCCCTTCTTTGAAGGCCAGATCTAAATCCTACCACCTGCGCAAACAGGCTAAGGAAGCCTCTAAGGATACTTCCAAGGCTTCTCAGAGAGATGCCCTAAGACGTCATAGGGCACTGGAGAAAGAATTTGACAGGCGATCTAGAGAGGTACAACCCATGCTTCCAGCCCTACCATCCTCTGTTCTTTCTACCTCCAGACACCCCCCCTCCTCCAGATTGCTCTTCCCTCTCCAAGCACAGCTCATCCCAGGGACACCAGGTCCCTGGACCAGCCACCAGACGGCCGCCCGACGCTACATTCACGCCCACAGCTGCTGGTCTGTGCTGGGAGGAGGCTGCCACAGTTGAGATCCCTGCGTACATGCAGGCATGGATGGAACGGGTTATCCGCCAGGGGATAGCAGACGGCCTTCAACAGATGTCCAGACTCGCCATCAGCCAGGTCCTTGTCCAGATTGGACCCTACTCATGGTCAGGTACCTTTGCGGGGGGCAAGTCCTCTCCCAGAAGGGGAACTGGAGGAGGCCATAGAGGACCTGGATCGGTTCGGAGAGGAGGAGGAATTTGAATGGGTTCTACACACCAAGGGGAAGCCCTATCGGAGATAGACCCGACGGAAGGAGACATGTCCAAGGACGAGGGTCTCACTCCCAATCAACCCACCGTTGTGGGTCTGTTCAAGCCACACATGTTTAAATCGTTCGGATTTTAGGCCAAGAACATTTCTGGCCTGTCTGTTCAGTCCTCCTCGGTTCTCCTCTCCTTGGCGGAGAGACAAGAGGACGCCATTTTCAGGCAGCCCATGGTGGAGGCGAAGGTTATTCCGGCCCCACCCATATTTCACGACCTAGTTTCAAACTATTTGGACTCTACAAGGGACCCTCCGGTCCCATCCAACCAGGATAAGAGGTTCTTGAACCTCGAGTTGAGCTTCTGCAACCTGCTTAACAGTCCTGAGGCAGATGAGCCCATACTGGGCTTAGCGCCCTCGTCCTCCCCCAGTGATCCCCTGGAGGCTCTGAAACCCGAGGACAAGAATCCGAACTGGCCTTACGTAGGGCGCATCGAGCGGACACCTGGGTCATTAGATCGTCCACGGCCACTTCATTCTTCACCAGGTCTTTAATTCGGTGGCTCCGCCAACTGAAACAACATGTTTCCCCCTCTAATGCAAGGGCACATTAGGGCATCGCAAAATTGACGGCCGCGGCAGAATTCTCGGCCGACGCCACCTACCACGCGGTTAATTTCTCCGCCTGTGCAATAACCTCTCACGTTACAGCTCGCTGCCTGCTCTGGCTCAAACACTGGCAGGCAGACATGAAAAACAAGGTTAAGTTGGCCACCGCCCCCATTAAGGGGGACAAACCATTTGGCACTGCCCTGGAGCCATTGCTATCCGAAACCCAAAGCAAGGGGAAAAAAAATTCCTTCCTCCCCTCTTTTGGAGGACAGAGTCAAGAGCACCTCAGCCTTTCGGAGAGGTTCCCCTGTCCTTTCTACCAGTATCCTTTCCCATCCAGGCGTCCGAGACCCCCCTCCTACTGGCCATTCCAGTCCCAGGATCGAGCCGATCGGGCAACAGGAACAGGAGGGGCGGCAGCTACAGGCGCCCCTTCAGGGGTTCAGGAGGGAAGCCTTTCCGACGCAGCCCTTTGGCAGGTGGCCTAGAGGTGGAGCACTTTCCTCACAGTCAGGAGGTCGTGTGTTCAATCCTAGACAAAGGCAAATATTTGGAATAAACTCTCCTTCTCAAGCAGGGGGTTGTACTTAGATGACCCAGATAGATCCCATCCCTCCCTCCCCATCGGCGGACGCCTCAAGCATTTCGCCGACCGATGGGATTCCTCTACCTCCAATGCCTGGGTCCGAGACACCATCAGACTGGGCCTCGCGCTTGAATTCCAGCGCGCCCCCCTGCCTTTTTTATGGCATCCCCCCCCTCCAAGGATCCCAATGGATTCAGCTATCTACCATCTCCTCACCATACAGGCCATACAACCTGTACCACCATCCCAGCGGAGGCAGGGGTTTTACTCCCACCTCTTCGTGGTCCCCAAATCCTCAGGGGGATAGAGGGCTATTCTAGACCTGAAACGCCTTAACCGTTACCTGACCTACCACAGGTTTACGATTCACACCCTACAATCCATTCTACTGGGCATCAGGCAGGGAGACTGGCTGTCCTCTATAGACCTTTCAGAGGCGTATCTTCACATCCCAATCCGGCCCTCTCATTCCAAATTCCTCAGGTTCTGCTACAACCATCGCCATTTCCAATATGTGGCCCTTCCCTTTGGATTGGCCTCTGCCCCGAGAACCTTCACTAAGGTCCTCGCAGCCCTAGCGGCCCACCTCAGGGACCTCCCGGTTCGTCTCCACTGTTACCTGGATGACATCCTCATCCTGTCTCACTCCAGAACCCAAGCAGAAAGGGATATCAGAGCTACTCTCTCTGCCCTCCAAGACCATGGGTTCCTAGTAAACTGGCAGTAGAGCCATCTGTTACCATCGACACGGATCACCCACTTGGGGTCTGTCATTGACTCGGTTCAGGGAAAGGTTTTCCTTTCTTCCGAGAGATTCTATAGCATCCAGGAAACTGTCAAACATATAAGACGATCAAGGAAGGTAACACCTTTAGAATTGTCTAAATTACTCGGTAAAATGTTCTCATGTATCTTCATTGTTCCCTGGGCCCGTTTACACACTATATCCTTACAGTGGTTCCTGATCCCGTTCCAAAGGACCGGCAGAAGCAATTCAAAGGCCACGGTCAAGGTGCCTTCAAGGGTCCTTCAAGGGTCCTAACGTCTCTCCTCTGGTGGACCAGTTCCGCCATCAATAAGGGACACTGCCTCAAGGAACCCCAACGCCTCACCCTCACCACAGAAGCCAGCCTGTCCGGATGGGGCGCTCACATCCACTCGCTCTCGACACAGGGCAAATGGTCACAGGTAGAACGGACATGCAGTATAAACTGGTTGGAACTTCGCGCCATCCACCTGGCCCTTCCTTTCTCACGTACACGGGCGGCATGTCCTGATACTCTCGGACAACATCACCGCCAAGGCTCACGTCAACTGACAAGGGGGCACCCAGTCCATAAGTTTGATGAGAGAGGCCGAGTGCCTCTACTGTTGGGCGGAGCGCAATCTCCTCTCCCTCAAAGCCAAACACATCTCAGGGGTCTCAAACACCCAAGTAGATTGGCTGAGTAGGACCATGGTGGACCAGTCTGAGTGGCGCATCCACCCGTCGCTGTTCAGGGAAGCGACCATGATATTCGATCTGCCGTCAGTGGACCTCTTCGCATCCCCGCTCAACACCCAATTCCCCAGGTTTTTCTCGAGGTACCCCTCCCACCGGGCCGAGAATCACAATGCCCTCCATTGCCCCTGGCCCACAGGGCTTCTATATGCATTCCCTCCGTTGGCCCTGGTCCCCAGAGTCATCCAGAAGCTCATCTCCGAGAAAGCAGAGCTGATTCTAGTGGCACCCTACTGGCCCAGGCGCCCATGGTTTGCGGACCTCCGCAAGCTATCGGTGGCCCCCCCCCTTGGAAAATTCCCCCGCACAGGATATCCCTTTCCCAGGCCCCTTCCAACACCTGGATCCTCAGTGGCTCCAGTTAGCCGATTGGAGGTTGAGCGGGAACGTCTAAGGAAGGAGCAGTTCTCTGACCAGGTTATTGATACCAGGCTCCAATTGCGGATATTTGTCGGGCAGCCACCTGGGCATCCCCATCTCCCTTCATCAGGCACGATAAGATTGACATATTTGCCTCGGCGGAGACTTCGTTTGGTAGACGAGTTCTCCAGCGAGTCCTCAAAGAACCGCAGGGACTACAGAACTGGATGGAGTCCCTCCCATAGGACAGCCAAGCTTTGGTATGTCCCACTCTCTGGATGATCCGACCGGCTCTCAGGAGAATGGGCGTTGGTCCTTACCTGACACGCCATTTCTCTGGAGCCAGGAGGATCATCCAGCCCCACCCTTTTAGTTCACTGTCTGGTGGGGTCTTGTTTCGGCCAATGAACCTTTTAGCATAGTAAGATGAGAGCACGATCTTCTCTTCACTCTCAGCTTCGCATAAACTGGGGAATGCAAGGAGCCACGTGATGGAGGGCGGAGCATTCCTCAGTAATTAAGCTCAGCCTTCAACGATGCAGACTGAAGCACCTCCCACTCTCTGGATGATCCTCCCGGCTCCAGAGAAATGGCGTGTCAGGCAAGGACCAACGCCCATTTTCTATGTTTTAACTGGAATTCTGACTGTAATACTGTAAATGGATGGATGGACAGACGGGCTAAAAATGGGGAATGGCTGGCAAGATCACTGCCCATGCAGCATTTTACAGAGTATAAATTATAGAATTTATGATATAATGGCTGTGACTCTCCCATGCAGGGGCAGGGGCAGTCCTGGTGAAAGGGAAGCCTTGCAGGCTGTGATGCCAGGTTGGCAAGCAGGACATAGAGGCACTGGTGTGGGCATAGCACTTATCTACAACTTGTGGCAGCTATCTGGGCCAGAACGTGGTCAGCCTTAGATCTGACCCACACGACCTGGAGCCAGCATGGGGCCACCCTGCTGCCTTGGCCCCTGGGCACTTGCACAGGAGGCGGCAAGCGCTGGCATCCTGGATGAAAGGGAAGTGCTCAGAATGCAGTCAGCCTGCGAGACAAGACAGTCCCCAGGAATGCCAGCCCCGCCCACGCTCACTGCCTCCTGTGTGCACACCCAAAGGGTAGTGTGGGGGCAATCCCTTGCTGGCTCCAGGGTGGCTCCACAGATCTAAGGCCAACCACGTTTCAGCACAGATAAGCACCACCAAGTTGTAGAAGGCAACCGGTCAGACTGTACTATTTCCAGGGCAGGCCCACAGGCCAGATTTAACCACAACGCAGACTGGATCTGGGCTGTGGGCCTTGTGTTTGACATGTCTGCTTTAAAGCCTGGTCAGATTTCCAGTGAAAAACAATAGAAGATTTAGTTTAACTAGCAGTGTTTCCTTGCGTATGTTATTCAAGTAAATAGTTTTGACCCACAGATAAATGAAGCGTCTGTCTGTCTCTCTGCCTGCCTGCCTGCCTGTCATCAGAATTAATACATTCCCCACCGCAAATATCTACTGTTTTTTTCCTGGTGACATTCTGCAGATAAAAATCTGAGATTATTTAAGTGAAAAGTAGCAAGAAGAGACTTGTGTGCCAAAGAAGACATCATTTTTCTTTTTAAATCATTCTTTCTTAATCCAGAAATATTGGCACTATTTTTTAAACTTTGCAGTAGATTGTCTCTTGCTCAAAAAACATGTTTCCTTTTATAGTGTCCCTATGGTGTTATTTTTACTGCTTTCAGCCTAGAGCTATTTCCTGTTTCCAATTATTTAGTTACACTCCAAAGCGCCTCTTTCCTTCTTGGCTTCCTCACCAGGTTTACTAAGGCATTATTGTCATTTTAGTGAAACGACGCCAGTGTTGAGGTTTTAATGGGCTGTGAGCAAGAAGTTCAGCTATTTCCTCTGCCTATGAGGCCATGATGTCATAAGCTGCTATGAGTCTCTTTATCATATGTTGCTGTTACCGTGGTCTGTGTAGAAAGAATGTAAACAGTGCTTTCCAGATGTTCCCAGGGAATCTGCAGGTCCATAAATGGGCCATTTTGTGGAAGAATATTATTTTCAATGAAAGGAAAGATGAATCAGGCGATACAAAATCCAGTATATAGCTTTGACCATATCAAATGTTAAAAGCTTTTGTTCATGTGCATTTGTCATGTCGTGACTCCAGGTTTGTATGTATCTCTTTCTATAAGTACTTCCCCAAATGTCCTGGCAAAGAAATGTGTCAGCAATGCAGAAAGTTATATTTTCTCTGGGGAAATTAATAAGCATTGAAAGGCAGTAGGTCTTTTTTTTTCAGCTTTACGTCAACATTCTTGAGGCAGAATGCATAATCTTCAGAATCTTTTTGTGTTAGATCAAGATCATGTCCTACATATTGTAACTCAAGTTGTCTTTTAATCTCTCACTTGTATATGGGCCTTGCATAGACAGCTAAGCATAATTACTTCTTGTCATATGCATGTCTTGTCACGCAGGACCGATGGCTTGGGTTTGATGGCTAAATTTAGGCACCACAATATTTTGGCGTGTTGAAGAAGCATAAATCTTATTTTTAACATTTTTAGTTTTTCATTTTTTTAAGCAATTGTTGTCAATTATGAAAGAATTGTCTGAGTTGTACACAGTTTATAGAATTGTACGGAACACATGTAGTCAGGTTAAGATTAATAGGTTAATTAACTTGAAATGTAAGCAAGTAGGCCTTTCTGGAAGTAAATTGCTTCTTTTTTATCCTTAATTCCTCTCCAGTCTCCCTGCCCTGTGTTCCCAAATGGTCAATAACCATGCCTCTGAAATTGTGGTGATATTACCACATCAGTGGAAATTATTCAGTAGTCTCTAGGTCAGGGGCATCAAACTCAATTTCATTGAAGGCCACATCAGGGTTGTATTTGACCTCAGGGCAGGGGTGGTCATGGTGTGTGAGTGGGGATGGTCATGGTCATGGTGGGTGTGGCTGGGTGTGTGTGGCCACAGGGGCATTTGACACAGGTCAAGGTGCATTTTCCCCTTCCCTTCTTTCTTTCCACAGTTCTTTGCTATAACAATTTTCCTATCTCTTCTAGCAGATATTACTAGCAAATATTTATTGCTTAATCTTTATACTCCACTTAACTTTTTATTTCTAAATTTACACCCCATTGTTTAATAGTAAATTGCTTTTCCAAGCAGAAAAGTTATTTATACTATTGCATTTTTATTATTCAACTAATAATAAAAATACAATAGCATAAATAACATAGTACAAGATCTACCAGCAAAGGTAAATTTCCAAGATAGTAAATAGAAATGGTTGTTAATTATAGATTGTTGATTGTAGATTAAATGGACTTACAGTATGTAAAAACTGGCATTAAACTATGGGCTGGATCTGGCCCATGGGACTTGAGTTTTGACACCCTTGCTCTAGGTAGACAAGGAAGTGAACTGAACCAACAAAAAGATTGTCCAGCTTGATCTGCCTGAAAGAACTCTTAATGGAAATACTGTAGGTCAGCTGAAGTGAGGCCAAACGAATAAGGGGCTGGTAGAGAGCTGTTGGTGGGTTTTCTTGCACCTTGTACAGTTGTGAACTAACTCACTAATGAGCACAGTTAAGAAATCATTCTTCTGGGCTTATTGAATGAGTGTGGAGAAGCAGAGGGAAAAAGAGCATCTCTCTCCATTCTCATTTTCTCCTAACCTCCTCATCAGACCTGACTGGCCATAGACTTAATTTTTTAAAAATATTTGCAGTATTGTGAACTCTGAATCATAAAATGTTCCACCTGTTTTACAATATTTGTGGATTTTTTTGTATGTTTTCCAGGTTTGATATCTACAGAAAGGTGCCAAAGGACCTTACTCAGCCAACCTTTACAGGAGCAATTAGTAAGTATCTGTGCTGTATGTGGTGTTTTTATTTTTGTTTTGTCTTTGCGGGTTTCATTGCAGGATTTGAGTTTTTTTCTGATTGTTTATTTAAAACTGTGAGATAATATAGCAATATAGTGTGCTGTACTGTATCTTGTTAAAGGTAATTTGAAGCAGTATGGTGGGCGTCTAGATTGCATATTGGCCTTTAAAGTGACATCTTGCTGAATGGATAATTAGGATAATATTTGACACATTTTTTTCCTCCAATTTGGATGTAGGATGAAAGAGAATAGACTGCTGTCAAGCAAATTAATATGAATATTTTTTGCTGAATCTTTATTTTTATCTTTTTATCTTTATTTTTATTTTTATATAGCATAATTTGAGGGTGATTTTTAAATTATTATTTGTGTTTTTTAATCTCTTCATTTCTTTTTAAGTTTTAATTCAACACCAGGGCATTGCATAGAGTAGACACACATCAGGATCATTCTTTATGTCTAATATTACATTCGTTTATTGTTGCATATTTTCCCGTTCCTTTATTTGACTAGCTACCTCACTCTAATATACATATCATCTTCATTAATTTATGTCCCTATTTCTTTTTTTTTTATTTTACTATATGTACATCTTAAACATTACTTTCCTAAGACATTTAATTTCATTATTTTTACTCATGTACTAATTCTCACTTCCTTATAAGAATGTGGGCATAAGAATGTTCTTATACATAGCCAATTTGTATTCTTTCAAACAACATTTATTCTTTACAATAGATCCCATAATATCTTGTACCTTTCTACCAGCATTTGCACATGTTAAAACTTGTCCATCCATTTTAGTAAACTTTCAATTTGTACATAGATCTATCTATTTCAGGGCTGTCAAACTCCTCACCCGCGGACTGGATACATCACATGCTGGCCACGCCCACACCTGTTTTAGGGAAGGTGGGGGAAAGTCCCAATACGTCACATAATGCTATGAGTTTGACACCCTGATCTATCTAGTCTGTGGTCATTTACAGTATGTATAATTGACAATTTCCACTCTATTTTTCTTAGTTTTTGATATGTTAATTTTCAGATCAAGATTCCTCAATCTCATCATGCAGTCTAAGATTTTCTGCAAATCATTGACATTCTCAGGCATTCCCATTTACATACTATATATCATCTATATATTATTAAATATCCATGCACCCCTAACCTGAGCAAAATGTTCCTTTTAGATGTAGTCATAAATATATTAAACAACCAAAATGACATCACACATCTTCTCTTTCTTCCTTCATTATGTTGAACCATTTTCTCAGTGTTCCATTTATTCTCATGTTTTAGTTTCATCATAAACCATTCTTACCTTATTTAGCAACCAGTTTTCAACTCCTTATTCGCACAAAAAAGTCCATAATTCACACATATTCATTTTATGATATATTTTCTTAAATCAACAAATGACAGCAGAATTTTCTTTCGGATTTATACATTTCTCAGTGAAGAGCAAAATTATCTGTATGTCCTATCCCTCATAAATTTGTATTGTTCTTCCCAAATTGTGCTTATTGGCACACCTTATACCAGGGCTGTCAAACTTGCGGACTGCAAGCCAGCTGCGTGACGCACTGGCCACGCCCATGCTCAGTTTAGTGAAGGAAAATGTCATGATATATCATGTGATGCCACCATGATGATGCAAGTTTGACACCCCTGCTTTATACCTTTCAAACAAAATTCTAGCAATCCTCTTCATGTGTGCAATTAATAAATTAATTCTCCTGTACTTGTTGCACTATACAAATAACATCTGAACTAGTAGCTTTTGCACTTATTCTTGCACCTTTTCTCTTTGTATAGGGAATGTTTATTCAATTGTCATGCATAGATGCAGTCTTCACACACATTAAACAAGTTGCACAACCACTCTTTAAGCAAACCACATTCATATTGTAAGATTTCTCAAGATACACCATGTAGGGAATTGTGATGGTATAAATGGCAGGGACTATGGTTGCTAAGTGATATGGTTGCATTTTACAATTGTGTCACTTAGCCACTGAAATTCTCATCCCTATTGCTGCTGTAAAGGAAGGATTACCTGTACTTTAAAAGTTATAAAGGATTTTATATAAGTTGCATCCCCTTGAATGCATGAGTATGCATAAAGCTAATTGGATCAATTTACTTTAAAAATATGATAATTTATTGTAAAACTTGGTATTACTTCATTCATGCTCCAAATAAGAATGTATTACCTGCTATTGATTATGTGCCATCATTGTTTTCAATTTCTAGTGACTACATAGATAGATCTTCTCTACTACCTAGATAGAACTGTCCCTAACTTAATTTTTCACATCTACCAACATTTCACCCATTTCTACTGTAATTGAATCCACTCACTTTGCTCTTTTTCCTCTTTCTTTCCAACTTTCCCGCCATTAAAGCTTTTTCCAGAGAGCTATCGTAATGGGTCTGAAGTAGGATAATTTAAACCTAATCATTTGTGTCTTGAGTGTGAATTCTGGATTGATTTTTTACAATGATCCATTTGTTTTTTGTTTGTTTGTTTGTTTTTGGTCTGTCTGTGGAATTCTCAGGAGTCTGACACAACACCAAAGTTCAAAAGTATCAATATTCTTCCTATCCTGCTTCTTCAAGGTCCACCTTTAATCTCCAAAACATATCATAGGGAATATTGTAGATGCACACCTTTTGTAGGTATAGAGACATCTCGGCATTCAGTTATCTTTTCCAAGGCCTTCATGGCTGCTGTACCAGGTGCTAAACTACAATGTACTATTTCTTGACTGCTGGTTGTTTTATCTGTTGTCATTTATTGGCATTAAATATATTTCCCTATTCAATATTTGAAGCCTTAGCAGTCTAAATTTTAATTGTCCTATCCTGTCCTTTAAAAAATGCCTTCTTACTGTCTCTTGATAAAATATATATATATATTTTTGCATACAGGCACACTGTATTTCATTGAGTAAGGCTACTCAGTATAGTAAGTCTGCTATATTGGCATTGTCTACTGTTTTGCTGGGCAGTGGATCATTCAAGGTTTCACAGAACAGTCTTGGCTTACCTATATCAATAAACTATAGCTACATTCCTTTGTCATCATTTGTCTGAAGATGTGGAGCTATTCATTAAAAAGATAATGTAAATCTAAGTTCTTGGCTTGAACAAAATTTACATAACCTTTAAAATAATTCTACCAAAGGTACTTTATTAAATATCCTTTCTAAAAAATAAGGTGCATTAAATCAGTTTATGTCAGCTGATGGATGCATTCTTGGTTTTGGGTTTTACTATAAAGTGCCTAGCAATAGCTGTTCCAAACATACTAATGTGTCGAACTGCCCATGTTTGGATAAAGTGGGCGTTGGTTCTTACCTGATACGCCTCTTCTCGTGGAACTGCGTAGAGCATCCAGAGAGTGGGAGGTGCTTCAGTCTTCACTTCTCACAGGCTGAGCTGAAATTGAGGAACGCCCTCCTCCTCCACGTGGCTCCTCCATGCGTTCCTCCCAGTTTTATCGAAGACGAGAGGACAAAAAACCCCCCTCTATTCTTAAGTATTAAACAACATGAACTACAACATTAGAAATCATTGGCCGAAACAGGTTTTTCCCCCTTTACAGACGTACCAACAGGGTGGGGCTGGATGCTCTACACAGTTCCACGAGAAGAGGCGTATCAGGTAAGAACCAACGCCCATTCTCCGTAGAACTGCTGCGAGCATCCAGAGAGTGGGACATACCAAAGCCAGTGTGTCCTACGGGTGGGAGTCCGTCTGGATTGGAACTTCCCCAGGATCTCTAACCACTTGCTGCAAAACTCGCCTGCCAAAAGATGCTTCAGCTGAGGCGTAAACATCAATCTTATAATGTCTTATAAAGGGAGATGGGGAAGTCCAGGTGGCCGCCCGGCAAATATCAAGAATAGACGCCTGAGTAGCCCAGGCTGCTGAGGTAGCTGCACTTCTGGTGGAGTGAGCGGTAACCCCACTAGGAACTGGAATACCTTGAACTAAATAGGTTTTGGATATGGTAGCCCTAATCCATCTGCCTACCGTGGACGGAGAAACCTTACAGCCTAGAAATGCGAGAAATGTAAATACGCAAAGCCCTTCGAACATCAAGGGTGTGCCACTGCCTCTCTTGCTCGCGCAGAGGCTTCGGGCAAAAATTAGGCAGGACCAACTCCTGCGCCCTGTGGAACGGTGAATTAATCTTCGGCATAAATGCTGGGTCTGATCTCAGAACCACCCGATCTGAATGAAAAATGCACAGATCTTTTCTTACGGATAGAGCTGCAATTTCAGATATCCTTCTAGCCGAAGTAATAGCCACCAGAAAAACTGCTTTAAATGTAAGAAATTGAAGTGACGCCTCCCTGAGAGGCTCAAAAGGAGATCTAGTCAAGGCCAGGAGAACTTTATTAAGGTCCCATGTCGGGTACCTATGCACTACTGACGGGCGCAAATTAGAAGCCCCTTTAAGAAAAGCCTTAATTCGAGGATGGTGGGAAAGGGGACCGAAAGGACCACCAGTAACCACCGTTGAGAGTGCCGCTACCTGCCTCCTTAAGGTGTTAGGTGATAAACCTCCATCTAAGCCATCTTGTAAAAAGGCCAGGATCTGTGCAACTGAAGGAGAGCGTGGGTCGATGAATGATTTGTGGCACCAGTTACAGAAACTTTTCCAGGTTGCATCATAAATGGTGGTAGAAGGTCTTCTAGCCGCCAAAATGGTGTTAATGACCTGTGCTGATAAGCCTTCCTCAATCATCCTTTCCCGCTCAACCTCCAAACGGCCAACTGTAGCCACTGTGGCTCTGGATGGAGCAGCGGGCCTTGCGACAGCGAAATCTGATCCAACGGAATCCTCCATGGTGGAGATACTGACAGATTGCGGAGGTCCGCAAACCATGGCCTCCTGGGCCAATAAGGTGCCACCATGAGGATCTCTGCTTTCTCGGCTATCAATTTTCGAATCACCCTGGGGATTAATGGAAGCGGAGGGAAGGCGTACAGTAGCCCGGGAGGCCACGGGCAACGCAAGGCATCGTGACTTTCTGCTCCGCTGGAGGGATAACGGGAGAAGAACCTCGGTGTTTGCGCGTTGAGCGGAGATGCAAAAAGGTCTACTAGGGGCTGACCGAACCTGACTGCTGCTTCTCTGAACAGATGTGGGTGTAGGCGCCACTCTGCCTGATCCAGTGTTGCCCTGCTGAGCCAGTCTGCTTGGACGTTGGAGGCCCCGGAAATGTGCTCCGCTCTGATGGGATAAGAGGTGCGCTTCTGCCCATCGACACAGTCGTTCGGCCTCTCTCATGAGAAGGGAGGAATGGGTGCCCCCTTGCCGATTGATGTGGGCCTTGGTTGTAGTATTGTCCGTTAGGACCAGGACATGGCGCCCCCTTACCCAATGAAGAAATGTTCGCAGAGCCAGGTACACTGCACGAAGCTCCAACCAGTTGATACTCCGACTTCGCTCCGAACGGTTCCAAACTCCCTGTGCTGAGAGAGACTGGAGATGGGCCCCCCATCCGGAAAGACTTGCGTCTGTCGTGAGAACAACCCTTTGAGGTTCCTGAAATAGCTGACCTCTGTTGACAGATGGTCGCGTCCACCACAGGAGGGAGGCGAGAACTTTCGGCGGGACCTTCACTATAAACCTTGACGTGCTCCTTCCTGAACGCTGATATGGCAGGAGGAACCATTGCAAAGATCTGGAATGCAAGCGAGCCCGTGGAATAATGGAAATACAGGAAACTAGCTTCCCTAGCAGTTTGGATAAATTGAGCAACGATGCTTTCCCGGTCCACCGGATATCTCTGATAGTGGTGCGGATACTAATAAGTCTCTCCTGAGAGAGAAAGACCCTTCCTTCAACAGAGTCAATCACAGCCCCTAGATGAGATATACTAGTGGAAGGAGAAAGCTGACTCTTTTCCCAGTTCACTAAGAACCCATGGGACTGAAGTACCGAGAGGGTAGCGCTAGTATCGCTCTTGGCTTGATATCGGGAAGGGGATACAACCAGGATATCATCAAGGTAACAGTGGATCCGGATGGAAATTTGTCTGAGGTGAGCTGCAATAGCCGCCAACACCTTAGTGAAAGATCTCGGGGCTGAGGCTAGACCAAAGGGGAGGGCTACATACTGGAAATGCTGATTATTATAACAAAATCTGAGATATTTAGAATACGAGGGATGAATGGGAATATGGAGATAAGCCTCGGAAAGGTCAATTGACGTAAGCCAGTCTCCTTCTCTAATGCCCTGTAAAATCGACTGCAGAGTCTGCATTTTGAATTTATGGCATACAATGAAACGATTTAACCTCTTAAGATCTAAAATGGGTCTCCATCCCCCGGAATGTTTAGGCACCAAGAATAAAAGTGAATAGAAACCCCTTCCCTCTTGGGAGAGGGGTACAGGTTGAATAGCCCTAATATCAGAGAGATGTTTGATGGCAGAAGTCATAAGAGCCCGTTTAGTAGGATTCCTAGAAATGGGTGAAACCCTGAAATGTTCGGGGGGAGGAGAAAGAAACTGCAGGGTCAAGCCAAAGCGCACTGAATCTATAACCCAAGTATCAGAGGTGGATTCCTCCCACTTGTCTGCAAAATGCCTGAGACGGCCGCCTATAGAAAGAAAACCTGCAACGCTACCTGGGCCGGCGGGCTGTTCTACTCCCGGAACCCCTGAAGGACCTTCTGTAGCTGCCCCCTCTCTTGCCTCTGTCTCCCGAGGCGCCCCGGTCCTGGTAGGACGGCGAAAATGAGGGAGAGCCCTGAAATCTAGGAGAGAATGATGACTGGAAGGAGGGATGAAAGGAGCCCCTCCGAAAGGACTGGGAACTCCTGGCTTCCTGCCTACGAAAAAGTGAAGGCAGAAACTTTTTCTTATTTCGGGTCTCCAGGAGTAATGGCTCCAGAGCGGGCCCGAATAATTTCCCTTTTACTATGGGGGCTGAAGCCAACTTAGACTTATTTTTAATATCAGCCTGCCAGTGTCGAAGCCAAAGCAATCGTCTGGCAGAAACATGGGAAGAAATAGCTCGGGATGAGAATTTAACCGAATGAAAGGTAGCGTCGGCTGCAAATTCCGCCGCTGCCGTGATCTTTGCAATATCTTGATGGGCTCTGGTATCAGCTGGGGAAATGTGTTGCTTCAACTGTCTGAGCCACCTGATGGAGGATCGGGTGAAAAAGGAAGCGGCCGTAGCCGACCGGATAGCCCAGGCATCAGCAGTGTGAGCCCGCCGGAGCGCCATCTCCGCTCGCTTATCCTCCGGCTTCAGTGCCTCTATTGCATCGGTAGGATTGGAAGAAGAAGCAAGCCTTATAATTGGATCATCTACTTCCGAGGTATCTAACATAGCTGAGAAATCTGAATCCAGGGTAAACAACCTCTTGTCCTGACTAGAAGGGGCCGGAGAAGGACCCACCGAGGCCAACTGCTTTGCTACCAGATCTGAGAAGATTGGGGGGGCCGGAATAATGTCTGCTGCCACTGTCGGCTGTCTAAACATAAGGTCATCAGGACCTTCTGGACTCGATGGAGGGGGTTCAGAAGGAGGCTGAGAGGCCAGACCTGAAATGTTCTTTGCCTTAAATAGCAAGAACTTAAATAAATGGGGTTTAAAAAGACCCACAACAGCCGGTTGTTCAGGAGAAAGACCCTCATCTTCCGACATTTCTCCCTCCATTAGGTCCCCCTCCAGAAATGGTTCTGAATACTGTAAGGAACCTCTGTCAGAACCTTCGTACTCTCCGAACGGTTCAAGGCCCACTCCCTCTTCTTCTTGGGTATCCTCCCCCTCTGGGAATGGAACATCCATGTGAGGAGGTACCTGACCATGCTGTGACGCTGGTGCAGAAAGAGATCTCCCGGATAAAGACTCAGCCTCGGGAGTCCTCCCTCGGGAATCCGGTCTAGCGAGCTGCTGCATTCCTTCAGCTATACCTTGACGGATGGCAGACTGCATCCATTCTCTGATGTTCTCAGGTACAATAATTGGAGCAGGATCCTCAGAGCGTAGACCTGCAGCGGTTGGCGTAAATGTCGCCTCTGGTACATGGGAAGGCTGGCGGCCTCGGGAAGTACTGCCACTAGAGGAAGATGGTTGGCTCGGCAGGGGGGGGGGGTAGAAGGGAAGGCAGATGTTATAGAGTGAGACTCTTTAGCTCGCTTGCTAAACTCCCTTTCTAGGGCCTTATGACATCGTAAGGCATCTCTTTGAGAAGCACTGGAAGAATCCTTGTCCCTTCTGCGAAGGTAGTGCGTCTTAGACTTGGCCTTCAGAGAAGAGCCAGTAGGATTAGCCTCTGCCATGGTATTGAAAGAAAAATGGCGGTTGGCACGCCTAGGAGTTCGGCCTACAAACGTAAACCGGTTTTCCTAAAATTGGGTCACGTCCCCCTTTTTGAAATAATTTTAATTTAAAAAAAAACAAAAAACAAAAAAACCTTATGCAATAAAAAAACAGAAAACAATTCTAAATATATACACTAGCTATTAAATACCCAAAAAAGGGGTTAGGTTCAAGTAAGGAAAACCAAATAGCCCCAAAAGGTACTGCAAATAATAATAGTAATAATAATAATTCCAAATAGACCAAATGAACGCTGAGGCCAAGCAAGTGTGAAAAGGCAAGATAAGAAAAAAGAGATAGGCATCTATAGGCAGCCCCCCAACAACATGGAGAGTACGTGCCTGCGCTTCTGAACTAGCTGCGAGTCAAGGAATAAAGCCAACAATATTAACACTAAGAGAGACAGCAGGGCACAGGACCACAGTGCTCTCACAGTAAAAATAAAGGCTCCACGCGGCCTGACGGTCCCGCTAAGGGCCTACAAAAGACCTCACAGCTCACTCTCAAAGTAAAGGGAAAAAAGGCCTTACTTGTTAGGAAAACAAAATGGCGCCGGCCACGAGGCGTGCCCAAAATGGCCGCCTGGCTCAGAACGCACAGCTCAGAAGTGCACCAGCCCACCGCAACTTCAAAAAAAAAGAAGGAAAGAGCTGGGAGAGGAAGCGCTGCTTCCTCTGAGGCGTTCTAGGGGGGAAGACGCAATTTGCGCTTTTAAAATACAGCGCAGGGCCAAGCGGCTGAGCCCAGCACGCTTGGAACGGCAGAGGATAGATTAGAAGGGGTGGGGGGGGACAAAGGCTCCAACCCCTAACTTCCCTCCTGGGAGCGAAATCGCTCCACCAACTAAATTTGGGATCGCACTAGCCTTGCAGGGAGAGGAAAGAAAAATGAATCAAACCTGATCCAACTTTCATCGATCACCTGAAACGGCCAAGAAATCAGAAAAAGCTGCCTGCTTCTCGAAGACTGAGCTAAAACTGGGAGGAACGCATGGAGGAGCCACGTGGAGGAGGAGGGCGTTCCTCAATTTCAGCTCAGCCTGTGAGAAGTGAAGACTGAAGCACCTCCCACTCTCTGGAT
Source organism: Hydrophis major (assembly GCA_033807585.1). NCBI lineage: Eukaryota > Metazoa > Chordata > Lepidosauria > Squamata > Elapidae > Hydrophis > Hydrophis major. The sequence continues at coordinate 149,597,122 of CM066329.1, read as the reverse complement.
GCTCGCAGCAGTTCTACGGAGAATTGCAGTGACATATGCTATGGCATATGATAGTTAACATCCCAGTGGCACAAGCTAAATGACATATTGACAGGAAAGCACTCCAGACAGCTGCTTTGTCAATCCCTGGCTCTTCTGGATGAACTGTATATATGCATTACATTATTGTGCAAAAATATTGCAAAGCTTTGAGGTCAGAGGATTCTAGATACAAATGGAAAAAGTATGATTTATGAAGTTAAGAGTGTATGGTTTATATTCATAATGAATCTTCAAGGTACTTTTATAATAAAGCTAATTGGATCAATTTACTTTTAAAATATGACAATTTATTGTAAAACTTGGTATTACTTTAGGTGCCCAAACCCTTCTGTGCACCATTGGGGCAATGAACTGCTTAGAATGTTAACAACCGGTTCGAGCGTATAGGTGCGAACTGGTAGAATCCCACCCCTGATCATATATATATTTTGCATGGCTTTCCTTTCTTCCTATTGATTTAAAGTGAATTTTTGTTGTATACAAGAAGCTGTATAATGTGGACGCTCATGTGGTACCGTAAATTCTTCCATAGGTCTTACTCTTTCCCTAGATAGATTAAAATAGTGTTTTAATTATAAGGATGATTATTAAAAAACAATCAAATAGAACAAATAACAGCAGAGCTTTTTAACATCAATTTCAGGAAAAATAAGTCTGTTGAATTTCTGTGGAACATTACTCTGCCACCCTTATATCAATTGTTCAGAGATAATTGTTTAGTCATAGCCCTTAAGGCAAGGATCTTGAAACTTGACAAATTTAAGACTTGTGGACTTCAACTCCCAGAATTCCTGAGCTAACATGACTGGAGGAGAAATTCTGGGAGTTGAAGTCCACAAGTCTTAAAGATGTCAAGTTTGAAGACCCATGCCTTAAGGCCTTGGTCAATATTTTTTTATCTCTGCTTCTTATGAGCTAAACATTTTCCCCCCAAATGTATTTGTTCTGTGGTCTCCAATAGGTAGAATAGGTGTTATTTTCTATGAATTTGTCTAGTTCTCATTCAAAGTTTGTCAATTTGGTATTATTGTGTTACCATATATAAAAGAGAACATCATAATTTAACTATGCAATATAAGAACTTTTATTGTATAGGATCCACCTGACTGTAGTAGGATTATTCAAGAGAAAAAACTTTCTGTACCCACTTTTTTTACATTCTTTAAAAATATTTCATTCTCTTTCCATTTTTTGCCTTTACACAACAATGCCTTTATAAATTCTCCAAAATCATGAGTGGACAAAGTGATATAATTGAAAAGGATAGAAAACAATTTTCCTACCTTTTATTTCAATCCTGGAGATTTAAGGCTGAGAATGAGAGATGGCAGTGTCCACTCCTATTCTTCAACTTCCCCCGCAAAGAGCCCAAATCTGACTACTAGTTTTTAATGCCAGAATAGCTTTTTTTTTCATTTGGGGGGAGAAGAGTTAAGAGTTAAAAGGTTATGTCTCAGAAGCTGTCTGCTTGCATGTCCACCTTTAATTTCAGGGAAAAAGAAAAAGAAAGCAGGCATTTCACCATCACATGTTGTTGATGGGATCTAGATAGATGCAAATTGGATGCCAGGGATTACCCGTGATTAAGATTAGATTACAACCCCCTGTTTTTGACACTGGACTTTGTTATTGGATTATCCCTGGACTAAAAACTGACTGATCTTACCTGTGAATGACTTTGGACTGCCTATTTTTGAACTTTGCTTTAATGTTTCTGGAAGTAAAAACCTACATTTACTGTACATGTATCTGTGTGCTGTGTGTGTATTATCCAAACACTTCTCTCACTACGTCTCCCTTTATGTGCTCATTCTCCTAACGGGGAATTACCTCAACACTGTGCTTCATTGTTTCAATCAGTTGACTCCATTCCCTTAGCATTCTGGATGGGCTAAAATTATCCCTTTGCATCTAGTTTTTTTTTTTTTTTACAAAAATACGTTTATTAAAACACATGACTTCTGTTTAAAGAAAGATAGATTTAAGGATTTTTCAGGATGTGAAATAGCATGCCAACAAAAGCAGGAAAAAAGTACAATATTGGGAGTACAGTTCTGGGGAAAAGAACTAGAACATTAATCTAATACTGTAAATAAAATAAAGTAATAAAAAATAAGTGAGTGAACAAACCTCCGTACATGTTGGTATAATGAAATTATGTTAAATAATTATATTAAATATATAAATAATAAAGAAATTATATTAAAGAGAGGGAGAACAGATACAGCAAGAACAATCAGTGGATATAAAATGACAGTAGAATCAAGCGGATTTGGCTAAATTTCCTTTGGAAATGACATAGCATCTGTTTTTTTTTAATGCTGAGTCAAGAGCTGTCATCTCAATCTTTCCGATCTGCGGTAGGTGTGAGAAGATCCTGATAAATCAGTTTGTGCAAGTTATTGCTCTTTTGAACCAGCTTAAAACAATATGTACCTTCATTCAGGTATATGGATATATTCTTAGCAGAGTGTCTCTTTATGCCTTTTCCTTTTTTGGGGTGGTTTATCAAATATAAAACAATTTTTCTTCCTTTCCTTCACTTCTACCTCAAGCTTGATAACATCCCGATTTCTTTAAATCATCTATAATATGGGAACAGTATTGGCTGCAAGAAATCTCACACTTTGATCCTATTAAACCGGATTCTTGTAAAGGAGTGTTAGTTCCAAATGTTTTCCCATAGAATAATTTGTGGAAGACTGACATACTTTGTCAGGCATTTGGTTCCTGGAACAGGCATTCATTCATGAAAAAAATGTTATATTCTGACCATTATATTTCCCAGCATTTAAGGGTGGTTGGCTTGTGAGTATTATTTAGTTGCTAGCTAGACTGTAACTCAAATGTCATGTTTTTTCTTGGTTTAAATGGTATGATTTCAACTTAAGTTGAAGTTCTTAGAATATATGCCATGCATTACTGTTTCTCATATCACGTTTATTAAAGGGTCTTGGCTGTGAATGTGCCTCCGATTAATTTTTCTCCCCTAATGAGTAGATAGACAAATTGACCTAAAAGTGGTTCCTGCCTGAACCAAGAGGCCATGCAAGTCAAAGCACCCAATAAATAGACATCACAAACATGCCTCCGCAGTTCCATGCATGACATACTGTGAAATAAGTGGTCCAAGAGTCTTCCTCTGTGCATAGAGAGTTGACCCAGGGCCTTGCTCTGTATTCACAAGTACTCTACATACAAGGAAGATTGGGACTCCCACAGCTATTTTATTTATTTAAATATTATATATTTTGATGTATCTCAATAAGCATACACAACAACAGAGTGGCTACAACTGTACAGGCACTACCCCGATACTCATTTTGTATGACAATTATTGCCAATATTTGCTAAAGAGACTTTTGAATTTCACCCAGTTAAAATCCCCTATCATAGCCCTTACAGCAATGCATGGTATAGTCTTACAAACAAAAGCACAGCATATATGTTTTCTGGAATTACAATTAGGCATGCTGTTGGAACAGTAAGATTTAAAATAACGGGAGTCGTTCCCAGCTCCAGGATGGGAGAAGAATATGGACAAGTGAGCTCAGAAACTTGCTTCTGGTATCTAATAACTGTTGAGTAAATGCATTGTAGACATGGTTGATATATAGATCATTTAGAATTGTTCTCCTTTCTTGATTGGCAGAAATTTTAATTTAATTTTTTTAGACAAATGTTCCATAATGACTAAAAAAGGGATGCTGCAATTCATAGAACATTTCAATGGCAAGACCTTGTGGTGATGAAGATGGATATTGGAATGTCCTGACATTGTGTCTGAAGTATGACTGAAGTTACATAGTACTTAGATGTTCCCCTCCCTCAATACTATGGTGTGAAGCATTTCTTCTTTGCCATAGTGATTCAGAATTGAGTCAAGAGGTGGAGAATGTTTGCTTTAATTCATCAATAAATATCAGCTCTGCCTCTTTCACTGTCTTAGACTAATGCGTATAGATTTTGCCACACCCTCATTGCTTTCATTTGAGTCTGCTTCCTTCCTTCACTTCATTCACTTCCTTCAGTCAATGTTGAACACTGTGACTGTTTTTGAAACACATGGAAGTATTTTTTTTAAAAAAAATTTGTTCATCCCATCATAAATAGCTCAAGGCAGTGAACATTTTTAATACTCTCTCCTCCTCCTATTTTCACCACAACAACAACCCTGTGAGGTGAGTTGGGCTAAGAAAGAGAGTAATCGTCCCAAAGTCATCAAGCTGGCTTTTATGCCTAAGGTGGGACTAGAACTCACAGCCTTCTGGTTTCTAGACTGGTGCCTTAATCATATACCAAACTGGCTATATAGAGAGATGTTTAATAGAATGCCAATGGTAGTAAGAAACCCAGAGATTTTTCAGCTTCCTTCTCAGCAAAAATATTTGTTAAATCCAAGTGTGGATAGATAACAATTAAAGGAAAATTGTAGCGATCTGCTCAGTACTAGCTTGAGAAGAACTGTGACATAAGAGAATGAACGTTATCTCATTTTTTTAATATTTATTTTTGTGGAAAAAGTAGCACCTAAAGCTTAATTAGTTGCTGAGGCATGCATGTGTAAGAAATTCCCCCCTCCTGCTGCATAATGTGAACATTGGCCTGTGCCACTAGGTCAGGAAGGGATGGCAGGTTGCAGACCCTGATAGTTAAAGAAATCTGACTGGTAGTGTCTAGGAAGACAGCCTTCTCTGCTATTGCAATAATCTGTCCCTGGAGGTGAGGTAAGCCACTAATCTTCTGGCTTTCTGAAAAAGAGTTGAAACATAGTTTAGGGGTCTTGAATGGGGAGCCCAAAGGAGCATGGAGTTGTGGGACTGGTTGGTGCCGGAAAAATCTTCCCTTCAGATTTTTAAATAACTTTTCACTAATTTTTCACAGTTTTATTATTTGTAAGGGCCTGCCTCAATTAATCACCTCAGGAAAGCATGACTCTTGAAGCAGGTAGTTATCAAAATTTACTGAGAGATAGTGATTGTAGAGAACTCAGGCAGAATCTAAAATTTCCATGCAAAGTGTTAATTCTTCCCATTTCAAAACCTCACCCCCCTCTACCAGTCCACTGTTATGCCTCTATATTATTTTGAGAACTCCGAGTAGTTAGCTTGATAGCAGGTCATACCCAGGAAGCAATGACCTTGGTGTCAGGCTGGAACCGGGTGGGAGGACCCCAATAGTCTTCTCCCCCTTCCTCCATCAGAATGGCAATGCCCTACAGGGTACTTGACACTATTCTTGATTCTTTTTAAATTTTTAATTCCAACATTTACATTTTATATATTTTGATTTTTTATTGTAAACTGCCCAATCCCACTTTGAAGAAGATGGGTGGTTCAGAAATGCAAAAATAAGTAAATAATAAAGCTTAATAAAAAATGACTTAAAATCATAGTGTTTCCATTGTAACTCAATTCAAAAGCTGGTAACAATAGGCCTTTATCAGTCAGAATCACCTACTTGTTCCAACATCTAACGACATGTCTCTTAATTCCAGTTGATAGAGAACATGGATTGGAAAAAGTGTTGTAATGTCTTGCCTCCATTACTTCTTACTTTGTCCATCACTAAAATAGCTATGATGTCTCATTTCTGGAATTCACTCGCCAAACGAACTCATGTAGCATATTTTATGTTACCCATTAGGAATCAGCAAAAACATTTTTTTTAAATTTCTCTAGACTTTTTATTAACTATTTGGATATCTTAATTACTATAAATGCCAAGTGGTTCTTGTACTTGTCATCTGGCTGATCAGTTTTATTATTTCGTTACTTTTAATGATATTAATGGAAACCATCTTGGAATAATTTTGATGAAAACATCTATAAAAATATAATTATTCCTTCTGCAGCAAAGACATTTTTCTAATGGGGCAGCTGCAGCAATAGGAAGCAAAAGAAATAGGCAAAAATTACTTGGAAGAGTGCAATTATCTCCCTCGTGGTAGATTATTTCTCTCTTGCCCTTTTTGGGGTGGGTTGTATATCTCTACTATGTTGAGTCCTCTGGTGTCCCATTTTTTGTGCTTGGCATTTTCATGGTGGTGACGTTTCTTTAATAAATTAAGAAATAATAAGCACTTTCAAACAGAAAATAAGATTGGTTAGAAATAAGAGTCCTCTAAATGGAGCAAGTTCTGCTTTTTTGAGTCATTAGGAATTATAAAAAAGAAATAGATAAGACAATTGCAGTAGATAGGGAATAGGGAATATAGATAGTAATTGAACTTGGCTTTAGCTTTCTTCTCACTTAGGAATCATGTTTTCTGTTTTATTTCAATCTTTACATTATACAGGGTAGGCAGAAGGAAAAATGGAATATCTCTTGCTTCATATTAAGAACATCCAGGATGAAGAAAGATGTAAATAAGAACATCTTAACATTTCTTAGTGCTGATTTCATGGATTAAGCATCTGACTTTTATTATCCTGATGACCATCCATTTTCAACCTGTTTATATAACATACTATTTTAAACCAATGTTTATGGTACAATGTTCAAAAAGGGGTTTTTTATTCATTTTTCTTTGGATGCCAAAATGTAGTTCTAAATTACCTGAGAGTGTGTTTTTTATGCAGCCAACTTAAGACCCCTTATACGTTGCTTTTAATACTTAACTATATTGGAAGGAAGAGGTTTCTGTCAGCCTTTGGGACTCTCTAGGAAGCGGGGAATAACTTTTATATTTATATACATTGGAGTTTTGGGCAACATTTCCACACGGCAAAGCAATATTTAAATCCAGAAGGCAAACTGGGATCTAGGTTAGAAGAATCAGGATATATTTGTAAGGAAAGTCAAGCAACTGAGTGGTAATATTGCCATTATGGAATCAAGCTGGTTGGAGGTGGACTTTCATATTTTTGAGGGAGGAATGAATTTAATTTGCATTTACCCATTTCTTTTCCAGTCTCTGTTTGCTGCTGTTTCTTCATATTGTTTCTATTCCTGTCGGAGCTTACTGGATTCATAGCCACTGAAATGTAAGTACAAACCGTTTTTCTTGTCACTTTTCATTTTCAAAATGTATATTAACTTTTCTTATCTGTGGTAAGGTTTTGTGTGGAAAGACACTGCCTACACATAATACAGGTAGTTGTCAACTTCCAACAGTTTGTTTAGTGACCATTCAGAATTACAACGGCACTGAAAAAAGTGACTTATGACCATTTTTTACACTTATGACCGTTGCAGTATCCCCATGGTCACATGATTTACATTTGGATGCTTGACAATTGGTTCATATTTACGATGGGTCGCAGTGTCCCTGGGTCATGTGATCTCCTTTAGTGACCTTCTGGCAAGCAAAGTCAATGGGAAAGTCAAATTCACTGAAAAACGGTGTTACTAATTTACTAATTTAACAACTGCTGTGATTCACTGAACAAATGTGGTGAGAAAGATTGTAAAACGGGGTAAACCTCACTTAACAAATTTCTCATTTAGCAACATAAATTTTGGGCTTTATTGTGGTCGTAAGTTGAGGACTACCTGTATATGTGTGTTTCTGAAAACCTGCATCTAAATACTGAGTCTTATCTGCCTTTATCCTGACACCAAAACATTTCCCCCTCTCCACTTACTCCCTTTCCAGCCTCCTGATCAGCTTTCCTGACTACCTTCTTTCAATCAACAAACAGATTTAATTTTAGCCTTGCGCTTTTGGATTAACCCAATTAACTATAAGGGCAAACCAGAATTCCTACGAAAGGCACTCTTACCACAGTGAAGAAAGCTTGATGTACTGGAGCTTCTCTTGCTGTTCTTGAGGTACAGCAGAGCAAGATAACAGCTGCTTTGCAGACATTGGCCTGAACAAGCTAAACAACATCCCAGAGTTTAATCAGTTTCGTAGGGAGTGGAAGAACTAAGAATGACAAAGTGGGAATCAAAAGAGTCTCAAAGTGTCATATACTTGACATAGTGCAGGTGTCATATACTTGACATAGTGCAGGTGTTCTCCAGATTCCTGTTTGGGGAAAAATCAGAGAAAAAAATATTATTGTGACTGGCCAGATAAAGCCCACCTTGAGAGGGTGGCTAATGCTTTGATTCAGTCGTGCCCATGTGACTTTTCCTCTCATGATTATATAAGTTTGATAAATATATTTTAAATCCTGGAGGCATGGTTCTATTCTCTTTTACATATGCACATTTGCATGTGCGTGTGCACATACACACGCACACAGATTCCCATATTCTATCGTAATTGATCTTTACAATATTTACAAATACAGCTTTGATGTAACTATATTCAGGACTTGAGGATTCTGTTGTTAGTTAATTTCTAGAGATAGTAGTTAAATTGTGCTGGTGGAGTCTGGCAGAATCTGGGAACAAGCAGAACTACACTGTACTTTTTATAGTGACATATTGCAAATCCACAAGTATTTTTCCTGTGTCTGGTTGGTGTCAAAGGTGGTATTCAGCAGGTTCTGACCAGTTCTGGACAGCCGGTAGCAGAAATTTTGAGTAGTTTGGAGAACCAGCAAATACCACCTCTGACTGGAGATTTTACAGTATCTTTCCCCTGCCACATCCACCAAGCCACGCCCACAAAACCGGTAGTAAAAAAAATTGAATCCCACCACTGGCTAACTTGTGTTGCACTTGAATTAAGATCACCAAGAAACATTTAGGCTATAGACTTGAATAGAAAGTTAAAAAATATTTCAGAAGAAGGCAATGGGAAATCACTTCCGTATTGTTGCCATAAAGCAATGTGGATATGTTGACATAAAACTTGAGGTTTACTTTACATGAAATGTAATGATAGGGTTTTATTCCAAATGCTTCAATAACCCAGTGTCAGCCTTTTTCTTTCTGCATTGATGATCAGTGGGTAGTAAATTTGGGTGTATGTTGGAGTTTGAAAATGAGGAGTCAAATCAGCCTCTTTGGAGGTTCCACAAAGCAAAATGAGATCTCTACTAAATGATTCAAACCACCTATAAAGAGTTAAAGCTACAAGGTAATTAATGACAGTGCCCAGCTCTGAGTTATGCATAAGAAAAGAAAGGACCTCTTTTAATTGACGGTAATGAAAGTAACCGAAACATATGTGAATTCCTCACATGCTTAACTGATAATTTGAGCATTATGTTATATAATTGGAAAAAGTATATTTTATTTAATGATAGTATATATTTTAATTTGTAATGTTCCAAAGCTTAACATATAATTTTCGTATAGGGTAATTACATTTTATACTTAAAACAATTCCTATTTTACACATACACAGAGAGAAAGAAGAGAGAGAGAAAGAGACAGACAGACAGATATTGTAGCTTCACTACCAATAGTGCACCAGTTTTGACAAAGTGAAGAGCATATGAGAGTACAACGTGGAATTTATCAACAAGAGGGAGAGAAGGATTATCCATTTCCACTGTACATATGTATGTTTTTATGTACTGGTAATTATTGGTATAAATTCCTTGAAAAAGGCCACATACAAGTATAAAAATAGTTCGAATGCAAAAGTGTAGAAGTGCATACCACAATCTCTCAATTTTTTTCTATTGGTGGAATTTTAGAAACATTTTTTATAAGATACAGGTAGTCCTCAACTTACATCACAGCAGTTGCCAGGCTCCCCAATTATGATCATGTGACAGTGCAGTTGATTTGACAATCGTAACTTTGAAGAGGGTCATAAATCACCTTTTTAAGTGCTGTTTTAACTTGGAACCATTCAGTGCTGTCTTAAACAATCATTGTACATTGAACAAATTGAGGGCTACCTGTATAAAATAGCCATTATTGGGTAATAAGCAATCATTCAGCAATAAGATATGAGCTGTTCCTATCCTTAGAAAGTAAGACTATGTTGAAACAGCTTTCTCAGTTACTTGATTTTGACTATAATGAGTATAGTATGTCACCTGTTTGATCAAGTTCAGCATTCTTGAAGTTGTGGATTCACTAATCAGAGGATTCAAACTTCCTTATTGGCATGTTATCTTAGATTTCTACTTCCCCACTTTCTCTCGATACTTCATCTTAGTATAAATATCAATCCGTCTAGCCAGTCTCTGCAATTGGAAAGTGCTATCAGGCTCCAGATTTTTTCTCTCACTATAGACGAACAAATATAGCAACATAGGGAAATTAGCTCCGTTATTTTTAAGACTGAGTGAGACATTCAGGGAATAAAATTACCCCTTCTGGATTCAAGTGATAAAGTTAAATATAAAATAGCATTTGTTTTTCCCTTGAGAGAAAATAAAATAAGAGGATGTTGTATTTCAGTATTTCAAAGGTATAAATAGTCTTGTTGGCAAAGACAACTATTTTGCTGTATTATTAATTTAGTATTGCTAAATTTGGATAATTAAGAAAGCCTGTGATGGCAAAATGTCAAGCTACAGCTTGGAACTATTTGATTTTGGAAAAATAAGGATCAGACCAAAATATTGCTAGATCAAGAAAAATTGGCATAGGATATGCATAGTTTATGACAAAAATGAATTTTCCAGTTAGCAAAGTATAAAAAATGTACATTTTTTCATTCCAACTACTTGCAGCGATCTTGTGGAAAAAATAGTGTTCATATTCATTTTTCCCTCCCTACTTTATGTGTAAAGCCCTAATGGTTGTAAGCACATTTCCTGATTACCCAGTAAGGGGTGTGCTATATTGTTGTTTACAGAAGATAATAGTAAATCACTGACATATTTATGTTACGGTAAGACAGACAATTTTCACCAATCTGGTACGATACAGTAAGGTTTAAAACTTCCACCTTTTAGAAGTTTTAATTTTGTTTTTCTTACTTCACTGTGTTGATCACACTGTGGTTTTAGAATTGCTCTCCAAATTGTTGCTATAAACTAAATTGCTTTGGATATATGGCAACATTTTGAATTGGCTTGTCACTTTATGTTCCTCTTAAGCTTTGAATTCAGCTGCACACCTTAAATGAATAAAATAAATAAATAAAATAAAGGCTGTTTCTTGGGATGTTCCTATTGAAATAAATTATTTGAAACTGTTTGATAAAATAAAAGCATTGAGTAATTTCTCCAGTCAGTAGCAAATGAACTTCCTCCTTCAAGTTCTCTTTCCACAAAGCAAAAATCAGCTTTAATTAGTGACACTTAAGATGAACAAATCAAGCCTGGGTTATTAATTACTCACTGGCATCCGGCCTAGATCATGATTAACTCATGGTGCTAATCATGACACATAATTCTTTGGGTATTAAGCATGGGTGACTTTCCCTTGAAAAGAGCATTTGAATGAATAGATTGTGAGAGGATCCTGCTTCTGTTGGGATTTGATGATGGCTGAAATAAATACAGGAAACTTTGCCTGCGTTTTCTGATTTTCAAAGGCATCTTCTTCTTTCAGATTTATTTGCATTTGTTTTGATATTTTGGGAATTACAGTTCTTACAAGATTTTTTATAAGATTTTTCTTAAATAATTCTTATATTTGTGTCTGACTGACCTTATCTTCAGACTTTTCAGTGCTCCTCTTTCCAGAGAACTGTAGTATTCCTCTGGGCGAGGAATATATATATTGACATTCTAAAATATATTTAGTACAATGTACTACATCATGTGGCATTTCAAAAAGATATTATTTTGATAATATTTTAATCCTGCTCTCAGTGTGAATCCTGCTGGATCCCTGATGCTGGCTATTTGCATTGATAGGAAAAAATATATCTTGCTTCATACTTCATACAGAGGAGGGGAAACAAGCCTCCCTATCTCTAAACAATGATCTTAGTTGACACTAGCTATTACACAATCTTTTTTCCCCAAATGAAATATAAAATAACACTGCTTTGTAGTTAAGGGTGGAGCTATGTAATTATTATCATACGTAGTCTGCCTTTAAGTTTGGTAAGGAAAGAGGAAGCATTTCCTGATGTAAAACTTCCTGTAAATGTATTGTCCCAGGCCTGATGAAAACACAGCAGTTCTTTATCTCTTAATCAGTAATTTCTTCCTTAACAATAACACCTGAGGAAGCATCACATTTCTGGTGCAGGTTTCCCTAAGTAAATGACAGCTTAAATAGACACTTTATAAGCCATTAAATTATCAGCAGATTCCTGTTTGGTTAACTTTGCATCTGTCTGAAATGTTGGTGTCAGGAATTTGGGACAAGTATTTTTTCCAAAACGAATGTGTTTTTTCCTTACATTTTCTGTCTGGTTGAATCAATCCACTGATTGGTGAACATGTACTTTTGGGTGCAGTAATTTGCTCATCTCTGGTATGTAGTGCTTTGGGGTATTCTGATGATGAACCAATAAGTTGATGGCTGGGGAGCATAACAAGGCACCCCTGTTCATGGCAGTTGCTCAAGGGCGCTGTGTGTCCAGTCTGACAATGTCTCAGATTTTCTCTTTGACGCAGGCAGACACTTTAGCCGGGAGTTGTACTTTATTGCTATTATTATTTTTCTAATGGCCTCTGAAAGCTAAAAGAAGAATGGTAGTGATTTTAAATGTATCACTTAGATCAGTGGCACCAGACCTTTTGGGCGCCAGGGACCGGTTCCATGGAGAGAGATTTTTTGCCAGCTCATAGGGGGCATGGATTCGTGTGCTGCCTGCATCCTGTCGATGGGGTTCGCTTGTTTGCACTATCCGGTTTGTGGCTTGCACACAGGGGTTAGAGATCAGGGGTTAGAGATCCCCGACTTAGACACTTAACATGTCATTTGTAAGGTTATTTTCTTTTAAAAAGGGAAAATTTATTCGGGCAGGTTCCAGGAATGCAATCTTGGATGTTGGAGGAAGCAGCCAATAAATGACCTGGGGCTGGAGTTGCCCACCACTGCACTTATGCGTTGCTGCATGCCTACACGTGAAGGGGTTGATAAGTGTAAGTTGCAGGTGGTTGTGGACGGGGCATACCTCCTGAATACCAACTGTGCATTGTGGGGAGATGTGTGCCCTGAATGCTGATTGGTTTATCTAACTTCCTCTACTGTGTTTTTAATGTTTGAGTGCCCCCTAGCCAGAATGTTAACATTTGCAGAAATATAAATGGAACAACTATGCAACCATCTCCAAATGACAGGCGCAAAAATTCCCTGACATGTGGTGTCGAAGAAGTCTGCTCAATCCTTGAAGCTTCCTTCTTTATAATTGTCCAGCATATCTTTTAAGGCTGGAATGAATGTAGAGCATTTGAAATTTATTCTTGGACAGTTAAGGTGTTACTGGATTAGCTTATTGCATATTCCTTCAGGAAACCACATTATTTTATTGATATTCAGACTGAGAGGTTAAATGATATCTTAAGTGTAATGTATTCAAATTTCTATAATTTCTTTCTTTGGGGTACTTTTGGGATAAAATGAAATAACGACGTCCTTTCAATTCTCCCCTCCCCTCTTTTTTATCCCTTCTCCTTGAGATGAAATGTCACAACTCTGCTTCTCCTTTTGCTGGAGAAATAGGAAAATGAAATCTGATTAAAATTTCAAAAAGCTCACATCATTATCCTTCAGAGCTCTGGTTTTTTATTTATGTATAAAAAGAGCACATTAAGGCAAGCAAGAGAGATCTGACTCCAAGAACAAATAAAGGAAATGAGGTCAGTGTTCCATATTTGGATTTCTTTAAGGTTGACAGTCACAAACAGGTACCCTATTCCACTAAGTGAATGACTCAAGTGGTTGGAAAATTAAGCCACAAGTTAAATGCCTTTGGTATTTCCTGGGTAGGATTAGTGGTAGGTTGATGTACCTCAGACAACATTCATTGTAATTTTTAACGGCCTTCTCTACCTCATCTTGCTGATACATCATAAATCAAATAATTTCTTTTATAGGTAACCCAGATTTGTAACTGGTGGCTAGTATTATTTTAATGATCTAGCTGGTGATGTAATCATCATCCACCTTTTGACCTAATTAATAATACTCTGTAGAAATGATGTTGAACTTTTCCATATATTCTCCAATTGAGGAGGAATGAAGTGATCAGTCCAATTGATGCCACAAATAATATAGCAAGGATGTGGATACATTTACAGAGTTGCGAAATATTGCCAAAATAGTGCATTTTTTTATTATCAAGAAAAATCTTACAGCTCTGCAAGTTACATAATAGCAAATCATACTGTGTTTGCCCTATTGATTTTAAAACTTGAAGAAGTTGAGATAATGATGGCAGAATGTATTTAAGTATTTTAAGCAAATCATTTGGTACAATAATGCTTAAAGAGCTCAGATCAATAAAGTTGATTAAAATTCAGTTCAATGAAGATTGAAGAGTTAAGATACATATGGTTTCAAAATGTAGTATTTGGTGAATATATCTTGTTAAAAAATTATGTTACTGTCAGAATTGTAGAAAACAAAGCACAAGAAGAAAACACCTGGAAGAACAATTCATTTTAGGGCTAATTCTTCTACTTTGTTCAGCTAGAATTTTGTTTGTTCAGAACAGTTCACATTATATTTCATTTGAACTTTGTTCTTTGCTACATTCATAACTTCCCTTTGCACTTTCTACATGTATATACCAGTTTATAGAATGTGGGATTTTCTTGCTTTTTATCATAATAAATATTGGTGTGAGTCTGCATGGATAACAATTTTGCTATGCACAAAAGAAAGCTAATATGTAAGAAAGGTGTATCATGCATTCTCCTTAGAGCTGTTCGGAGCATCCAAAGAGTGGGTGGTGCTTCAGTCTCTGCAGTTATAGGCTGAGCTTAATTTTGAGGAACGCTCCTTCCACCGTCACGTGGCTCCAGCGTAGCATTCCCCAGTTTTGGTCAGCCTCGTGTGAGACTAGGCAGTGACTTGTGTTTTTTCCTTGGCCGTTGCAAGAATTCCTCCAATCTCCAATGTCCGAGCCCTTTAGGACATAGCCAAAATTACAGCCGCAGCTGAGTTCTCGGCCGACGCTACCCTCCACTCTGCTAAATTTTCAACCAGAGCTATTTCCTCCCATGTCTCTGCTCGCCGTTTGCTTTGGTTAAAGCATTGGCAGGCAGACCTGAAACATAAAGTCAAGTTGGCTTCCGTTCCTCTCGTGGGAAATAAGCTGTTTGGACCATCCTTGGATCCCCTTTTAGTGGAAGGGCGGAACAAGAAAAAATTTCTTCCTTCCCTTACCCGGAAGTCAGAGCCCAGGTCCATCCAGCCCTTTTGGAGAGTTCCCTTCATCCCCATTTCCAGGCCTCCTTCTCTCCAAAGTACCAAGGACCCCCTCTTCCGGTCGGGCCAGCCTCAAGACAGGACCGACCCCTCTGACAGAACCAGAAAGGGCGGTAGCTTCAAAAGGCCCTTTCAAGGCTCCGGTAGCCGGCCCTTCAGGAGTTCCAGATAGACCACAAGATTCGATCCCCACCTCCGAACCCTTCCGGTGCGTCTCCACTGTTACCTGGACGACATCCTCATCCTATCCCGTTCCCAAGCCCAAGCAATGAGAGACTCTCATATTACCCTGGCCACTCTTCAGGAACATGGGTTCCTTATCAATTGGAAGAAAAGCCAATTGTTCCCTTCCACCAGGATAAACCACCTGGGGACAGTAATTGACACTCTGAAAGGGAAGGTATTCCTTTTTTTTTGAAAAAGATTTTATTAATTTTCTACAAACAAACAAGACAAACAAAACATAAAAACATCAACTCTCATATGTACATCCAGTGTGTCAGTTGGTTCATCAGTTTTGTGCATTCATTCTGTAGTCTCAATTACAATTATGTTACATAACAACTCATTGTCAATCCAAACTTATATATCCTAATATCACTAAAAAAAGTTTTTGACTATATTTTTAATCATTCATTCTTTATGAGCTAACAATACTTTAAACCAGTTTACTCTATAACAAATCATATAATCATATCAAATCAATCCTAAAAAACCCTTTATAAATATAATGTCAAATAACAAAATAATAGCAAAATAAAGATATTCTTTACTGTCTAGCATTCCAAATATTCTATTATCGTATTTTATCATCTAGCCATTGATAAAAAAGATCCCAAATTTCATAAAATTGTTTATCCTCTTGCTCTCTAATTTCAAATGTCAATCTGCTCATCTCAGCACATTCCAATATTTTCTTAATAATTTCTTCCTGTCATGGTATTTTCTCATTCTTCCAATTTTTAGCAAATACAATCCTAGCCGCTGTTAATACATTTACAATCAGGTACTTCAAATCTTTACTATATATATCAGGTAAAATTCCCAATAAGAAGATCTCTGGTTTCAAGTCTATGTGTTTCTTTGTCATTTTTTCCAACCACATGCGAATTATAGTCCAATATTTTCTAGCGTCCTCACAAGTCCACCACATATGATAATACGAGCCGGGTATCTGATGACATTTCCAGCATTTTTCAGATTTGTTCTTAAACTTTCTTGCTATTCTTGTCGGGGGAAAGTGCCACCTGTAAAACATCTTATACAAGTTTTCTTTATATGCTGTTGACATTGTCATTTTATAATTTTGAGACCACAATTTCTGCCATTTCTCTAGATCAATCCCATATCCAAAATTCTTCCCCCAAACAATCATAGTTTCTTTAACTTGTTCTTCCTCTAATTTCATTCCCAGTAAATAACCATATAATTTTTTAATCACCTTCTCATCAGTACCCATCAAGATCTTATCTAAATCAGTCTGCTTATCATAGAATCCCTCCGTTTTAGAATCTTCATCATACCTTGAATGTATTTGCGCATATGAAAACCAATTCATCCTTATACCTTGTTCCTCTAAGTTTTGGATCGATTTAAGTTCACCCTTTTCATCCAAGAGTTCCCCATATTTAACTGTTTGTTCCTTCTTTTAAATTATAGGATAGGAAAATGCTTCAGTAGTCGATAACCAAACTGGAATTTTCAAATAACATTGTCTTTTTATCTTCTCTCAGTTTAACCACAAAGACTCCCGCATATAATGTCTTCTAAAATAACCCTGTGTTTTAGTTCCCCTATACCATAAAAAAGCATGCCAGCCCAACAGCAAATCATGCCCTTCTAATGTCAACAACCTATGCTTTCTTAATGTTATCCATTCTTTGACCCACATCAAATTTGCAGCTTGATAATACAATTCCCAATTAGGCAGGCCAAAACCTCCTCTAATTCTAGCGTCTTGCAAAAGCTTTAGCTTTATTCTCGCTTTTTTACCTTGCCATATAAACTTCAACATTATTTTATTTAAATCTTCAACATTATTTTATTTAAATCTTCAAAATAGTCTTTTCCAAGCCTAATTGGTATTGTTTGGAACAAAAATAAAATTCTAGGTAAAATATTGCAAGGTGCAAAGTGGCGAAGTGAGTGTGTGTGTGTGTGTCTGTCTGTCTGTCTCTGTGTGTGTGTGTGTGTGTGTGTGTGTGTGTGGTGTGTGTGTGTGTGTCTCTCTCTCCCTTCCTCGCACCAGCGCGCCTTCCTACTGCTACGCATTTGGGCTGCTTTGTGCTCCCCTCCCTCCCCGCCATCTTTTATTTTCTCCTTTCCAATGAACGGGAACGA
The DNA here is from genome assembly GCA_033807585.1 of Hydrophis major. Classification (NCBI taxonomy): domain Eukaryota; kingdom Metazoa; phylum Chordata; class Lepidosauria; order Squamata; family Elapidae; genus Hydrophis; species Hydrophis major. Next base: position 149,579,605 of record CM066329.1, on the reverse strand, counting down.
ACAAACCAGGATTAGCTTCAAGAGCCCCGAGGAGCAGCAGCGGCAGCAGCAGCACACAGCATCCTCAACTTGAAAGTTATTGCTGGGTAAAGGAGCTGCTCCTGGAGCTCGGCTCCTTTACCTTTACTTGCAAGAAGAGCGAGAGAAGGAGGTGAGGCACGGCCCGGCTCGGCTCTGCAAAAGGCTGCGCCTGCAATGCCGCCCCGGGCGCTGAGCGAGGCTGACTAGCGGCGCCCGGGCTGTTTGGGAGTGGGAAGCGGCTGTGCCCTAGCTGTGGGAAGAGGCGGCTCCCGGGCTGTTCGGGAGTGGGAAGTGGCTGTGCCCCTGGCTGTGGGAAGCGGCAGCGCCCGGGCTGTTCGGGAGTGGGAAGCGGCTGTGCCCCTGGCTGTGGGAAGCGGCTGTGCCCTGGCTGTGGGAAGCGGCGGCGCCCGGGCTGTTCGGGAGTGGGAAGTGGCTGTGCCCCTGGCTGTGGGAAGCGGTGGTGCCCGGGCTGTTCGGGAGTGGGAAGCGGCTGTGCCCCTGGCTGTGGGAAGCGGCTGTGCCCTGGCTGTGGGAAGCGGCTGTGCCCTGGCTGTGGGAAGCGGTGGCGCCCGGGCTATTCGGGAGTGGGAAGCGGCTGTGCCCCTGGCCAGCCAGGGGAATGGGGACCCTGCCTGATCCAGGGGCGGCAGCCACCCGGGCATCCTCCTCTCGGCTTTCGGCCAGCCGTTTGCAGGGCTCAGCGAGTCTGCGCCAGGAGTTGCCCCGCCGCTGCGCAGAAGCTGTCTGTGGAGTTGTCGGGGGATCCCAGGAGGAAAGCAAAGGGCGGGCTGGGCTCCAGCAAGGCTTTTCCTTCCCTTCAGACTGCAGTGCGAGCTGGGAAGGGAATTGCCAGCAACTCTCGGTCACCTCGGCCACGGCGTCCGCTTTGGGTTTCTCCCAGCGCATCATGCAGCCACGAAAGCGCGCGCGGGGGGAGCGGGGAGTTTCTCGAGCAGGCTGGAAGGAGGAGGTGTGCGCTGGGTGACTTCCCACACGGGGAGTCATCTTAAGTCACCTCCGCCGTTGCAAGAGCGGTCAGTATTCTCATTCACACTCTTTCTCACTCACTCTCTCTTTTTTTTTTTACAAAGCCCCCCCCCCGCACCCCTCTGGCAGCAGCAGGCGGAGAAAGCCCCGCTTCCCCCTGGCCTGTCTCGGGGAGAGGAAGCGAAGGGCCCCGTCTCAGCTCCCGTCCTTCTCAGATACCTCTGGGTTTTTTTCCCCCTTCCAACTGGACGATCACTTTGATGGCACGCGTGAGTTGGCTTCCCACTCTTTTTTTTAAACTCTCCTCCTCCTCCTCCTCCTCTCCTCTCCCCTTGTTGTCTGGTCTTCCCTAAGGAAACTCGAGGGCTCACACTTCCAGGTGTTTCTCCCTGTCTTTCTCCCTGTCAATGATCTTTTCTTCCCTTCCCTTCTCTCAGCCCCATCTTCCTTCACCTTTGTCACCAAAATCCTGAACAGATGAAGTTTGTACTTCTCAAGAAAGGTTGGATGTTCCTTTTGAGGAGGGAACCTAGTGTGACATCTGTATGTTGACCTACTACTGAGTCATGGCATGTGTGCACATGCCATGGAGGCATGAGGGAGAGCTGTGAAAGAGATGGTGGCTCTCCAAAACAGGATGTACATGCAGCACATACACATGCTTTTTTCTTGCAAGGGAGAGAGTGACTCTGTTTGGACATACAGATGATGAGGAGGAATCCAGTTTTGAAGGATTTTAACTCTTGTGTTTTAGCTTGGTTGCTGATTGAGCTAAGGTTTTTGTACTTTTAAAGTTATTGTTGATACCATATTGGTTTTGTTGGCTCTCTTTTCCACTTACAGAGCTAGTTTACTGTTTTTCTTTGAAATAAATATTCAAAAACATTTAACCTACTGATGCCTCAATTAATGTAATTTTATTGGTATCTATTTTTATTTTTGAAATTTACCAGTAGCTGCTGCATTTCCCACCCTCGACTTATACTCGAGTCAATAAGTTTTCCCAGTTTTTTGTGGTAAAATTGGGTGCCTCGGCTTATATTCGGGTCGACTTATACTCGAGTATATACGGTAAGCCTCTGACCATGTTTTGGGTATCATCTTCTTTAACATAACTTCATTCATGACTTCTAACAATGGGATACTCAATGATTCTTGAAATGTTTTATAGAATTCTGCTGGAAGCCCATCTGGACCCGGTGCTTTCCCATTGTTTTGTCTCTTAAATGCTTCATTTAATTCCATCATTGTTATATTGCTTTCTAACATTTCTTCAGTCTCTTTAGGTATCTTCGGTAAATTAGCATTCTGTAAATATTGTTTGACTTTTTCCTCATCAATATTCTCTTGTTTATATAGTTGCCCATAAAAATCTCGAATAATTTCCTTTTTCTCCTTATTACCATAACAAACTTGGCCTTGATCATCTATTAACTTCAATATTTTTCTTGATTCCTTCTCCTTTCTCAATTTATATGCTAGCCATCTACCTGGTTTATTCGCATCTTCAAAGTAATTCTGTTTAGAATTTCTGATTTTCTGTGCCAATTCTTCTTTCTCTATTAATTCCATTTTATGTTTAATTACATCCAGCTTCAATTTAATATCTTTTTTCTGTGGCATTTTCTGTAATTCTTTTTCAAGTCTTTTATACTCATCTTCCAAGGCCTTAGAAGCTTGCCTTTTCCTAATATTCTTTTTTCTTGTATAATCTATTATCAGACCTCTAGCATATGCCTTCATTGTATCCCAAACATTCTGCATTGAAGTATCTTCTTTTTTATTTTCTCTGAAAAAAAAGCCAATTCCTTCTCCATCCATTGTATAAAATCTTTCTCCTTTAAAATAGTATTATTTAATGTCCATCTCGATCTTTTTTTTTGTCCCTTCCATTTAATTGTCATTGGGCTATGATCTGCCCAAGTACTTGTTTCAATATTTGTTTCTTGAATATTGGATATTAATTCTGTTGATATCCAAATCATATCTAATCTGGACCATGATAAATGTCTATTTGAATAAAAAGTATATTGTTTAGCCTTAACATTTCTTTCTCTCCAAATATCTTTTAAAGATAGTTCGTCTATCATTTTAAAAAAAGATTTAGGGAGAGCCTTTCTATTTTGCTTGGTTGTTGTTGCTATATAGTCCAATTTATTGTCCACAATTCCATTAAAGTCTCCCATCATAATTATATTAACATAGTCCAGTCCAGTTATTTTCATGTGTAGCTTTTTATAAAACTCTGAAAGGGAAGGTATTCCTTTCTTCGGAGAGAATCCTCAGCATCCAAAAATCTGTTAAACTCATCAGGCGCCTCAAGAGGGTTTCCCTTCTGGAACTATCCCAATTACTGGGTAAAATGATATCTTGTCTTTCTATCATTCCCTGGGCCCGTCTTCACTCCAGATCCCTCCAGTGGTTCCTGCTTCCGTACGAAAGGGCTGGAGCAAGCAACTCAAGACTCAAGGTCAGGGTCCCACCACGAGTGCTCTCGTCCCTCCTTTGGTGGAGCAAATCATCCATCAACAAGGGCTGCCTCCTCAAAGAGCCCACAAGACTCACCATCACCACAGATGCCAGTCTATCCAGATGGGGCGCCCACCTTCAGTCCCTTACAGCACAGGGCAGATGGTCAGCGACCGAAAGACTGTACAACATAAACTGGCTGGAGCTCCACGCCGTCCACCTGGCCCTCCGCAACTTCCTTCCCCAGATACGAGGCCACCACATCCTTATCCTCACGGACAACATCACAGCCAAAGCACACATCAACAAACAGGGGGGCACTCAGTCATTACGTCTAATGAGAAAGGCCGAGCGCCTCTGTCGGTGGGCGGAGTCCCATCTTCTTTCCCTCAGGGCAGATCACATTTTGGGTGTATCAAACACCCAAGCGGACTGGTTAAGCAGGGCCACCATAGACCAGTCAGAGTGGCGCCTCCACCCATCTTTGTTCAGGGAGGCGGCATCCATCTTCGGCCTGCCAGTAGTGGACATGTTTGCCTCTCTCCTCAGCCCAACTTCCAAGGTTTTTCTCAAGATTCCCATCCCCAGGGGCGGAGAACCACAACGCCCTACGATGCCCGTGGCCCATGGGACTCCTTTATGCCCCCCCGCCACTGGTGCCAATAGTCCTTCAAAGGGTACTGCACGAGAAGGTGGAACTACTTCTTGTAGCACGTTACTGGCCCCGGCGCCCTTGGTTTGCGGACTTACGCAGCCTATCAGTGGCCTCCCCCTGGAGGATCCCAGCTGACAGAATCTCCCTCTCTCAGGGCCCCCTTCTCTACCCAGACCCCCAATGGCTCCAACTAACCGTCTGGAGGTTGAGCAGGAACGTTTAATGAAGGAGAACCTCTCCCTCAAGGTCATTGACACCATCCTTGCAGCCAGGCGGCCCTCAACCATAAGAATTTATGATACCACCTGGTCCATTTTCCGCAGATGGTGGGTCAGGCTTCACATCGACCCAGCTGTCCCTCTATTGCCTAAGTCCTTGACTTTTTGCAGGAAGGCCTCAGCAAGGGACTGCCACCCAATACCTTAAGATGACAGGTGGCAGCCTTGTCTACAGTTATCTCCTGTAAGGAAGCCGGATCCCTCTCTCAACATCCCCTTATTCGGGCCTTTCTGAAGGAGGCCACCAACTTACACCCCCGACCCTCCACCGATACCCAACCTGGGACTTCAACAAGGTCCTTACTTCACTCACCAAACCGCCCTTGGAATCCCTTAGGGAGGTCTCCCTCAGTACTTATCTTACAAGATAGTCTTCCTCATGGCGATCACATCAGCCCGTAGGATATCAGAGATCATGGCACTGTCCACTAGGAAATACCTTGTGTATTCCATCCTGATCGAGTGGTCCTGCGGCTTGACCCTTCCTTCTTACCCAAAGTCAATTTGGTTTCCACAGGGCACAAGAACTTATCCTACTTAATTTTTGCCCCAGGCCAACTCAGGAAAGGGAGAGGCAATGGCACACTCTGGATGTCAGATGTGCCTTGTGAGTTTACATTAATCGCACTGAGGCCTTTCGTGAGTCTGAAGCCTTGTTCATATCCTTTCAACCTAAATCACAGGGGCTCAAGGTTCCTCCATCAACCATAGGCCGTTGGATAAGGGCAGCCATTGCCAGGGCATACCAGTCACAGGCCCTTCAGGTGCCCAGGGGTATCATGGCCCACTCCACTAGGAGTACTGCTACCTCAGCTGCCTGGTCTACCCAGGCCCCAATGATCGACATCTGCCGAGCAGCAACGTGGGCCTCCCCGTCTCCCTTCATTGGGCATTACAAGATTGACAGGTACGCCTCAGCCGAGGCTTCATTTGGTAGACGGGTTCTACAGATGGTTCTTAGAGAACCCAAGGGACTACAGACCAGACGGCACCCCTCCCGTAGGACAGGCCCAGCTTTGGTATGTCCCACTCTCTGGATGCTCCGAACAGCTCTAAGGAGAATGAGCATTGGTCCTTACCTGACACGCCATTTCTCTTTGAGCTGTGAGGAGCATCCAGCCCCTCCCTTATCTTTCACCGTCTGGTGGAGTCTTGTTTCGGCCAATGAACTGTTAGCTTGTTAGGACGAGAGCACGGCTTTTGGTTCCTCTCGTCTATGCAAAACTGGAGAACGCTATGCTGGAGCCACGTGATGGTGGGAGGAGCGTTCCTCTAAATTAAGCTCAGCCTACAACTGCAGAGACTGAAGCACCACCCACTCTCTGGATGCTTCTCACAGCTCAAAGAGAAATGGCGTGTCAGGTAAGGACCAACGCCCACTTGTTTACTGGTCTAAGATTCAAAACGGGTTTTTGTCCCATTTTCCTTTGAAATCATAAATAGAATGGATAACATGTTGGATAAAGTGTCTTATAGAGAATAATGCTCTGTTATATCAATATCTAATAGATGTCATTTCTTTTGTTTCTGAAGATGAGGATGGTGGGAACCTATCTTCTTTTGAATTCCAGAACATTTCCCCACCAAATTCCTACTCATCTCATATTATTTGCACGCTCCTAGAGCAGGAGTGTCAATCTCAAGGCACTTAAATCTGGCTCACGGGGCCCGGCTAGAAATAGAAAAGGACCGGCCCACGGTGCCTCTGCTAGTGGCCTCCCTACGTCCCAATTTTGGTCTGGACAGCCTCCTGCAGCACCCTGCTGGCCAAAACAGGCTGGGTGGCTCCCTCGTGCCCCATTTTGGCCAGCAGGAGGTACTGCAGGAGGCTGTCCAGCTGAAAACGAGGCGTGGGGAGACCATGCACATCCTGTTTTAGCCAGCAGGAGGCCATGCACATCCAGTCTCTCCCCACCCACCCCTGGCCAGCTCACGGAGAAGAATTACAATGCTGATCCAGCTCTCGAAGAAATCCAGTTTGACACCCCTGTTCTAGATGCACCAAAATGTTTGCAGTCACATACTTACTTAGGAGATAGTGATGTCAGTTTGAGAGACATTCTCCTATTTCAGGCTTCTGTACTGGGAATTCCAGTGGTTGTTTTCTTGTATGTGTCCTGCTTCCACAAAGGTCAGACTGAAATCTCTGCAGTGAGTCAATCTTTTCTTTCAGAGTTGAGGGCAAGGATTTCTTTACAGGTAACCCTTGACTTACAACCGTTGGCTTGGTCACTAATCGAAGTTACAACAGTAGTGAAAAAAGTAACTTATGACCATTTTTCACACTTGTGACCCCATGGTTAGCATCCCAGAGTCACGTGATTTACATTTGGATGCTTGATAGCTGTTTCACATTTATGACGGTTGCAATGTCCCAGGGTCACGTGGTCACCTTTTGCAACCTTCTGATAAGCAAAGTTAAAGGGGAAGCCAGATTCACTTAACAACTGTGACAAGAAAAATTGTAAAATGAGGCAAAACTCGCTTAACAAATGTCTCACTTAGCAATAGAAATTTGGGGCTCAGTTGTGACTGTCTGTATATAGAACTTCAACAGCAGTAACAGAAGCAGTGGGGGAGGAATTTTGGGCTCAATTGTGGTCATAAGTTGAGGACTACCGGTATATCCTTGTTTTCAGTTAATACTGCTGTCACTTAATGCTTGACTTCTGCTGAAGTTGAGGGAGGAGGGTCATGGTGTCTTTACCACCAGGTTTGGTTCAATAGAGAAAAGACAGATGCAACTACTTACTCTGAGTGGTGCTGTTTCCTGGGCTTGTTCAGCATTCTGTCTCTTCTGCATTCCATTTGATGTGTAAACTCCTCCCTTCAGTCCTCTGGGATAATTGATATACAAATCAGGCCTGATGATGCCTTATTCTATGACATCCTTGGATGGAATACAGGATGTTCATCAATAAAGAGGATTTCTTGGATGGGCTATTTTGATCCACACATTTGTTATCATCTCAGGGAGAAATCTGGAATGACATTCTAAGGTTTGTATTGGCAAGTGAAGATTGTACCTTGTGATTCCTTAGGAGCATTTTTTATAGTAGCAGTTGTTAAAGTGTGTTTTGAGAATCCCTGAGATCCCTTCAGGAGGTGCATGAATTCAAACAAATATAATAAATATTCTCAGTTTTAATCTCTTAACACAATAAATATTGAGCCAATCTGGGAAAGTGGTTAAGGTGTCAAGCTGAAACCAGGAGACCACGAGTTCTATTCATGTCTTAAGCACAAAGCCAGGTGGGTGACCTTAGGCCAGTCACTCTTTTTCAACCCTAGGAAGGAGACAGTGAAAGCCGCTTTTGAAAAACCTTGCCAAGAACTCTGCAAGCTGGTATGTACTTACTGCAAACTAGTAAGTATTCTTGGTGATTTATTAAATGTAACTACTCATAAGTGAGTGTTAAACCATCTTTGATGTGAACAGTGGAACTGGTTTGCACAAAATCATAATATGAAAAAGACCTGAACTCTAGGAGGAATGTGTCAGGCCCCTCTTGTCTTTGCTTCTTTGTAGGATACAAGGATTCTGCTGCTTTGGGTTGCACATAGAAAGCTGAAGATCTGAGCATATATTCCTTTAGCACATCTCTGATGCTGTGGAACTGGTTTTTTTTTTTCTTCCTATTGACATGTTTCTTCATGATGTTTGATTGTCTCAATCGTCAGTTCTTTCCTTCTTCTCTGCTTTCCTTTTTCTCATGAATGTGAAGAGTGTCAAGAATAGGTAGACAATGGAAAAGAATAGAATTCACTTAATGAGTTTCTGGAAACAAGGGTCAATTGTTCTCCTCACATTCCATTTTTTCTGGAATGAGCTGGTTTACTGATTTACTTGCTCCCTTTTCTTTTTCTTTCTTTCTTTTTTTTAACAAACTTTATTCAGTTTTCACATTAAAAACAAAAATCTCTTTTTGGTGGACAACATATTTCTGGGTCATCATCTTTATATACAAATATGACAGAAATTATACAATGATATATGCATACTTAATTCTATTATTACCTTTTCCATTCCAAATTTTCAGTAAGGAGAGAAACAAACACATTAATTCTAGCCTCTTTCCTTAATTTCAATCAATTTTGTTTCATTTCAATTATTATTCAATTTAATCCTTTAGTATTTGTTTTTAAACATAAACAATATGTATTTACCTAATAAATACAAATAAGGTTTAATTCTAAATTCTTTCATTAATCCCAATCTAAACATTTAATTTCATTTCAATTATTTCAAATATAATCCTTAATATTTATTTTAAAAATACAAATAAACAATATATATTTGCCTAATAGTGGTAATAATGAAGTTACCAATGTCTCTCCTTGCTTTTAATAATCTATATTAAACTTATTAATTTAGCTGGTTCTTTAGTCTGTCACATGCCCTTTCAATTACACACATTTAATAAGTTCTAAATTGATACAGATCTTAACACAGCCACACAAAAAGAAAAAAGAACAAGTATAAGTTTCCCCTCTTTTACTATTTTGAGTGTGACACCTTAATGATTAGAATATATTTCCTCATCTTAATTCCCAATAAACCATTAGTCATTACATCTTCTCAATTGGATTCCACAGCATATTTCCCCCCCTTTAATAAGAGTTATCAATATATTACCCTATTTTCTAAATATTTTTAATTGCAGAAATATTCTTATTACCCCTTGTCACCCTGCAGAATCCCCCTTTTAATTCATCAACCATTATCTCTGAAAAGGCAATTTCTTTTCAACATTTTACTAGTTCTGTGGTTCTTTCTGTCACATGCCTGTTTCTTACTGCTTCTCCGGTGCATTGTCCAGGGAGTGAACCCGAGTCTCCTCCCGCTCTCTTCCCCATGTCTTTTCTCATTCTTTCTACATTTCCTGACTTCACAAGTATTCCTTCTTTTAATTGTAAAGAAACAATTTCCTTTCAACATTTTACTAGTCTTACTGTTTCTTCTCCCTCTTTTTTCCCAATGACTTTTCTCATTCCAATTTATCTCCTTCTTAATATCTTCCCTTTCCCTTTTCTGCTGAATCTTCCTGCCTTTTCTAACTTCACAATTATTCCCTCTTTTAATTGCTTTCTTAAAATTCAACTTTTTAACCTTCCTTCTTTCCCCACTTCTTTGTAAGGTTCTTTGTGTTAATTGTCCATTCAAAATGTCTTCTCCTTGAGTCAATTCCTGCTCTTCTGAGAATCTTTCTTCTTGTTCTTCAATCGCCATTTCCATTTTTTCTAGCACAGAGCAAAGTGATTCACCTCTTTCCTGTAGTAATTCTCTCATATTTTTAAGTTCCATTTTTAAGTCCCAAAGAGATATCATCATTCTTATATTTTATAATCCTCAAAGTCCACAAAAAAAAAAAACACCACTTTTACTTTCCTTCTTTCTTCTTTCATTTTTTTAAAGTTCTCAGCTATTCCAGTTCAGGGTTCATACCAAAAACATCAGTCAGTCCCACAAACAATCTTTCCTTTCTTGCTTTTTCCTTTATTCTGGTTCTGCTTTCACTTTCTAAAATTCTTACTTTGTTTCAATATTTCTGTAATTTTATACCAGTTCATTCAAAAACAAAATGCTTTCCTTTTTATTTGAACTAAATTTTTATCAAAAGGTGACACTCTCCCTTATACGAAGTCTTCACTTTTTTCCCCCTATATTTTTATTTAAGGTTTTTCGAACCTCAATATTCCAAGACAATCCAGTCTCCAATTTATAAACTTTGTTATTATTATTCTTTGGCAATATTAAGTCCAGCTTTAATTTTATACTTGATTATTCCCAAATTATTTTAGTCCAATTTCATTAAATCTTTAATTCCAGCTTCTTCCTTTCCCGGTTCGAAGCCCCATTTAGCTGTCAAAAATATTTTTGTTTTTAAAACAGCCCAAAAAGAGAAGAATAAGGTGAAAAGGGGACATTGTGTTAAGAAACAACAGAAAGGGGGAAAGCAGAACAAAAGGCAAGTGGAGAGACAAGGAGTTAAAGAGGACAAGGAGAAGAAGAAGCAAGGGAGCAAGGAAGGGATGAGAAGTCTTAATGGTGGGGAGCAAGATGTTAAGAAGCAAAAGATTTTTAGAGATAATGGATAAATTTTATTGTTAAAGGGATTCTAGAAAGGTACATAAGACTGCATTCTTATACTTGTATTTAGAAGTAATCATAGAAAATTAGAAATAATATGTAACTTAAAGTGTGATAAAATATTTAACATAAATTAGTGAAATTTTTGGTTAAGAAAAGGGAGTACTGTAATGAAACATGATTTAAGATTGTGATGGGGGGGGTAATAATCTTTGGAAAGCATAAGTGTTCCCACAAAGGTATGATATCTGATTGAAATGGATAAAATGTTCAAGATATAAATGATTGTTAATATTAATGATTAGCAAAATCTTCATGAAATGAGATTTGAAGTAGAAGGAGGAACATTTTAATGAAATATAGCTATAATATGTGATGTGGGGGGGCGGAATAATTAGGGAAAATAGGGCTCCCATAAGAGTATGTGATTTAATTGAAAAGCAATGAGTTAAATGTTTAAGATATGAATGAATATCAATACTAATGAATAGATTTGTATTATTTTTGATAATATAGTATAATTTTAAAATGTACCAGACAGAATCCCAATGTATGTTATGTGTTTTATATTAAATATTATAAATATACGGGAAAGAGATAAAGGCATCATACTCCATATAGTGTACAGGAGAAATACTTCTTCTTTTTTTAAAGAAGAAAAATAAATGGTTGGATGGAATAGAACAGACAAAGAATAATAAATATTATGATATGAATTGAGAGGAGATAAATAAAATAAAATAAAATTGAGAAAATTTAAAGGAGAGAAGAAGTTATATAGAAAATTGAAAATGTTAATAAGATATGAAATGGTATGTAAAATGAATATGAATTTGAATTCGTGTCTGTATCTTTAACCTGGGACTAAGCAACTTTCAGAAAAGAGATTTTTTATGCTTTTATGTTTTGTATTTATGTCTATTTATGTATTGTTTGTTTTGAAAATAAAACTGGTTTAAAAATATATATATATTTTCCTTTTTTTTTTCTCTGTCCCTTTGTAATTTCGCAGCTCACTTTTCTTTTCTTAAAAATTTCATATTACCTTAATCCTGGGGTACTTTTATTTGGTTATACTGCCCAGTTTCCCGGTTCAGATGTTATCCATCTCTTTCTTCCCTCCTGCACAAATCTTAGTCAAGCTGAGTCATCCTCTTCGGGATGGCCATTTTAGACCATTGCTGCAGTCGTCTTCGGGAGGAAAAAAAGCCAAGCCCAGGGCAGGGAGATGCGGCTCCCCACAGACAGGCTTGCTGCTTCCTCTTACTCCACTGCCCCTCCAAGGCAGTTTCAGCCCCTAATCAGGATAATTGGGGCTCTCCGACGAAAGAGCACGAACGATAGTCGCAGAGAGTTGCGATCTACCGTCCGTCGGCGAGGAGGCTCCGCCTTCTTCTACTTGCTTCCTTTTCTGACTGCTTGTTTAGCCAAAGTTTGAAATTAGGATGGTGCTGAAAAAGAAGATTTACGACTGGTCCTTGAACGTGCAGGCATTACAGCATCCTTGCAGTCACGTGATCACAATTTAGGTCCTTGGCAATTGGCATGCATCTATAATGGCTGCAACACCCCCTGGTCACATGATTGACAACTGTGACCTTCACAGCTGACTTCCAACAAGCATTGTTGATGGGGAAGCCAGCAGGAAGTCACAGGTCATGGTCATGCTTAATGGCCGCTAATGATTTGCTTCATGATCATAGCCAGAATTAGCAACATAAGTCAAATGCAGTCATGTGTTCCACTTTATGATCTTGATAGAGTTGCTGGTCTGTTTCGAGGTTGGTAGATGAGGGATATCAATAATTAGCTTTGGACACTGCCTTATTCAACTAGGGGAATGGGAATAGGATGAAGCTTCCATGTTCCAGGTGAATAGATCAGACCCAACAAAAATCTTTCACTTTTAAGGCCCTGAGCTGCTATGCTTGACACAATAAACCATTTCTTGTCTCCTTTGCCTTATTGGGGCTCATCTTCAAAATATCAACAAATCTGATGCACCTTAGTTTTCTCACTGTGATTCTAGCAATGGAGAGAAGGGAGATCAGACTTGTGTGTCCTTACTATGGAGGGCAGCTAATCTCTTCTTGATCTCTGTGATAATACTGGAATTTAGATTTTAAATTGATGCTGATGACATCACGTAGAGCTGCTCTGGCCATCAAAAGATTGCTAATGTTGAAGTAGCCTGCTGTCTGGATTTGGAGGTTCAACCACATTGCATAAATGTTTGATGCTTATGCTACTTGCTCTTTTTGCTCTCTCTGGGTGATTCCTGGAGTGGACTGATCCATGAGAACTGGCAAGTTTTTGACTTGATATTCCTGAGCTCCAATCTTTAGGTGCAATATGCCTGTTGGGCTGTAGCTCCTCTGACACATGTCAATTACAGTACATATAATTACTAGAATTGCCATCATGGCTAGCATAGTGTATCTGCCTCTTCCTCTTACCTAGGTGAACTTGTAACTCTTTCCCACTAGTTTCCTTTTTGGTGACTGAGAATACGTGTATGCCTGCCATTCACTTTTGTATGACACAAGGCATTTGGAGATGTAATTTTGGAAGCCACACTTTATTTTGGTAAGTATAGAATGAGCATATGCTTTCTGTTGCTGTATAAATGAAATGTACCGTATATCTGGGATATGTCATACATTGGGTTATTCCAACCTGGGAGCCTTCAGACATGTGGATTTCAGCTCTTCAGTTCTTCTCTACAATAACTAATAATTTATCCTCATGTCTGGACCATGGCTAGCTTAAGAAGGTCTCTTTTTCCCCTATACATATTGTAGAAAAAGATACGTACTGGTGGGCAAATTTTCTTGTAGAGAGCTTTTCCCCAGCTCTAATATTCAACGTTGAAAAATCTCTGAAAAGACTTTGAAGAATCTCAAGAGTCTAGAAAATGATTTGAAAAGCATTGCCTTAGAGCAAGTATTAACTGTTCTAATAAGGGGAGTATGATTTAATTGTTTGATTAACTAGTTCATTTGTCTGTTTGTTTTTTCAGTACTATGACTGGCAAACATTTGACAAATAATCTTGTTTGTATTCCTCATTATGCTATGCTTCAAGTTGAGAATCATATTTGACTGTCTACTTCCTCAGCGTAATTAATGCTTGCTCAACACTTTTGAGATACTTTAATGAAAGGTGTTGCAAAATTGTTGAAGTGGTAAGGTTAGACTGTTCATCCTCATCATGTATGTGTGTGGGTTAACAGGAAACAGAAGACTGAGTGCCATAGTGCCAATTATAGTGGCTGACTCAAATGAATGTTGACGTCTCTATCCTCCATTTTATTTTATATTGATTTGAGAACTGCAGTTCCTTCCATAGTAGGCCAGTATGCTTTGAACATTCTTGGGACTGGTCAAAGAGGAAGTGACAAAGATCTTGAGTGCATCTTAAATCTTAAAATAACTAAGCAATGCTGTATCCATTTTTTAACCTACATTTTGATTACTTCAGAAGCTAATTCCTTATGGTAAACTCTAAGTGAGCAGAGAATCACAAGAGCAAGTATTAAGAAGTTGAGATACTAACAAACATGTTGGAGGCAGCAGCAGCAGTGCTTAATTACAATGACAACAAAAAGATGTTATTTACAGTAGTTGTTTGTTAATGTCTGGTACCAGATATAAATTGTATTTCTGCAATGATGTCATTCATGTTTCTCTCTCTCTGTTTCTCTCTCATCCCCTCCATCCCACCATCCCTCTCTTTTACACACACACACACACACACACGAATAGAGGGAATCAGTAGGAAGAGTCTGGTTTATTCTATGTAGGAAGTTTGATCTAATTTTTATCTCTGCCCCCTTTTTTATCTTTAGTTGAAATAATTATTTTTAATTATATTTCATTAAAGGGGTTATTTTTAATTATATTTTCTTCTTAAATATGTGAGGAGAAGGTTCTCCTTTGTTGGAAGAAAGATCAGATTGATTATAACATTCCTTAAAGCATTCCCTAACCTACTTCAAACTCCCCTTTTCTGCCATTATTGGTAGAGGAGCAGTGGCAATAAAGCCTCTTATTATGATGAGGCATCAGCAGACAGGCCACCTTCTCCAGCTAAGGATTTCAGCATTGGTGAACTGGAAAGCTTGTATTATCTCATAGTACATATCAGGGGTGGGATTCAATTTTTTTAACAACCAGTTCTGTGGGCATGGCTTAGTTGGTGGGTGTGGCTTGGTGGTCATGTGACTGGATGGGCGTGGCTTGGTGGTCATGATATTGGCTGGGCATGGCCAACTCAATATCACTCACATCGAGGCACCATCTCCTCGCCTGGCCTCTCATGACTGTGGGGATGCTGCAACAGTCATAAGTTTGAAAAACGGTCATAAGTCACTTTTTTCAGTGCCATTGTAACTTTGAATGGTCACTCCACACAAGCAAAGTACCAGCAAAGGAGGGGGGAAAGACTCCAGAGAAGTTCCTGAGACAGGAAGTCTAGTCCTGCCAAGAATGTAATAAGGGTTAACAGAAAGGCAGTTTCTGTAAGCAGCACCAGAATGTTTCCTTCCTGCCTTCCTTACAGGATTAGGCCAACAATTTCTTCTAACAACCGGTTCTCCAAACTGCTTAGAATGGTAACAACCGGTTCTAGCAAATTGGTGCAAACTGGTGGAATCCCACCCCGGTACATATTACCCGTCTACTAGAGCTTCAAATTACTTCAAGGGTAATTTACACCTATCTTCATATAAAAAGAGCTTTAAAAATTGAGAAGACAGAAGCGCAGACTGTCCTTACTCAATTCTGCGGACCATTCCTTCTGACGATTTCTGCCAAAACATCAAAAAACTAAATTCTGAAGCCTTAGCACTGCCTGATAGAAGTCTAACCCATCTATGCCATGGAAGTCTAATCCATCTATTGTGACACTTTTTCAATGCCGTTTGAGAAAGAGGAAGGGTGACAAATTATAATATAATTAGGTAAAATTGGAAGGAAGTTTTTTCTCCTCTTCTTAAAAGTGGTGAAGACTTTGAAGAACATATCATGAAGAAGAACAATTGTTTCCCAGGGCTGCCAATTCTTTTGGGTGGGGACAAATGACAACAACAGATGAGATGGCGATAGAAAGCTAAGATGTTGGAATAGCAAGTTTAGAAACTGTGGAAGAAACTTAAGATCCCACTCAAGCATAGTATTACCTCTTCTAAAAAATAATAATAGTAAAGGAATAAAAGGTATATATTGGTAGTCCTTTGCTTACAACAGACCACTTAGTGACTCTTCAAAGTTATAATGGCACTGAAAAAAGTGACATGATCATTTTTCATACTTATGACTGTTGCAGCACACACACACCCCCGGCAGGCTACAAGTTTGACAGCCCTGACTTAACTCACTAATATAAATTTTGAGCTCAATTGTGGTTGTAAATTAAGGACTAACTGTACTGTGTAGTAAAGAACCACAAATCAAACCTGTATTATTAGCCCATTATGCATATTTTTAGAATATCTTCTACAAAAGCCAAGGGTTTTTTTTTCCCCTAAAGAGGACAGCAAGGATGTTTTAATACAAAAATTTACTTCAAGGTGGTGTTAGTATAAAACCTGCAAAGCTTGACTGTCTTTGACAGCTTTGTTTGTTTCACAGATTATAACTGACAGGATAGGCGTGCCTCATAGATCCAGGAGGAGATGGGGAGAAGGGTAGTGAGTCCTTCTTGTGAAACAGGCAGTCTCATAAGCTGGCATATCTCAGGAGACACTACAGTACTAATAAGGATAGGTGCACTGCTTATGAGGATTTATGCTTCTCTTGACTGAAGTCATTCCTGGGAACTTGAAGAACTATATTACTTAATCCTAAGTAACTACGTAATCAGCCAGTGATAAACTCTATGGAAAGCTTAGTGCTGCCTGTTGGCAGCTGCAATGCAGGAACATGAAACCAGATTATCCATGAGTAGATATGTTCCTCCCTTCTGCATCATATTTATGAATCATCTCAACAAAGGGTTGATTAATGCTTACCATCTGCCTTATGGATCAATTTTAAGGAAGGGTCGCCAAGCAATAGATTGAGTGTAGCACATTGTCTTGAAATGCAGCTATTCTGAACTTGATGACCTGACACTTCACTACCTTTCAGGAATAGCTTAAAACGTGTTGCTCCATTTGGAATGTACCATCCAAAAGCTAAATAATAATATAATCTTAGCATCTGAGAAATACATGTTTTTCTGAACACAGAACCCGTATTCTGTTCCATTGTATACTTGCTTTCATGTCATCCATCTTTAGCCCACTTGCTCCAGTAAAATATTTTCCTGCTAATCTTGAAAAACCATGTTATATATCTTTCTACCAAGAATACCATGTATTCATAACTATGTTTTTACTTACACCTATTATCTTGTAAGCAATTGACAAACCAAATAAATAAATAAAAATAAATAAGAATGTGGAAAGAAAGAAAAATGCAAAACAGTTAGAAGTGGGGGGGGCGGAATGTAGGGAAAGCAAGCAATTGCAGAATGAGCTCAGGAATTAATTACTGGGAAAGAAGAGTGACTAGGATGAATTGGATTAGAACTGAACTTCATGATTAATTGATTAGTTATCCTTTATGCCAGGGGTCTCCAACCTTGGCTCCTGGAAGCCTGGCGGACTTCAACTCCCAGAGTTCCACAGCCAGCAACTGGCTGTGGAATTCTGGGAGTTGAAGTCCACCAGGCTTCCAGGGGCCAAGGTTGGAGACCCCTGCTTTATGCTAAGCAACTTCATTTGCGACTCTGCTTTATATGTCATGAGCATGTCCTTTTATTCTTTTTAAACAAAACATCTCTTGTATGAAGTCAAACAATATCTACAGATTCCTCCTTTTATTGGGTGTAAACAACTATACTTACAGAAAACTCCACCTGTGAATTGGTTTAATGTGCTGTGTGAACCAGAGATATCGGAAAAACGAAACCTAGAGAAAAAAAGTTGCTTTCATTTTCTAACTTGTTTTCTTTGGAACAAATCACAATCATTGTTTTACATATGCAGGGCAAACCATACTGTATCTGTATATAAATTATATGGATGGAAAGTAATAAAGGAGAAAACCGGCCTAGAAATAAGGAGAAATTTCCCGACAGAACAATTAATCAGTTGAATGGCTGGGCTTCAAAAATTGAGGATGTTCCATTACTGAAGGTTTTAAGAAGCAATTGGACAACCATTTATCTGAAATGGTATTGGGTCTCCTGCTTGAGCAAGGTGTTAGAGTAGAAAATTTCTAAGGTTCTTTCCAACTCAGTTATTCTATTAATAAGAAGAGTGCAGCCAATCTGTTTCAATTTAATATTTATTTATTTATTTGATTTATATTGCCGCCTATTCACCCATGGCGACTCAAGGCGGCTTACACAATGTAAAATCATATTTAAAACAAAAAATAAAAACAAAAACAATAAGAACTCACAAAAAGAATCAAATAAATTAGTAAAGTACAATAGAGCAAAATTTGGGAAAATAACAAAACAAAACAAAAACAAAAACCAACCCCCACCCCGCTCCCCGATTACAGCGGATCACACTAGCCATTTGATGGGTTCCACCCCTCTCTGGGTTCCCCAGGCCCGCTAGCAAAACCAGGTCTTTAGTGCCTTTCGGAACAGTATTAATGAGGGGGGCATTCTAATCTCTGGAGGAATGATATTCCAGAGAGATGGAGCTACCACAGAGAAGGCCCTTCACAGGTGTATCTCCCTCAGGGGTGGGACCCGCAGCATTCCCTGCCTCCTTGCTCTAATGGGTCGAGTAGATGTCACTGGCAAGAGATGTTTCCTCAGCTAACCTGGACCCAGCCATGAAGGGCTTTAAAGGTGACAACCAGCACCTTGAACTACACCCAGAAGCAAATTGGCAGCCAATGCAGCTCCTGCAGGAAAGGTGATACAATGCACACCGGGGTTTACATAAAACCATGCAGGCCACTGCATTTTGCACCAGCTGGAGCTTCCGGATGCTCTTCAAGGGCAGCCCCATGTAGAGCGCAGTACAATAATCTAGATGGGAAGTGACCAGGGCATGAGTTACTGTGAGTAGGGACCGCTGATCCAGGAAAGGGCGTAATTGGTGAAAATATGCTAATACAGACTTTGGTTAATCTTCAGTGTTCTCTTTTATGTGATGATTAGGTACATTATTAGTCATTTATAGGATTATGTGAGAAGCATATCAGATTAAGCCATTTTTTCAATTGTTAAAGTAAAATTGTATTTTAAAATAAAAATTAAGGAATATAGTTCATTAATAAGAAGCTTTGCGTATCTGTCGCTTACTTTTTACTAAGGAAATCTTATTATTACTTAATCCTAGAACCACTTGCATATCTTGGCCGATTTTTTTTTCTTAGAAACATCTGCATATTATTTAATCTTTGAAATGATGAGAACAGACATTAATGATGTAACACATATGAGAACAGGAACATAAGGGAATTGTTGAGTCCACTGTTCCCACTTCCTGTTCCACAGTTTCCAGATAGTAAGGTTCATAGCCATGCTGCCTGAACATAACTGGAAATCATAATAACTTTGAGGAAGGCAGGGCCAAGTTGTCTATTTACTCCATTCCATTCACATACATCATGTATAGAACAGTCTTTCTCAACTTCAGGAATTTAAAAAGAATTTTAGGCAGTTCGTTGGTTGAGAAATTCTTGGAGTTGAAGTCCACACATCTTAAAGTTTCTGACCTTGAGAAACACTGAAATGAAGCTTATTTGAAAAAAAAAAAATTGTGCCACATCTAAACTTTTAAATAATGCCCTTCTATTTGTAAAATTGAATAATATCTGTTTAAAATGGACTTATTTAGCCTAAATGAATGAAACTGAAACTGACCCGAAAAGAAATTGTTCATATTTGGTCATGTAATCTAAAAATTGTTATTTTGAACATAATTTTGTTAATTGGAAGCCAAGAAAGAGTATCAACTTGTCTAATTACTAACATGTCTAAGCTTGAATCTGATTTCTATTCATTGTGACTATATTCTGTTTTTTTTTTTATTGAGAAGATACGCACTCTAATTATTTAACTGATTAGAAACTACTTTTATTTGTGCCATTAGGAACTTTCATGTTATTTAACTGCGCAATCACATAAAAAGTACATCTTTTCTCATTACTTAAATACATTTCCTTTGAAACGATTGTTAGGTCAGTTATTCTGCATTCTGCATGTGTTCTAGAGAGACAACATGAGTGTTTTGAAGAGTGGTGTAATTATATTTTTGAACCTGCATAGCTCAGTCCTACAGCAAAGTTTATTTCTCTTTCAGTACAAATGTCCTTGGCACATTTCATTCAAATAAAGTTTTGTTTTAATATCTTCTAAAAATGACACCACCTATTTTCTTCTCCCCTGCAGTGTGAATGAACTCTATGTAGATGATCCAGACAAAGACAGTGGGGGTAAAATAGAAGTAAATTTGAACCTCAGCTTACCAAGCCTGCACTGTGAATGTGAGTTTTCCTTATTCAGCTAAGATTACAATTCTGATTGTAGAACTATGTTAGTTTCATATTTCACATTCAGATTCCTATGAGTAATACCTGTTCTTTTCTTGGAAAAAATACTTCTTTATGTAGAATTACATTCTTGCTTTCATGAATGACTTTTCTGGTGTTACTCAATATTTATTTAGATAATGGTGTACTTATCACGGTAACAAATGACAGGGTACTTAACAAAAAAGAGAAATATTTACTGAACACTCTTTTCTTAAAAAGGACATGAAGAGCTCATTTGGCATATAATGTCATGCTTTCAGTACTAGGCAAAGAGTTTTTATGAAAAAACAATGGTTTTAAAAAGGCTGTAAGGCTGTTGTAACTATTTTTACAAGTAATGGGAGGGTATGGATTTTCTACCTAAAATTTCTACCACCAGCTTACACATCACTGGATTTCTCTCTTCTATTGTGAGAGAAGCACACAAAGTCCACTAAAGTGAATTGATCTGATAGCAACTCCTGTGCTTCTTGACTGCCACAACACCCTACCACCACCACCTTAAATTTTTGGAAGGCAATTAATTAGTTACTATGGATCTTAGGGAAAGAGAAAGCAAGCATCATTTATAGCAGGTATTAAAGTATCACAGCTTTTGGGAACCTTGGCAATTAATACACATTGCTCGCATAAATCTCTTGGGGATAAGTTCCTTTTTTATTTCAGCTTTTCCTGAAGTGACTGAGTAGGACACAGTAAGCATTTTCAGATGTTAATGGGTTTTAAATTATAGCAGGAACAAGCTATACTGTGATATTCTTAGATATGTTTTTTTTTTAATTGCTTTATTTTGAATCCAATGCACCAGTTCATTTGTTGCTTCCTCTGACAGAGAACATCCCAGCAGAATCACAACATATTTTTAGCTTTACTATCAATAGTGTAATGGGAGAGAGGTGTCCAGTAAAGGAAGCAGGTACTCATACAGTGTTGGGCTACAACTATATAGGAAATTGCCAGAGGAAGATAAGCCCAAGAACGAGGTAGAGCAATTCAGCCAGAGTTCTTTATTTGCTTACACACAACAAACATAATCTTCCCAGATTAAACCCTTATTGCTGTCATCCTCACGGATATGCTCTGGGAGATTTTAAGGAATGGCTATCCTTACTCTCTTCCTCTGTCTCCTATCCAGTTTCTGGCAGTGCTGCCTTCTCTTCCTTTCTGGAATGTGCTTCTTCCTTCCTGGGAAATTGCTGCTTCAGTGTAATCCCTCATACCAGCTCCCCTTCTGTGAATACCATCTTTCACAGCAGATGATTATTTTGCTGACAGTGGCAAAAAAATCAATTTATACTACCCAGGAGAAGGCAGTAGTCACTTCTGTAAGAGAACTATGTGGGTAGAATAATTTACCATTTAGTGCTGGATGATGGCACTGAATATGCTACCGAAGAAGAGTTGAGTACCCTGACCATGTTATAAATGCATCCATGACGTGGCTAGAGTAAAGCATTTGCAACTAGCTGCTGATGTTGCCATTCAGGGGAAAAAAACCTCCCAAGCTGAAAAGTTAGAATCATATTAGGATCATGGAACATAAGAAACATGAACACAGGAAAGCTCAATACAGTGAAATATGAACTAAAACAACTACAAATTGACTTAGACATTAATACATTGAGAGGGACTGGGATTGGTTTACACTGTTTATTACTCTGGCCATAAAAAACAAAGAACAAAGTCTTGCTTTTATAATTAGAATGAGTATAGCATGAACAGAACATGACTACAATGCAATCAATGACATGAATAATATTAATTAGATTTCATGGACAATCCTTTTATTCAAGTTTATGCTCCAATCAGTGAGTCAGAAGAAGAGAAAGTTGATGACTTCTGTGATCAGGTCCTATTTGAATTGACAGAAGATGCAAATAAGATGTGCTGCTTGTGATTGCCAAAATTGGAAACAGGAAAGAGGACAATGTAGTTGAATGGTATGGCTTAGGAAACCAAAATGAAGCCGGAGACCAACTTACCAATTTCTGCCACTCCAGTGATTCCTTGATACCTAACACTGTCTTCAAATAGCCAAATCAATGCCTCTGTATGTTGTATGGACATCACCAAGTGGAGCATTTAGAACTCAAGCTGACTATATTACTATTAAAAGAGGATGGAGGAGCTCAGTTATAGTATCAAAGATATAGCCAGGTGCTGAATATGGAACAGATCATAAAATGCTCATGTAAAAGCTCCAACTTAAGCTAAAAAAGAAAGTTTCCATGATATGTTCTTGAACATATATCAAGTATTTTTCAAGGAGAACATTAAAAATTATGTTGAAGTCCTGAACTTCATTGGTAGAGAACTGCAGGAATTATGGAATGAACTCAAAAGAAGTTGTCAAAGATGAATGTGAAAGGAGACTGCCAAAAATAAAGAAAGCAATCTGGATGTCAAAAGAAACCGTGGGAATTGCCAAGAAGAGAAGAGAAGCCAAAGTCAAGAAAGATAAAAACCTCAGAATGGAACTTAACTAGAGAGCTGTTAGAGACAAGAAGCAGTATTACAACAACATCTGTAAAGACATTGAAGGTAAAAGCTGACATGAAAAAACAAGGAAAGTTTCTTTTAAAAAAAATTTTATGTACCCAGAAGATTCCAATCTCAAATTGGTATGGTAAAGCGTGCTAATAGATGTAACTAATTCAGAGGAGATAAAAGGAAGATGGAAGGGTTATACGAAAACACTATACAGTAGAGATGTCAACATCCAAGATTCCTTAGAAGATAATTACTTTCAAGAACCTCCAATATAGTTCAGCACTCTGGCCATTACCAAATTAGAAGGCTACAGGAACTGATGGAATAGCTATTGAAATATGGCAAGCAACAAAAGAAGATTCAGTCAAGTTAGCCAGGTCGATAACATAGGTGTCCTTAAGCTTGAAAATAAATTATTTTCCAATGGCAAAGATGATATATAGCATTTTCTATTTACTCATTCTCCAGACAGCTAAGTTTTAGTTGTCTTTTCCTCCCATAATGTACTAGCAGGACAATATAATTATTATTATATTTTATTTATTTGATAATTTGATGTAGCTGCCTATCTCATTATATATGGGTCTTAATGACAAAGTTAAAATCTAAAAAGGAATACAATGAGAAACCCAAAACACAACAAAAATAATTTTTAAAAAGGTTACAAACAAACATACATACATACATACATACATACATACATACGTACGTATGTATATGTATATGTATATGTATATGTATATGTATGTATGTCTGGCATTCAGCTTTGTTCGGGTATTTTCCCACGTCATAGTAGTGGTGCTTTTAAAGTTGTAGCAATGTTTCAGCAGAATCTCATCTGCCATCATCAGGCTTCTGTATTTTTGTTACAACAACTGTAAAAGTCTGACTCACAGACAAACACAATACAGATGCCTGATGATGGCAGATGAGATTCTGCCGAAACGTTGCTACAACTTTAAAAGCACAATTACAATGACGTGGCAAAATACCCGAACAAAGCTGAATACCATACATGTAAGTACCTGTGAAAACTTAAGAGAAAACACACACACACACACACACACACACATATATAAGAAAGGCTTTGAGGAAAACAAAAGCTATATTCCATTTATTCATTTCTCTGTGTACGAGTTAACTGACCAGATGTTTTGGGGAGCACTATTGAGTCATATCAAATAGTAGAAACTTGTTGATAGCTTACTAAAAAAGAGTTGATGTTTGCATTCTAGCATCATGTTGCTGAAGCCCTGCCCACCCTACAGCCTCCACCCTTCAGCCTCTGCCTCCCAGAAATTTGCCTTCTTGCAGCAAATAGGAAACAGCCTGGTCATGTTCAGCACAGCATGATGTAGCATGAGCAGCTGATTGGCAGTTGGATCGGCCTCCTGGAATACTGAAGATCAGCTGTTCCAGGCTGTGGGGATTGTCGGCACCATTGGCGCCCATTGCCGCTGCCAGCTATCACCACCACCACGCATCCCATTTTCGTCCTGTGCACATCCCAGTTTAGGCCTCTGTGCATTCTGGTTTTGGCCTGTTCCAGGCGGCGGGGAGAGGCGGCAGCAGCAAGGATTCCCACCCCCTAGAACAGGCTGAAAACAGGACACACGGAGGCCAAAAATGGATCATGTGAAAGCTAAAAATGGGATGCGTGGAGGGCAAAAATGGGGCATGTGGAAGTGGCAATAGGTGGCAGCGGCGATGGGTGGTGGCAATCCCTGCAGCCTGGAACAGCTGGTCATCAGTATTCCAGGAGGCAGATCCAGCCACCAATCAGCTGCTTGTCCTAAATCAGGCTGTGCTGAAGCTGACCAGGCTATTTGCTGCTTGCTGCAAAGAGGCAAATTGCTGGGAGGCAGAGGCAGAGGCAGATTTTTTTTTCTTGTTTTCCTCCCCAAAAGCTAGGTGCGTCTTATAGTCCAGAGCGTCTTATAGTCTGAAAAATACAGTACATCTTGTAGTATTTAACACAATACTAAATTCTATGAGTTCATAGACTAGGGGAACATTCAATATTTAATGATGATAATTTTTCAATCTAGTTTTGCTTTCATATAAAAATGGGAAATACAGCTATATCTTTATGTTAAGTTATTTATAATAAATTCTCTCTTCCTCTTTTTAACTCTGGTCTTCAACCTGTAGTGATTGGATTAGATATCCAAGATGAAATGGGAAGACATGAAGTTGGCCATATTGATAACTCAATGAAAGTTCCTCTGAATAATGGCGATGGATGCAGATTTGAGGGTCATTTCAGTATCAACAAGGCAAGTAAAACTGAAAGTATTCAGGGGAAATGTTGAAAACCTTTGCAAAGAAACTCTTGTATGTCTAGAGAGTTAAATGTGCTGCAAGAACTGTGATTTAGGTCATATACCACTGCTGCGGAAAAAATACTGCTGTTTAAAGTGGCCCTCAAATTGTAAACACTGCTGTTTAAAAGTGGCCCTCAAATTGTAAAGGAATGTGGTATAAAATTTGTCATCTATGAAGAAAAAACAGGTTTGGTGTCAAGTTTTCCCCTTAATGGCATAGGTACCTGCAACTTTTGTTACTCATAATAATACAGAAGTAACTGATGAAATTGGAACTTCTTCCTGAATAAGTATCCTGGTTGACAGTTTTCATATAGCTTTGGATCCTGGAAATCAGAATCTTGTTAAGAAAATTGATTTTGTGTCTCTATTCCATGGAACTTTGCCAGAAGATGAAGCATTCTACAGTTAAGTAGATTTCCCATTCTGCTGTTTCAAGCAACAATTGGGGTGTTTAGCAAGAAAATATGCCATCCTTACTATTTTGAAGTAACTTGTTAATAAAAATCATTCATTTCTTGAACAATCACTTTTCATTGTGAAATATAATTTCCAAAATCACTGACAGTAGTAATTCCAGTTTATTGGGCATTAGTCAGATCCCATTTTAGGTACCCATCCAATCTAAAGTCTAGGCATTGCAAGATTCAGACAAACTGAACAAAGTCAGAAGAAGGTGATATAGTTCATTGGGGAACTAAAAATAAGCTTCAGTGAAGAGTAATGGGAGGAATTATTAATGTTTAAAATGAAACAAGAGACTGAGGAAAAATAAAGTAACACTGTTCAAACATCTGAAAAAATTACAGGAAAAAAGGCATGATCTGTTAATCATGAATGTCAATTACAGGAAATCACATTTCAAATGAATTTTAAGGGGAGGTACCTATCTTTGAAACTGCTTCTGGACTTCATGCTGTAAAAAGAAAAAAAAAATGAAACTATGATTTAGATCTTGATGATTACATTACTTTGTACTGGCTAAATAAATAAAGCAAAAAGTTGAGGTTGTAATTGTATTTTGTACTCTACTGCACTTTTTCTTTCTTTCTTTTTTTCTTTACCTCTTATCGTTCCCACTTCTTTTCCTTCCCCTATGTCCTTTTTATATTTGTCTCTATTTTTATTTTATGTTGTAATAAATTTCAACAAAATTTGATGGAAGAACCAGCTTGTAGATAAGATGGGATTACTTTTACTGGGTGTGTTCAAGCAAGAGTTAGACTGGAATGCTTTAATTAAGTGGTCGCCAACTAGTGGGCTGGGGACCACTGGTGGTCTGTGAGAAAATTTTGGTGGTCTGCAGAGAAATGACCCCCAAAACACTTCCCCAAAGCAATTAATCCAGACTGCCCACATGGCCTGCCCATCCACTGCCCCACATCCTTCAGACGAGTGCAAATCTTACCTTGATTAGAGCAAGGTAAGACCAATGGCGGGGAACAGGAAATCCGCCCTGGGTGGCTTGCTGATGTTGATGGGAAAGTCGGTTCCATATTCCAGAGCCACAATAGTCAGAAGACTGGCTGTTTGGTCATCCCGGAGCAGCTCCTCCAGTTCATGGCAGGCCGGTGCACCTGGGTGGAGGAGCAGCTGCTCTGGGATGACCAAAGGGTCAGTCCTGTGACTATTGCAGCTCTAGAATGTGGGGCTGACTTTCCTACCAACGTTAGCAAGCCACTGTCAGTCAAAATTCATATTAATGGTCCATGGGATTTAAAATTATGAGTTTGGTTGTCCCTGAGGTTCAAAAGGTTGGTGACCCCTGCTGTAATTTGAATTCCTGGATTAAGAAGGGTTAAATCTGATGTTCTAAATGGTTCCTTCTAACTTTTGGTTCTTTTAATACATTCACATGATTTCATAATGAGAGGTGTGCTGGCTGAGTGGTTTAATGAAACTGGAGATGGTCTCTGCTCCAGTGGTTTGATCCCTAGCTCTGCATGATAGGGTGAACTGCTATTACTTATCTTAGATTTTGCCCACCTTGTAGTTTAAAAGCATGTTCTATGTGAGTAGATAAATAGGTACTACTTCAGTGGGGTGATGAGTTGGTGCTTCATGCAGGCAGTCAAATTCCTGCCAGTTCTGAACCTCCCGGATTATGGCACCTGTTTGCAAAGTGGCTTCAGGGAAGACAGGGGCTTGGATGCTGCTACAGGAAGAGCCACTTATCTTTCTAGCGCAAAGCTAGTTTGCTTTCCTATGGCACACTGTAGGAAACACACAAGTGTGTACCTAACAGAACTGGTAAGCAGGCAGACAAACTACAAATCTTCAGTAGCCTTGTAGTCTCCTGACTACTGTAACAATCCCATATGCCAATAATAACAATGATTTCATAATTAAATGATTAGCTTTAAAACTACTTTAAATAGCAGCAACAACAAACTGTTAACCAATACACTGTCACAATTAGAATTGTCACCCATTTATATGTGCATATAAATCAACAATTTAGATGAAAAAAGCTTGCAATTTTTTGTTGTCAAAAGTATGTATGCAACCAGACATCATTGGCGAAACATTCTTTGTTCCTTCCGAAAAGAGAAAATGTTTTTCTAAGAATTTTGATACTACCTGAAGTTTTATAATTGCTTGCATTAAAACAAATACTTTAGAAAATGTAATGTATAATTAATTGCAGGACACATCTTTAATCAATTAAACTAGAAATTTATTTTGGCTAAATGCAGCAGCCCAAATTCTAAAGGAATTTAGGAAAGAAAATTGCATGTACCATGTTTCCCCCAAAATGCGACCTACCCCGAAAAGAAGCCGTAGCCTGATTTTCACGCCTGTGTCTAATAGAAGCCCTACCCCAAAAATAAGCTCTAATTAAGCCCTGCCCACTGTTTGGTTGTACGAGGTGGGGTGAGGCACATGAATAAAAAACAAGCTAGAGCAGGAGTAGAGCTGCCCCATGCAAGCCACACTCACTTACCTGAGGATTGCTGCTGCCTGACTTCTTCTGCGGCTGCTTGTGGCCAGATGCCATGTGGCACATCATGCCGATGCTGCCACTCATGACAGGAAGCTGCATGGTTTGTTGCACTGGTGCCGCTACTTGTGGCAAAATGCTGAAAGGCGTGTTGCGCCAGTGTCACTGCTTGCAGCAGGAGGCCGCAGGGCTCACTGTGCCAGTACTGTCACTTAGGCATGCAATAGCAAATACACCATGTAGCCTCCTGCTGCGAGGAGTAGCTCCGGTGTGCTGAGCCATGTGGCATCTGTCTGCAAGCGGCTGCAAGTGGCCACAAAAGAAGTCAGGCAGTGGCACGATAGGTGTCAGGGCATGGGAGGCCTGACTGCAGTGGTCCTAAGGTAAGCAAGTAAGACATCCCCTGAAAATAAGACCTGGTGCTTATTTTGGGGCCCAAAAGAAAATAAAACAGGGTCTTATTTCAGGGCAACACAGTAGTATTTACTGAGGCAAAGAGTATGGCAGAAAGAGGAAATAATGCTATATTGATAGATTCACTTTTTGGTTCATCAGTTCATAATGTTACTGTAGAATTTTAAAGTGCTTTAGAGTTGATTCCGACTTTCTAAAAAGCGTAACAAGTCTGCCTGTTGCTTTTTCTCTTTTCTCATCAAAACATTGTATCTTCTGGTTTATGAGTCACCACAAGGCAAAGGACTATAATCTAAAGTAGTACAATGCTGCCTTCTATTCCAAGGACCTATTAGCTAATAAAGAATGACACTCTGATGGGAAGAAACATCCTGATGTTAAAGAGCAAGGATCTTCAGCTCTCGGGACAGGAGTAGAAGTGCCCCAGTTTCATTTACTAGCAGCTATGAAAAACCAGACCTATTTCATGGGATGGGTGGAGTGACATTAGATA
Source organism: Hydrophis major (assembly GCA_033807585.1). Taxonomy (NCBI): domain Eukaryota; kingdom Metazoa; phylum Chordata; class Lepidosauria; order Squamata; family Elapidae; genus Hydrophis; species Hydrophis major. The sequence continues at coordinate 149,550,897 of CM066329.1, read as the reverse complement.
ATCCAGCCTTATACGGCTACCTGTGAGTCCACAGGGTGGAGGAAATGGAGTGTGCAGCACGTTGTTGGTAGAATAAAGATGTACAGCCAACTCATGCCTCCTGTTTGCACCACAGGCTATGAAATTGTACTACCTATTATAGTTCATGTTAGAATATGCCTAAAAATGGTGTGCTATCACTCTTGCTCCTTTTGCCATGTAAATATTTTTCTTGATGAGAGTATGATTATTATTTTCTTTACCATGTTTTTCATATTGGCTAGTTTCTTTGTTGACTAGTTGCAAAACCTAAAAAAATCCACTGCAGTGGTTTTTGTTTTTTTTTTGCTCTTAAATTATAATTATGAACATTTAAAGGGGGTGGGGGTTAATTGTATAAGCATTTCAAGCATTTCTAGTCATTGCTGATCCTTCCAGAGTTTTTGAAGTTCCAAATTACACATCAAACATTGGTTGCTGATGGTTTGAAGCACAACAGAATCTGAACTTTGCTTTCTTTTAGGTTCCAGGGAACTTTCATGTATCAACACATAGTGCCACTGCACAGCCTCAGAATCCTGATATGACCCATGTCATCCACAAACTCTCCTTTGGTGACAAGCTGAAGGTGAGTTCTGAGATCTATAGCTCTGAAGAAGATTGTTCATCTTGTTAAATGGTTGTGTGTAGCAAAATCTATAGCTCTGAAGAAGATTGTTCATCTTGTTAAATGGTTGTGTGTAGTTAAATGGTTGTGTGTAGCAAAATTTCTATTCAATCTGATACACTAGTTTATTTCTGTTGTGACAGGTGAATGCACCAGAAAAATGCCTATGTATGATCAATTTCTTTCCAGCTATAGGAAGGGTGCTTACCAACTCATGCATACTACATAGATGGAAATCCATTTGTTTGTAAATGGCAAGGAGTTACCAACTTGTGCAATGCAGCCAGCAAGAATGAGCTCATCTGTGCATGTCTCCTTTGTCTGCTAGAAACAACTGCTAGGAATATGTGATGCAATTATGTGATCTGTGTTTACAATTGAAAAGAAAGATTGCATGGAAATGAAAGCTGAACAAATTAGTTCAATGAGAAAAACATAATTTTATATAACAGAATGCTTTCTGAATGTTATTTTGCAACCTGTTAAAAATAGGCCTTGCTAATATTAAGTCAGGTTTATTCTTTCAACTATAAAAGCTCCAATTTGGAATTATTTACTTGGTTATTGGTTCCTATTCTTCTTGTCCTTCAGAAATTGCTTATTTATGAGAATTCTTTGCTTAATTGCATTGGCCAGTGGTAGCTCGCCATAGTTTCTTGTATCTTTTGGTTGTGTGTGTGTGTGTATGAACAGTATATTTAAACAGCTACTGTGTTTTATCTCACACATAATTTCAAAAATAGTTTTGAATAGTTTGTGTTTTTTGCTATGACGAAGAGTAGATTTGGGGAGTTATTAATGCTTTATAACTCAATGAATGATGAGTATCCTACAAGATAAAAAGGATGTTTAGTAATTTTTTTTATTTGGTATTCACTTATATCTAACTGTAGTACAACACATATTTTCACTTGTGCTCTATCTCAGCCTCACCCAAGCTAGCATCTTCCAAATCTGTTGGGAGTACAACTCCCAAAGTTTTGGGAGTTCCATTCCTAACATAGCTAGAGAATGATAGTAGGTTGGGAAACATTGCACAATCTGCAACACAAAGGTGCGGGATTGGGGATCTTAGTATCAGGATAAGTCCAGAAACAGAGGTAAATATGATAAAAATGCAGTAGTAAGGCTAAACTGTTAGGGATCATGGAGGTTTTCTACTTTATTCCACTGTCCAGGACAGGAATCTTCAGTTCATCCCAAACAAATAGCTGTCTGGTCTTTTCATGAAAGTATCCAGTGATTAAACATCCATAAGTTTAGGAGGAAGGCTGTTCCACTGTTTAGTGCCTCTCACAATCAGGAAATTTCTTCTTACTTCAAGTTTGGATATCTATATATAATTCTTCCATCTTTTGTTTCTTATCTTGCTGTCAGGTGCTATAGAGAATCAATCTTTGTGACATCCCCTCATGTATTGGAAAACTGCTATCATGTCTTTCCCTATTCTTCTTCTTCTTTACATGAAGCACACCCAATTCCTTTAGTTGCTCTTTGTAGTATTTAGTCTGCAAGTGTCTTACCACCTTTGTTGCTCTTCTCTGCATGTGTTCCAGTTCTTCAAGATCATTTCTGTATTGTGATGACAGAACTGGACACAGTATTGCAAGTACTACAGTCTGACCAGTGCAACATAGATCAATATAAATAGAAGATAATATATGTTGCTCAGGGTTCAATGATGAAGTCCTTGGTGCTGTCTTAATTGATTTATTGCTTGCAAATGTTCCTTTACCTGACTAAGTAACATTCATCATTGCTTGTGAGTGTGGGGCTTGCTCCATTTTATACAGGAGCTTGCCCTGTCAGTGTTAGTGGGTTTTTATTCTTGTAATTTCTTGATTAGGGTATTTGTTTTCTTTTGTTTGTTGGTATCAATTTCTACTTGGCTGTCAGCGAGTATTGTACTGGTCTTTTCATTTCTTTCTTGGATTTTTATTGTCTCGTTTGAATGGTGTGTACATATGGTTTAGCTCTATGTGTCTATTGACACACAGAAATTCCCTAGTGTTTTTTGATTTAGCGTAGTCTAGGATGCTCACAGTTTTCCAATAGAACTGTGGTTAAATCTGTCCGTGTGTTGCAAGGATTTTCATTGTGTCTTTTGATTGCTAGTTGGGGTTCTTGGAATGTTCTCAAGCTGTTAGGTTCAAAAAAAAAAAGAAACTGTCTTAAGATAGGTATCCTAAAACTTGAATCTAAATTAATCTTCTCCCTGGTTTTATATTTCAGGCCAGATAATGAAAGTGTTTTGTCTTTGTAGTGTAATGGATTCGCTGAGCTCATTACTTGGCTTTAGCTCTGTTTTTTAAAAAATGCTGCTTCTCAATGAGCTGTTCTGATGACACATCCATGAATGAAGTTCTGTCAAAAACAGAGCTGTGGTCATGTTTCTGCATAATCTTTCAGTAGATGTTGTGCCACTTGGTGCAGGGCAAATCTTTTGTAGTGTTAATAATTTGAATGCCTCTTTAGAAAACCAGCTGCACCATCCTTTTATAAGTGTTACCCTTGTGTCAGTTGCTGCTTTTGTGTAAAGCACAAAACTTTCATTAATCAAAGTTGATATTTAAGGATTTTCATTTTTTAAAAAACTTATTTAAGTTTGGTGAAATTGATACTTCACTTTTCTTTGTATGCTCAGAATTTAACTTTACAAAATTAGCTAATATATGCCAAGTATTGTAGATATGTTGAGATGCTTCGATTGCTTTGAGATACTTTGTTTACAAGGCCTCTGGAAATTCAAAAAAATTGTTCCCAAGTAAGGATGAATGATGGCATCAATACAAAATGGTATTAAAACTGAAGGAATTCTTCCTTTTCATTTCCTATTCTTATCTGTTTAAGGATTATTTTATGGAACAGGATTATTTTGGGGAACAGAAAAACACATACTTAATGCAAAAATATATTTTTTGGTGTTTCTTTCATCAGGTCCAGAATATTCATGGAGCATTCAATGCACTGGAGGGAACAAACAAACTCAGTTCAAATCGTATGTATAATTTGTGGTGTTCAATTAATTTCGTATTAATATAATGTTCATGATTGGAGAAGCTTACAAAAACAATTGTATCATTGATGGTCTTAAGCAATGAAATAAATTTGGGATGAACAGACTTGATTTCTCAGGCTATAAAAGAGACACAAATCAATTATCTATAACCTCTTCCTTAGAGTGGTAATCTTCAGATACATTTGAATACAGTATATAATTCTCAGCTGGCCTAGTCACTGGCCATGCTGGGAATTATCCATAATTACATCTGAAGAGCACTAGGTTGGGAAAAATTGATCTCTTGATGTTTTATATTGTTAATGGCTTCTACTACCAGAGATTTGCTGTTTACTGAGGTTTCTTAGAGATGTATGATACCTGAAGAAGATATTATAAACTTGTCTCTAATACCAACTTCAAAAGACTTATTGGAATTGACCTTCATAGGTTAGTTGCAGTTCACAAAAGTTTATGCCTTTTAATAAAATTAGTTAATCAGAAAAAATGCTGTCAAGACTCCTTCTGATATTTTGCTACCAGTCTTACGCAGATCTCTCCTTGCAAAACTTCCATGTATGTATCTGTGTGTTCGAAGGAAAGAAACAAAGATAAAAAGGAGCCAGGGCAAAGAGATGCTTTAAGAATCATGTATATCAGGAAATGAGCCTGGTCCTACATCTCTTTCTGCTTGGCATTTCCTTCCTCTATATTTACTTATAGGAGGTAATAAATTAGACTACTTTAAGGTAATTGTAGTTTGGATCTATAGTAATTCCATTTATCTGTTACTGAAAGACTATTTCCCTGTCCTATAGAATTTCTATCTTTGCTATGAGATTATGTTTCAAAACCCCATGATATATCTATCCAGCTTCCTTTCAAACTGTCTGATGATTTCTTCAACTTTAAATATGATGATCCTTCATTGACAGTAATATGATCCATGACATAAATATAATGCTTTTTTTAAAATTGAACTTCAAGTGGGTAAGACTGAACATATGGAAAATTATATACTATTCCCAAATTCATTGGACAAGTTAAATTAGTATTGAAACCTTTCTGATGTACATGATGATTGAGAGTAGCAAACCAGAATATTTTTCAACATGTAGTCAGATTAGATTTTCATGTTTTACTGGAAAAATTTCTGAGTGCGGTAAAGCATCTGGCAGTCTACAAAAAAAAAAGGATTAGATATATTCTTATATACTGAAAAAAAATAGGACAATTAAGTGTGTATTATTTTCCATTAGAAATTAATACTTTGAAATTTATACAGAAGAGTCTCTCTGTTATTTTTGGTTTCTCAAAAAGGGGTATGTTGTATTCTGTTTACACAGCCCTTGCTTCTCATGATTATATACTGAAGATTGTTCCTACTGTGTATGAAGACATGAGTGGCAAACAGCGGTACTCATACCAATATACTGTAGCCAATAAGGTAAAGATATTACATCCCTTTCTTCAAAGGCTTGATTTAATACTATTTTCCAGTCTTGTGTCCATTATTGCTCTTTCAATGTGCATTTGTTTAAACAGTACACATAGCACCCTCTTCTGGAAGTCTAGAAAAAAGAAAATAAAAAATAAGGTTGAAGTACAATTAACCTGTACGAATTTCAGTGAAATCAAAACGATAGGAATGAAAACTTCCCAGTTTAGTCCAATAAAGTGTTCAGCTCAAAAGCATACTTAATCACATGGATGGAGTGCTTAAACATGAATATATATTTTCACTTCCATGGCAATGAAAGTATTATTTGCAGTTTAACATAGAAAAAGGATAGATATATACTGTAAATACTTGATAAACTGACATAGGCTATAAATTGATAGACTAATCATTGCTTCCTGATTTGTGAGTAATTGTCTTATATAGTTGAAGCATGGCTTAATTAATGGATTTTGATATAGATCCTTCCTATCAGTTAGGTATATTTCTGTCTATCCAGGGCACTTGCTTCCTTTTACAAAAACTAATGTTTAAAAATGGATGTAGTTCACTTCAACCCAGCTAATCTCATATAAAAGAATGTACTTTTGCACAGATTTCCTATTACCTGATTTCATAATGCTATGTACTGGAAAAAATTTTTAAAGTATTATTCCTATTCCCTTCATTGTTTCTCAAGGTCTTTTTAATATGCAATTATTCACCAGTTTTGGAAAGTTTTGCCATTCTAGCCTTTTGAATTTCAGGATTTAAAATTGCTACTTTAAAATTACAGAATCTCAAAATATTGATTTTCTTTCATAGCCCAGAAATTTGTAACTGTAACTTTACTGCATAAGAGGTACTAATTTTGTCATATCCATAATTGAGTTAGATCAAGATGTAGTCATATGTGGAGTAGGCTCTGTGAAATCAGAATCTTTAAAAATCATTACTGGTTTAAGTCCAAATGATTTTGAAGGGCCTGCTCTTTAAAGTTAACTTGGATTCCAATAAACATCTCAAAAATTATCAGTATCTTAGGGAAAGTGGAGTAGATGTATACAGAATTCTTAGGTGTCTGTTTTATATATATAGATATATTCATTCTCTGCTATGCATCCTTTTTTAGGAATATGTAGCATACAGCCACACAGGACGCATTATTCCAGCCATTTGGTTTCGATATGATTTGAGCCCTATTACAGTGAAGTACACAGAAAGGCGACAGCCTTTGTACAGATTTATCACAACGGTAAGGGGGTTTTTTTGTGAATTTTATTTGAGTTTCCACAAAGAGAAAAAAAATACAAATAAAACATCTTTTTTAAAAGTAGCATAATCCCAGGTTACATTTCTTCGTATAGACACAAATTCAGGTTCATGCTCATTTTTATATTCTATTCCATATTTTATTACTATTTTACATATTCTGCAAAGCTTCTCCCCTCTTTTAATTTTCTCAATTTTATTTTAGTTATCTCATCTCAATTCAAATCATTGTATTTATATTTTTTGTCTGTCCTGTTTCAATTATCTATTATCTTTTCTCATTAAACAAAATTTATCTTGTAGTTACTGATTGGAGTATGACGCCTTTATATCTTTTAAGTTTATCCATTTAACTCTTATTTAGGCTTCAATATATAACCTAAAGTTATAACATTCAACATAATACATAATTTCCATTCGGATTCTGCTTGGTATATTCTTAAAATACACACTATATTCTTAAAAAAAGAAAAAAATTATAAATGTATGTAATTAAAATAACACATTCCATTCCAATTCAATTCTATCTTTAATATTAATATTCATTAAAGTCTTAACTTCTTTTTTAAAAAAAAAAAAACAAATTTTATTGATTTTAAAGGCAAACAAAACATAAGACATCAAAGTATAAAACCTCCTTTCTCAAAAATTACTTATAAGTTTTAACAAGGCAAATAAAGCATTATTTTTTAAAGCATGGTTCCACATTATCACATTTCCATTTAAACACATACATATCTTTTCCAAATTTCTCATTGTTTCTCCCTTCACTTTTATTCAATTATATTTCTTTCTATCAAGGTTTTATTAATTCTCCATCAAGCATAAACACACAAAATACAGAACATAAAACAAAACATAAAAAGATAAAACCTTCTTAATTATTTATACATGTCTTTTCCAAATTTCTCTTCCTTTAGTTTTATTCCTCCAAGGTTTTATTAATTCACAATTAAAACATAGCTAACCAAAACATAAAACATAAAACTTCTTTTGAAAAGTGGCTTGGCCCCGGGTTACATCTTTTTTTACAGACCTAAATCAAATTCATGCTCACCTTATATACTGTTCATATCTTATTAACCATTCTATATTTTCTATGTAACTTCTCCCTTCTTTTCACTCTCTTAATTATATTTTGTTTATTTCATCTTATTTCAAAATCATTATGTTTGTATCTTTTGTCCGTTCTTTTCCAATCATCTATTTATTTCTTCTCTTTAGCAAAGAATTTCCTCTGTAATCACTTTTAAGGTATGACGCCTTTCCCTAAAGTAACACTTAAAATAATACATAATTTCTATCCTGATTCTGTTTAGTACATTCTACATGTTGCATTTTGAAAAAAAAAAAAGAATAATAAACTTATAATATAGTTAAGTATATAATTTCCATTCTAATTCTAATTCTAATTCTATTTAATAGTATAACTAAGCATTAATCATTTTACACATTCTCTTTGATATTTTATTAAATATTGAAATCTATCATTATAAAACATTTTAATATTTTAATATTTTGTTAATCTTATAATATTCCAATAGACTATTTCAAATGCAAATACTACAATACTATCTTATGTACTCTAGCAGAATCTTTCTTAAATTATACACTATCCTTTATCCTTTATCTCTAAAAAAGATACCTTGTTTCAGACTGTGGCTTTTTTTCCCTTTTAAAGTCTTAACTTCTTTAACATTACTTTTCAATTAAATATTATACTTCTTTGGGAACAATTATAAGCTTTCCATAATTAATTTCCCCCCCTCTTCACTTATATTTTATAAAACATTAACTAATTAAAATGTTCCCGTTCCTTCCTAATTCAATTTTCTCATTTATTTTATTTCACTTATTTTATTAACAAACATTTCACTAAATTACACTAACTATTTTATCCCTCATTTTAATCATACATTGTTTCCAATTTTCTAAAGTTATTTCTATTACCAATATAACAATACAATCTTACGTACCTTTACAGAATCCCTTTTTCTGTTAGAAACTTTTTCTGTTATCTCTAAATAGGTCCTGTTTCTCTGTATCTTGCTCCGGTCCTTTGTAACTTCTTTTCCTTTCCTTCTTCCCTCTCTTCTTCTCCCTCCCCTTTTTACCCCCTTGTCTCTCTACCTCTATTTCTCTCTTCTGTATTCCCCTTTTCTGTTGCTTTCCAATATTATACTTATTTTTCAAATTACCGTATATACTCGAGTATAAGCTGAGTTTTTCAGCACATTTTTTGTGCTGAAAAAAAACCCCTTGGCTTATACTCGAGTCAGATTCCCCTCTGAAAAAAAAATGGTGTGGAGCTCCGAAGCTGGGCAGCCGCTTCCCTGCTTCCGTGTTTCGTTTGCAACTTTTAAGCATGGGGGTAATCGGAAGCAGAAAAGTTCTTGCTTGAGGATATATTGTTTTTTCTTTTTTTAACTGTTTTTTTGGGGGGGAAGACCCACCGCCATGTGAGAATGCTCAGACATGAAATCTATCCAACCGAAAATAAGTGTGTGTGTGTGTGTGTGGGGATTTTAACAGAGGGAAGATGTAGGGAGAAGGCAAAAGCAACGGAAGATCCTTCAGGGGAAACTGAGGGGGAGACTCACCCTTGGTCCAGATGAGCCCCCTTCCCCTTTCTCTAGGCTGAGAAAACAACGCGAGCCAAGGTTGCTTCGGCTCCACTCAGCTTCATTTCCTCAGCTCCAGCTGCTTTCAGTCCACTCGGGAGGAGGGGGAGGAGGAGGGGGAGGCAGCTCGCATTGTTTTCTGAGCTCTAGGCTGAGAAAGCAACGTGTGCTGAGGTCGCTCCACTCAGCTTCATTTCCTCAGCTCCAGTTGCTTTCAGTCCACTCGGGAGGAGGGGGAGGTGGTGGCAGCTCGCGTTGTTTTCTGATAGTGAGATCATTTCCCAAATTAATTGATTCAGTAACCCAAAAGAAGAAGATGTTGATGACAGTGGGAGGCAGGAGTCACTCTCTCCCTTGCAAGAAAAAAGCAAGAGCCGTTCTTATGATCTCTCCCTCTCTCTCTTTCTCCCCGTAATACAGTCAAGCCCTTTCCAGCACACGCGCGCGATCCGCCCCGGCCGCTTTGCACCTTGAAAATGCAAAAACCCTGGGGTTTTGCATTTGCAAGGTGCAAAGGGGCGGGGGCGGATCGCGCGTGCGTGCTGGAAAGGGCTTGACTTTATTGGGGGGGGGAGAGAGAGAGAGAGAGAGAGATCATAAGAACGGCTCTTGGTTTTTTCTTGCAAGGGAGAGAGTGACTCCTGCCTACCACTGTCATCATCATCATCTTTTGGGTTAGTGAATCAATCAAACCTTTCATGATAGTGAGATCGTTTCCCAAATTTCCCTTAAATCAGGGAAGAAATCAGAAACAAACCTTTGGACTGAGAATAAGCTTGTTCCTATGATGCCATTTTTGTTCACTGCAGTGTGAAAAGTGTGAAAAAACACACTTCTTTTTCTTCATCTTCTTGTTCTCTATTTACTGATCTCTTTCAAAGAGGAAATTGTGAACATCAAACTTATTCTCAACTGTCCTAGTGAAAGTTTTTATTGGTATCTATTTTTATTTTTGAAATTTACCAGTAGCTGCTGCATTTCCCACCCTCGGCTTATACTCGAGTCAATAAGTTTTCCCAGTTTTTTGTGGTTAAATTAGGTGCCTAGACTTATATTCGGGTCGACTTATACTCGAGTATATACGGTATTTTTCTTTTCTTTGGTTGTTTTTTTAAGTCTTAAATTCTCCATTCTCTTTCCCCCCCTTTCCTTTTTCTTCCCCACATAAAATTACTTGTTCATTAAAGATGGCTTCTTCTTTGTCCCAGTCTTCTTGTTTTGCAGACGTTTCTTGTTGTTTCCCATAGTTCCAAATCTCCATTTCTAAGAATTGAAAAAACGAAGCCAAAAGAACCCTTCCCTTCTTGTGCATCTTCTTTGTACTTTTTAAGTTCCATTTTCAATTCATCCAGAAGTGGTGCCATTGTATAAATTTTTAAATAACCACCTGATTAATTTTAGTCATTCAAATGTAATAACCAAGAATCCAAAGATCACCAAATAATCCAAATACACGCAAGCTGTTTCTTTTTGCTCTTTTTTTTCACTTTCTCTTCCTGGGGTTACTGTTTAGTTACAAAGTTTCAGTTAAAATGTATCTTTTAGAAGTCTTGTTGAAGTTTTACTGTAGAATCTTTTTAATTCCAGGCAGTCTCCTCCCTCTTCCAGATCCTGCCCTTATTCTTTTTCTCTCCCTTCCTGCTAATGAAAAAAATTTTTTTAGTGTCCAGAAATCTTTATTATCCCTTTGGCATTTTGTTTTATTTTCAGCTTAATTGCCTATTGATGTCAACGTGGATTTTTCTGATTTCTTATTTACGTCTCTTAGTTGTCAGTATAGGGAAGGAGAGAGAAGAAAAAAAAAGCTAAACCTTTCCCTTTTCACTTTCCTTCGCTGCTTCCGGCTCTTCTTTGGGAGCGATGTTATTTTTTTGTAAGTTTAAATTCCAGGGTACTTTAGTTGTTGCTTTTACAATTTAACCCGGTCAGCCAAAACTTTCACTTCTTATCTTCCTCCTGCACATTCTTTTCCGGTTGAGTTCTTTGTGGTGGCCATTTCTGACCACTGCTGCAACCGCCTTCGGGAAAGGGAGTAATGGCCAGCTGAGGAGGAGAGATGCGGCTCTTATCAACCCTGCTGGCAGTCTCCCCCCTCTTCACCACCTCTACGGGGTGGCTTAGCCCCGAAACTAGCCAGCTCGGGGCACTCCAGTGGCGAACCCAGACCGAAACCACGCACAATTGCGGTTTTCTATCTGTCGCCGAAGAGACTTCAAACCAGAAGCCCACAATGCTAAGTTATTGTCATCCTCTTGTCCTTGCTTATTCATAAGCTGAGTATATATGCTAGAGATTTAAGTAAAAAAAAGAGCTGTAAATGCTGAACTATTTTCTAGATGCATCCAGAAAACAGAAAATTGTTTGGATAAGAAAATGGGAAGATATTGGATGCTTTAGCCTAAAAGCTGAAACATTGAGTGTGTGTGTGGGATTTAAATTGTGTAAATTTGACTTTAATATAGCATTTAATATATCATTTTGTAAAAGATTCTCAAACTTGTACTGCCACAGATAATATTTCCAAACATCAACGCTAGTATGCAAAGATTTTATTTTCATCACACATAATCCTGCCCTCACAACACAATGCTAGAATTCTAATATTACAGAATAAAAAAGAGGGTTTTTTAAGAGTTTGTTTTACAAATATTGTGCTTTCTTAACAACAGCCACAAAATGGTCATAATTTGAATGGTCATGTGACCAACTCAATGGTCATAAGACCATCATGACATATACCCATAATTGGCAGGCTGCATTATGGTTGTATATATTGTAGTGAAATGATCTTTTTCTTTATTATATTTCATTATACTAATACAGTAGAGAGAAAGGTAGTTTGTTTATTATGAAATCATGATTTTGTGGTGGCATCTGAAGGACCACATATTACACACTACTCAGATACAGTACAAAAATGTAAATGTAAATTTGTGTTTTCAATTCTTCCTTTGTTGTAATTTGTGGGATCTTTGAATGCCGATTGTCTTTTTATTTTTATTTTAGTGCTCTTTACCTGTCCCTTATCATAAGCCTTGTCATTTGTCCATTTGTCCTGGCTTCTAATCTGTTCTATATGATAATAGCAGCTTGCCTATTTTAGCATTCTTCCTTTTCTGAATCTGCTTCTTTGACACCAGGATCCAATTGAACTTCTCACATCTTGGCTTGTTTTTGTAATGCTAATAAAGTATGAAGTCAACAAACAATCTTGTTCTAGTTTTAAGTCTAAAGTTCTTGATCAAAGGGACAATGCCTGTTCTCCTATGTGCTTTAATGATATCAACCTTTTTCCATTACTACTATAATTTTTTCTTGTAAATACTATCCTTCCATTTCTGTTATGTTGAAATACCAGCCTCTTTGCTAGGACAAAATCTAGGGTAGGCTCATAGCGCAAATTATTATCTCAGGCCTTTCAAACCTAGTAGAGTTACTTTGCAGATCATCATCATTTTTGCTGTCTCAAGTCCCTACTGCATCATGATTGACCTGGATTTGAATTGGAGTAGTCATGATTGTGGAGAGGGCTATGACCTTCTGGCCTGGGCAGAAATTATTCATTCTCTCAACATAAGAGGAACAGGGAATATTATTTACATTTTTTGTGACTCCTGTCTGTACATAGTTCAGAGTATCTTTTTTGTCTAATCATGTTTATTGACTTTCATGTAATAGTGAGATAGTGACATTTTGTGTAATAAATAGCTCCTTAATTGTTGAAGTGAACTGGTGGCTATCCTAAGAAATCCAGTTGTTTCTACCCATTCAGAGAATTCTCTGTGTGTAGGCATCTTTCATTTTTTTTAAATAGACGTGGAATTATATTTTTCCTATGTTTAGAAATGTGAAGTCATACTTTCCTGCTTTGATGCATCAAGTATTTTTCCTCTCCCATCTTGTGGTTTAAAACCTCTTGTGTCAGCTGATTTGTGTTGGTTGAACTCATTTTGCTGTTATATTCTTTAAAAGGTGCAACACTCTTGGTAGAAGGCAGGGTAAATGAACTAAGAGGAGTAGTTGGGGAAAAACATTTTACTCTGCAAAAAAAAGTAAATAGATAAGTTTCTTCGATTTCTTTCTGTGGTTTTTATTTCCCAGAATTTTAGCTGTGTTTTGAAAAAGGCATTAACTTTTTTTTTAAACGGAAACATATTTCTATCTCACTGAGCTCACTGGACACAAATATCTGAATGAAAATACACACAAAAGTGAGCAATTCCTCCCCCACTGCTTCTGTTACTGCTATAGAAGTTCTGTATACAGAGAGTCACAATCACAATTGAGCCCAGAATTTGAGTGAAACATTTGTTAAGTGAATTTCATCCAGTTTTTTATGACCTTTCTTGCCACAGTTGTTAAGTAAATCACTGCAGTTGTTAAGGTAGTAACATAGTTGTTAAGTGAACCTGGCTTCCCTATTGACTTTGCTTGTAAGAAGATTGCAAAAGAAGATCCCCTGATCCTATGACATGGCAACCGTCATAAACATGAGTCAATTGCCAAGCAGCTGAATTTTGATCACATGACCATGGGGATGTTGCAAGTGTGAAAAATATTAATGGGTTACATTTTGTCAGTGGAGTTATACCTTTGAATGGTCACTAAACAAACTTTATTGTAAGTCAAGGACAACTTGTAATCGTATTCTTAGTTCCTTCACAATTGAATAATTATTCTTTTAGGTAGCAGTCTTAGTATTACATATCCTGTGTACAAGAACGATAATGTTTTCATCAAATTTAATATGTAGCCCAAATAGATAAAGCATCTTCCTAACTTAGTATCCTGATGGATACGATTAGCATAATACCCATCCAGTTAATGGGATTGAGACTAACATATCTGGAGGGCATCCAGTTGGAAGAAGGCTGCTATAATATCTATCCAGAAGTAAATTACATTGGAGCCACTGACAGCAAATGTGCATAGGATTACACAGTCTTGCATCACAGGAATCCTATGCCCCTATAACCCAGAGTGTGGCACACTTGAGTTTAGTCTGCTATATTCCTAAAATAGTGATTAAAGAATGCTACTCAAATAATCTGAAAAACACTAGACAGCTGTAACTTAAAGCAGCCACAATGGCAGGAAGAAAGGAAAGGAGGAAAGCAGAATGGGATGCAAATATCACCCCAATATAGTTTTCTGCATAAATGGAGCAATTAGTGGGGAAGATTCTTAATGCTATATTGTCCAATAATGGACACTAAAATGACATGATCCCAACCTAATGTGGTTCTAACGTAATCAGGAAGAACAAGATAAAAGGTAGAAAAGGGATTGAGAAGCACCCATTGGTGAATTTTTTAAGGGGAATGTTTACTACGATCTGAAGAACTCAGAAAAAAAACACTACAACACTAAGGTGTTTTATACCGTATTTAACAAAAGGTTTGAATCTTTATTCATCTCATTATTAAACTTACATTAACTGCATCTGGCATGTTTCACTAAACCAGAGGTCTTCAAACTTGGCAACTTTAAGATTTGTGTCCTTCAACTCCAGAATTCTCCAGCCAGCTCTGGGAGTTGAAGTCCACAAGTCTTATAGTTGCCAAGTTTGGGGACTCCTGCACTAAACACTAAACACTTAATAAAAGCCAAGCAGCTGTATGCCAGGTCTTTCTGAGACTTGTGGAGGGGAGAGCAGGGAAGCGAACAGTACTTAAAGTTTCCTTCTTCTTTATCCATTTCAGATTTGTGCCATCATTGGTGGAACGTTTACTGTGGCTGGGATTCTTGACTCCTGCATTTTTACAGCCTCTGAAGCCTGGAAAAAGATCCAACTAGGAAAGATGCAGTAACAAAGCAATCTCCAGCCTACTCTTGTGAGAAGAAGTATAGAAGAAAGAGCCCACAGTTGTCGATTTTTCTTGGTATCATTTCAGTTCACACAAGCTGCTGGAAACATAAGGGTGCAGAAACAAATAAACCTCCCAAACAACCAATCATAGTCTTTGAAAATTAGCATCATTTGCAAGGGGATGTGGTTTTATATGTTCTATTCTCATTCAATGTTTTGGAGGATATATTGTCATGTTATGTTTTACAATTAGATCTGGTAGATCTCATTGGTATAATTAGGTTTCAAAATCTCAAAAGGCAACTTCAGGGCACGTTTTTAGTTCTGTAACTTAGATTTTATCCAAGAATTATAGAACTGAACAATCATACAGTACAAGTAGTCTTTGACTTACAGCCAGTTGTGTGGCAACTGCTTGAAGTTACAACAGACCTATCCTGGAACTACTTATGACCCATATTCAAAGTTCCAGTGATAGGGTCCCCCCTGCAAATACGTGACTAAACTTCGGGCGCTTGGTGGCATGGCTGCATTTGCAGCATCCACTGTCACATGACTGCATTTATGATAGTTTGTCCAAAACCTGGAAGTTACTTTCAATTTTTGGCAAAACCATATTGAGGGTGAACCATTGGTTTGCTTAATGACCACAGTGTTGTCTTATTGACTGCAGTGGCCGCTTTATGACCAAATCATTTGTTTTACGACTCATGATTTATGATCGTGATGACCAGGCTCCATTATGATCGTAACTCAAGGACTAGCTGCACTGTTTTTACTGAACAATAATATTGATTTCAATAACATTTTGTTGTTTTAAAAAAAAAACTAGTCCAGATGTTCAGAACAGTCAGTTGACCTTTATGCATTATGTATTTTCCAGATGAATAGACACCAAGAACCTATGATCTTGTTATCTTTTGGGCAGCTAAGAAACTCATCCTGGGAGACCATTTAAAAGGTTAATCTTCCCAGGATTTGATTCTCTAGCACAGTTAGCCAAAAGATGACAGTAATTCTTTTATCATTCTGGAAGGTTAAAATATTTTTAGTTATTTCCAACAACATTTTATCATTGAAGTGGCCTAAAAAAATAGAAACAATTAAAAAAAATGAAGGAGTATAATTAAGTCTCACTTGTAAATAAGGCAGATTATCATATTTTTCAGTGTATAAGATGCACTCCCCCCCCAAAAAAGGGGGTGGAAACGTCTGCATGTCTTATACAGCAAATGTTGTCAAAGCCCCGCCCACCTGCTGGCCTCTACCTTTCCGCCTCTGCCTCCCAGCAATTTGCCTGCTTGCAGCAAACAGCTTGGTCAGCTTCAGCACAGCCTGATTTAGCATGAGCAGCTGATTGTCGGTTGGCTCTGCCTCCTGGAATACTGACAATCAGCTGTTCCAATCTTCAGGAATCGCCATCGCCTATCGCCATATCCACGCCCCCTATTTTCATCCTCCACATGCCCTGTTTTCAGTGTCCATGCGTCCTGTTTTTGGCTTCCGCATGCCTCACGGCATGTGCGGAGGCCGAAAATGGGGCATGCAGAGGCCAAAAATAGGGCACACAGAGACGGCAGTAGGTGGTTGTGATCCCTGCAGACTAGAACAGCTGATTGTTGGTATTCCGCAAAGCAGATCCAACCACCAATCAGCTGCTTGTGCTGAAGCTGACCTGGCTGTTTGCTGCAAGCAGGCAAATTGCTGGGAGGCAGAGGCAGATTTTTTCCCCTTGTTTTCCTCTCCAAAAGTTAGGTGCGTCTTATAGTTCAGAGCATCTTATAGTCTGAAAAATACAGTATATGTTTTTATACTTGTGAGACTTCTCTCTTACTTTTTAAATGATACAGATTGTTCAGCTGTCCAGGTCAAAAAATTTAATTTAAAGGAAAAGCAATGAAGACAATATTTGGTCAATACTCCAATTGGGTAGAAGAGTATCATTTTAAAAAAGAGGTGTGTTTTCAATAAATATTGGAAATGCAGTAAGTTGTCTTTATCTTTGGAAGTCAAGACATTGGACAATAACCTGCTCATGTTTAAAATGTTAATTTCCAAGCATTTGTGAAACTAGCAGCCTTAAAGGCAAGTACCTACTTTGATTATTCTTAAGAGTTAGATACTACACTGTATAAAAGGAAACATATTTTGTGTGTGAACATTTTCTTTTGTATCTGTTCTGAGTATAAAATAATTGTTTATTCCATTCTGCAGGTAAATGTGAGGACAAAGTAATAAGGCAAATATCATGCAAATTAATACTTTTTTTATATGGTGTTGGCATTGATTTATAGGGGCTTTCAATAAAACCCACAGATTTTCATAACTACAACTCTTTTGATATACAGTATGACTCATAATTTGGGAATTCTTTGTACATTTTATATCACCTAAGATGGATACAAATGATGTGTTCTTTAGTTTCTTTGTACCTTTAAAAAGAAACAGTAAGATTACTAATATTACAATTTGCAAACAGTCATTATTTGCGTCAGAATACCATGTGGTCTTTTAAGGGTGACCTTTTAAAATTTGAAAGTGTCAAATCAATATGCTGTTATTAAACCGCTTTGGGCCAAAAAACCTTTATCTATTGTTCTATGGTTCTTTTGGGGGAAGTAAATCCTAATAGGTTGGTCAGGCAAACTTGTAGAAATGCATGCTCCTCCAGTTTGCCCAACATGTCTATTTTTACTTTGTTGCAGGTATAGAAAAGATAGTTTTCTTATCTTGAAATTTTAACTTTAGATTTTTTTCCCCATCCTTTTCTTTCTTGAATTTTCCACTATTTTTATATATATATATATATATATATATATATATATATATATATATATATATATATATATATATATATATATATATATATATATATATATATATTTATTTTCCATATGTAAAAACCTGAAAACATTGTACACATACTCATATATGTGTTTTTGTGTGTGTGTGTATATATATATATATATATATATATATATATGTTTTCTGAGGTTCTCGCGGGTATTTGTATGTGGATCTTTGGTTATTCGGGTTTTCTCCCGCGTAAGATTGGAAGTATCTAGGCATCGAAACGTTTCTGATTGCCTGTGCCTTTCTGCTGCGGAAATGAAAATGGGTCTTTTTGAGGGGTTGGTCTGTTGCAGCAGTGTTGTTTTGTTTCAGATCTTGTTTTTTATCATTAAGAAAAAAATAAAAATGCAAGTTAAACACCTAATATTAAGAAGACCAATTGAAATCTTTTTTTTGCTAAATTTCAAGACAGCTTTATTTTATTTTTGCACTCATGCAGTAGTGTGATTTAGTCTCCAATAGTCAACATGTCTATTAGAGCAGCAGTGAGTTTTAGATTTCCCTATATTGGGAGAACATGTATTTCAATGCTAATTCTGCAAGAAAATATTAGTTACACGTTGTGGCGTTTTTAAGTACCACTGTTAAAAGAAGTTAATTTGCTCAAGATATTATGTCATTACGTTAGTCGGGGGAAGTATCAATGAACATTCCTAATCTCATGTGGTAAAGTCTCTGTCAATCACCTCCGTTTTCATTCGTTGTTGGTTAAAATCTGTATGAAAATGCAGGTGAGCTGTTCCTAGGAATTTGGCAAAGAGCTCATGCCAAGTCTGTATTATAGTAATCATATATTATTTGTACAGTCAATCCACGCTTGCCTTCTTGGATCCGGTTGAAACTTTTCTCGCTCCCAAACTGGAAAGTGCGCCTAATGAATGCGATCCAATTCAAACGCACGGAATCTCTTTAAAACGCCTCGCAATTTGAGAGGGACCCTTCACATTTGTGAAAGAAAGAGAAACATTGTAGTCTTCTCCATTTCGTCACCACCGCGCGGGTACACCCTCCAATGAGAACTTTTCCTGAAAGCTTTTGAGTCCAAAATATGGGGAACGTTGAAAGGAGGGGGACAATCACAAGAAATGGGCGAACGGAAGAATGGAATGGATGAAAGTTGAATGAATAATAAGTAGGATGCGGCTTTTGCAAATAGAAAGTATGAACGGATGAATAGGAGGATATGAGCCTGAATTGGGAAAGAAAGGGGGAGGCGGGGGGGGAGGACTGCTAACAGGACTGATAACAGGAATTGAGACGCCCCGCACCATTTGCTATTACATCGCATTGGACGCCAGGTGGAGCCGATCCACACATCTTTCTGCTCAAAAACGTTCTCAGAGATGGGGCAATTCTCGCGAGACTTCGAGGGGCCCTCACTAAGAACCGGCGGAAGCAGGAGCAAGCTCTTTCCGGGCGGCCATAGCCGATCAAGCGGCAGGTAAAGATTAGATGGAAGGGTTGGATTTTTGTAATCTGTTGTCATCCGTTCGTTGGCGGTAGATTTTCCGTTGTGATTTGTGAAGAAGTGCACAAAGCGGATAGTCTTTTGTTGCCGCTCCTGTATTTGAAGCGGTAGAAACTTCAGAACGTCATTTCTACGGCAGCCGTTCTGCCCGCCGATCTCTTCCCTCCTTGGGGGCCTACTAATATCTGATGGGCCCGGTAAAATGTGTTCCCTGGTGCAGGTTGCCAGGGCATGTTGTCTTCAAGCTGCTGCTAGGCTCTTATTTGAATGACAGCGTATATCTTCGCCGTGTAATGCATACATGCGAACGAGACTATGATGTTTCTCTTGTCGCGTGTGTGGATATGTGCATAATGGTTAACTTTTGAGAGCTGAATGCAACGAAATTGCATTTTAATGTATGCTGATCGGTGTGGTTTAAAGTGACATAGTTTTATGTATTCAGTGTAGACGTAAAGGCTGTTGTTCAGCCTCAGCAAGACGAGAGTTTAGAACAGTAACTTCGACTCGTTTTGAGGTGCCTTGGTGTTTTTCATTTCAATACTTATTCCCCCCCCCCCTTCCAAATTGATACTGGGAAAATGAGCTCTTTTTCAACATTCCTCTGCTAGTCGCCCTAATGAAAGTGTTAAAATTATTTGAGGATTGTTAAGACTGCTGCAATATTTAATATCTTTAATGTTTAATATCTTAACACAGAGGTCTCCAAACTTGGCAACTTCTCCAGCCAGCTATTCTGGGAGTTGAAGTCCACAAGTGTTAAAAGTTGCCAAGTTTGGGAACCTCTGTCTTAACAAAAAGCTTACAAAGAAGTAAGGTATTGTGAACATAGTGAAACCTATGAATACTTCTCTTTAGGATTTTTTTGTCAGTTATATATAGGTTGTTTTCAGGTAACTCTGAACTTTTTACTTTAAGAGACATAACTGCAAATATAATATGAAGGTTAAATAGTAAGTAGAATAATAGTCTGCCAAAGACAATAAGATCTTTCATGATTTTATTGGTTACCTTAATAGTTAGAAATACTACACTACATGCGTAAACTTCAGACTTACATAGAGGGCACATTGTAGGACTTTAGAGCAGGAAAAAAAATACAATTTTTGTTATGTTCTATAAACTGGCATTCTGTTATGTCCCCACCCTTATGTCCAAAATGTAAATGTAGCTTCAGGTTCCCATAGATATAGGTGATACATATTCTGACAATAATATACTCTTGGCTTAAAAATACTACAATTATATCTGCCCAAACTCCAGTTGGTCTTTCCATTTGTTTACTTGATTTTTATAGCCCTTCATCTCAAGTGACTCTGGGCTGCGTACATCTTAAAATGTAGAAACAAAATCAGTTAAAATAAAATAAATATATATGGTTGCCAATTAGAACTATTGCCATGTATGTTAATACGCCAAGAAACACACTTGAAGCCCAGGCACACAACTTTCATAGTCTTACAAAAGGCCAACATGATTGCAGTCATCTTGATTTCTAAAGGGAAAATGTTCAGAAGGCGGGAATTATGGCCAAGAAGGCACTTGTCCTGGTTCACACCAGCTGACATTCTTTGGTGGATGTGGCCTGTAACATGTCCAGCCTGCTGGACCAAATTGGATGGTAGAAACAACTGGGAGAAGACAGTCCTAAACTATGAAGGTCTTTAATAATGAAAACCACCAGCACCTTGAATTGCACCTGGAAGCAAACTGGCAGTTGTAATCTTAATATATTTCTCAATGAGTACTTAATTGCATAATGTGTGTTTTCTCCAGTCAAAATGAAGTTCAATCCATTTGTGACTTCGGATCGCAGCAAAAATCGCAAAAGGCACTTCAATGCTCCATCTCACATTCGGAGGAAGATTATGTCTTCACCCCTGTCCAAAGAATTGAGACAGAAGTACAATGTTCGCTCTATGCCCATCCGAAAGGATGATGAAGTACAAGTATGTGAAACACTCCCTTTCTTTTATGAATAATAATAGAAACTATAAGCAATTAAAATAATACAATGCAAAGGGGGGGGGGGGGAATAACCAAAACATAACAAGTCCATAAATCATATAAATTGAGTTTCCCTATGATTTGTGGAAGACCCAGGTTTTAACAGCCTTCTATAAGGCTAAGGTGATTTGGGTTATCTGAATGTTACATATGGCAGGTACTGCAGCAGAGAAAACAAATTCATTTATAGTAAGCTCATAGTTAAAATCTTCCTTCCCAGGTTTTTTGTTGCTTGGGTTAATTTGCTATTTATGTTAAGACTGCCAACCCTTGTGTCTTCGTTTATATCTGCTCTTTCTTCCACTCCATTCCCAGCTTCCACAATCTCTGATCCACAACTGTTTTAATGAACAGTAAACAGGTGATAACATTTGCTCCATCTAAAGCATACAATATTCTTGCCTTCAAGTCTGCAGTGCTTCACAATTACAACTAGTCTGGTTACTATGAGTGTATGAAATGTAAGAATGCTAGGAACATTCATCAATCATTCTTGCACTTCCTGCTGTTAAAATTCTCAATTTTAAGTATATTAAAATTAATATTTTAAAGAATAACTGATGTTTATTTCTAGGTTGTTCGGGGCCATTATAAAGGACAACAGATTGGCAAGGTAGTCCAGGTATATAGAAAGAAGTATGTTATTTACATTGAGCGTGTACAGCGTGAGAAAGCTAATGGCACAACTGTACATGTGGGCATTCACCCTAGTAAGGTGAGTTTCATTCAGATGATTATTTACACATATATTTTATAATATTTATTATTACTAATTTCAAAAATGAATGCATTGAAATAGAAAGTTGTACAAAGGCATAATAAACCATAATACGGGCTTGTTTAATGTATTAAACCAGATAAAATTTGGGACAAAAAATAATTTTAGATGTTGCATAAACATTGACTGTGAGGCAAAGAGTAGGTAAAAGAAAGATAAAGTTGGTTTGTACCATGATTTAATTTCTAGATATTATTTTGATCTAAGAAATGGCTTGTAAAATATAACTTTTTAAATTTACAATTTCTGTATTTAAAAAGCATATTTCAGGCAATGGAATTTTTGTTAATGGGAAATATCACTGTTATCTCTTCAGCTTTCTTTTTTTATGTTAAATATGTTTTGAAGGACATGCTAATGTGTTTTCTTGACTTAATTTATCAGCAATGTATTCCTAGAAAATGTAGTTAGTAAAAATCAGATAAGAATGTATCCCAAGCAGCAAACAGTTTCTATTACAGGAAGAAACTGACTAATATGTTCTATCTCTGAAAAATGCTTGTGTGGTTGAGAAAACCCAGCAAGGATACATTTTTTGGTTAATTTATTTTTTTTTACAGAAATTATAATGCTACAATTGCACTGACACATTTTTAACCAAATCATGGTGTTCCTAAAATTTTCTGCATCTCTAAACTAATGCTATCTACCCTGTTTCTCCAACAATACGGCCTCCCCCAATAGGAAGTCCCAGCATGTTTTATAGGCATGAAATGAAATTAAGCCCCTCCCCCCAAATTAAGGCCTATATTAAAACATGTGGAATGGGGGAGGAATGGTGGGGGGGGGCTTGCCGTTAGGAAGTACTTTAGTTGCACACCTGGATATGGTGCTGCCTGCGTTGACCCCGATACAAAGTGCCCCACCAATGCCGAGGTCAACATCCAAGCCATCGCTGCACGCACGCCCGAAGATGCAAGGGGGGGAATTAAGTCACCCCCTGAAAAGATGGCCTAGCCATTTTTTCGAGGCTCAAAAAAAAAAAAAGACCCGGCCTTATTATATGAGAAACATGGTATTTCAAATCCCGTGACAAGAAACTGAATACATAATTCAAATAACAGGAAGAGAGTAACAATAGGTTTATAATGTCACTATTTGGGGTGTTTTGCAATAAAATAGGAAGAGAACAATAAATTTCTTAGTATTCAGAGAACTGTGCATGTCAACGTTTTAAGAACTGCTATATTCTAAAAATGTTAGCATGTTTAAAATACTTGTTTTTCAGTTTACATGGTACGTGTCATTCTGCTTTTTTTTTTTACTTCTTGGAATCATACTTTATAATAGAGATTTGAAATAAATCTCTTAAATTGGACCTCAGATGTTGAAAATAATCATTTCCTATATTCCTTTAGAAATTCATAATTGAGAAATTTGTTAGTTTCAGAATATAACATGCTAAAGATTATCCCAAGAGAATATTGTGTTTGTGTCTTTTATATGACTTTGTTTAAATTCATTATTTCCATGTTTTGTTCCTTGACTAAATATTGATCCACTTCTGCATTTCACTTAATTTAGTTTTCCATCAAGTGCATTATTTTCAGTTAGAAACTTGGCCAGGTGTGCTTTCTTGGCAGTGGGAGAAGATGGTATAGATTGATACGGGTGGCATGATAGGTGATGGCAGCAAAGGGCAGGGCAATCAAAAGGGCAGAGATGGAGGGGACAAAGGCAGGCATCATGAAAGACTAGCAAGTGCCTTAACAAAATACACTACCTAACACCTACCTAACACCTACCCTGGTTAATGACATAGTTTTTCTTAGCTGCCCACACTAAAGCTGCTCTCAAAGATGTTGCTTTAAGACTTGGTGCGAAAACTTCATCGTAATCAGATGCAGTTTGATTAAATCCTACAGCTACCAACCTAGCTTTATGGGAAACAGTCCCATCATTTCCAGTTTTTACTTTAAATATCCATTTGTACCCAATGGATTTTTCTCCTGGAGGTAATTTGGCATCTTCATATACTTTCATTACCTTTAATGAATTTAGTTCTTTTTCCATTGCCTTTTGCCAATTCTCCTGATCCTTAGCAGGATATATCCTAAGTTCATCTACACTAGTTGGAACTTTATTTACTTGGCAAACTATACTTGCTTGATACCTATCAGGTGGTCTAGTTACATGTGTAGTACGTCTAGATATTACAGGACTTACAGGTGGACTTTCCTTTACTACCTGTTTTTGATTATCTTACTCTTCCTGATCAATTGTTTCCTCTTGTTCTGGTCCTATTTGCTCTTCGTGGACTTCTTCTTTTATTGGACTCTTCTTATAACTAGTCTGATCTTTTTGCCTTTTGTAGGGTTCAATAATTACTTCGTTATTTAAATCTTGCTCTAATCTATTCCATCCTGCATGTTCTAGGAATTTAGCACCAGCACTGGTGTAAACTCTAGATGTACCTGGTTCCTAGAATCTATAAGATCTGTGATTAGATTCATATCCTACAAAAAATAATCTTTTAGCTCTATGCTGTTCTTTGTGTCTGAGTTGTGAAGGGATATGCACCCATGCTGGTGCTCCAAATGTGTGCATGTAACTTAAATCAGGTTTTGTACCATGCCAGTGTGAATGGTAATTCACCTGTTGTTGAATTAACAACATTATTTAATATATGATTACCACACATTATTGCTTCTCCCCATAAATTGTCAGGTAATCCTGAATCAGACAACATAGTACGTGCCATTGATTGTAGTGTTTGGCCTCTTCTCTCTATAAAGGCATTATGTTGTGGCCTATATGGTGCAGACTTTTTATGTTGAATACCTAACATTCTAAGTCTATTCTGGAATTTATTATTTGTAAATTCCGCACCATTATAATTTCTTTTTAGTTTTTCTTTCTGCAAATTTAATCCAATTAAATAGATTTAGATACGTTTCAGTTTTGCTCTTCATTAAATAGCAAAACCCATATCTAGAATAGTGGTCCATTATACTTAATATGTATCGAGCTCCTCCTACACTTGGTTTTTTCAGACCTATTAAATCGGCAAATACTACTTCTAAAGGCTCTTTGGTAGTAAATCTATCAACTCTATTTGCCGGTTTGACCTTGCTTTTGCTTTGATTACAAGGAAAACATTGCAAATACTTATTACAAGGTTTCAAACTTATTCCTTTAGATAGTTGAACAGTTCTCTTAAGCATTTTAAAATTTAAATGCCCTAGCCATCGGTGTAACAAGTGAATACATTCATCATGAGGTTTCTTATTATCATAAACCATGTTAGCTACCTCTAAACCATTATTTAAAACATATAATTCACCTCTTAAAGATGCAGTAATTTTCTTATCTTTTTCAATTATGCAGTTATCTCCCCTAAAGGTAACTACATATCCTAGTTTAACCAAAATTCTAACTGAAATTAAATTAAACTTAAGTTGTGGTACATATAACATTTTTACATTCTCTTTTATGAAAGAACAATATGCTATACCTTGACCTTTAGCTTTCAGTTTCCAGCCATTGGCTAATGATATCTGCTGTGTACTCTTTAATAAATTTTTTGTTATCATTTGTTATACAGTGGGATGCTCCACTGTCAACCACCCATAAATTATTTTTTACAGCTCCGTTAATATACATGGCTAACTCTAAATTTTTATTTTGGTTACTTTTAGTATTCTGGCCAGCGTTCTGGCGCTTTGCTTTTTTACAAAATCTTGCCAAATGTCCTCTTCCTCCACAATTAAAACACTTTTTAATTGCGTATGCAGTAGGAGATTCAATATCTTCTGAGGTTGTTCCCTCCTTAACTGATCTCTTTCAAGTCTTCTTCTTGCCTCTTTAATCAATCTGCCAGTTATATCAGTTAAAGTTAAACTTTCCTAAGGCAAAATTTCAAGGGAAGTGACGTAGTTATCATAACTTTCGTCTAGTGAAGATAGAATTATGTAGAGTTGGTGTAGTTCAGAGAAAATAAGTTCTTTCTCGTGCAGTTCTTGAAAAATGCTTTTTGTAGTTTTCAAATGACTCAGCATATCACCATTCGTTTGGAAATGCGTCCTGAAAAGCTTCCGTGTTAGATTTATGTGAGCACCAACGTTATCTCGGACATAAATCCTCTTCAGCTTCTGCCAACACCCAACAGCCGTTTGCTCTCCGCGGATATGAACAAGTTGCTGGTCAGATAGTGTTAGTCCTATTATGCAAAGAGCTTGTTCATTCTTCTGCTTAAAGTCTTCTATCTTTTGTCTATCTTCCTCAACCTCTGGATCCCATTCCTCTACGTTTGGTGGATTTTCAATTATGTTCCACAGACCTCTTCGTAGAAGTAGACTACATTTCATAGACCATGATACATAATTTGTTCCATCCAACTTGGATATAAGGGACAAACTTTGTAGATTGACTTGTGCCATGTTTTCTTATATGGATATAAAACTATAATTAATAAAACACAGCTGTCTGTTTACTGTAACGTGTAACAACACAAACTCTCACTTTTTACATAAATCTGTTTTATCCTAGTTAAACTGACTTTGCAGCCTCTGGGCCCATAACCAGTGTTAAGCCTGTGTTCCCCAACCAGGGTTAAGGAGACAAGCTAAACAGAATGTGCATCGTTAGTCAGATTGGCATACAGATAAATGTTTGAGATAAGTTTGCATGTTAGTTAACATACAGTAAAAATAACAGATACGCTTGTGTTATCAAAAATATAGTTTATTCCATTTAGAGTTTATAGCATAGTCAAAATAACAGTCCATTAGTCATGTATCATTTTAGTCAGTCCATTCAAGGATATTCAATTAGCAAAGTCCGTGTAGAATATCCAATGTCAGTTCACTTACAATAAATCAGTCCTCTCACCGTTGATAACAGTCCTTTCTCTCTCCTGTTCCAGTAGGGGAAAAACGCAGTCTTCAGTCTATCCAGTAATTAGGGATCATAAAGCCAGAGAGAGCAAGCTGCCATGCCTTGCTTCTTTTATGGTGCTTTTATGGTGCCTTAATTACATTCTTACAGTTAAAGTTACAGACACTTTAACTAACAAACTATGATAACATATTTATTATTTTACCTAAACCAATTAGGGTAAACAATGTTATCCCTAACAAGTATGATATTTATTCTATAAATAACTTATGTAGTGAATCATTGATACTGAGATGCCTTGGAAGATTTAAGGAAAAATAAAGTTATTTGCTTTGGCTTTATAGGTGGTGATCACAAGATTAAAGCTGGACAAAGATCGCAAAAAGATCTTGGAACGCAAAGCGAAGTCTCGCCAGGTTGGAAAAGAGAAAGGAAAATACAAGGAAGAGACCATTGAGAAGATGCAAGAATAAAATGGACTTTTTTATCAGATCCATTAAAATTTCAGTAAATTTGTGTTGTATCAGTGTTCTTATTTTTACAACTTATAATTTTAGCATAGTAACAAACCAGCAATATATTGCAAATGGGGGGGAGAGATTTTCCCCTTATCAAAAGATAATACATGGATGCAGAGAAATGCTAGTTAGTTTCCTGTAATAGTTTGTTTATTGCAGAAAATGTGTTGCAAGGAATTCATGGTTGAAAGTGAAAACTATGGTATTAGACATTAACTTCCAGTGCTATTTTTCAAATTATTGAAATTAAACTAAGAAATTAGAGAACTACTAACATTTAGTTCATAAATAAATAATATTGAAACGCTAGTAGTGATAGTGTTTTTGACAAGGCAAAATCTTAACTACAGCATCCTTTGCAATGTTTTGTGAGCAGAGAACATAATATTAACTATTCAAGGGTTATTTTCATTGGCAAATTCCTAGTTACAAGCTGGTCTAGGAATGGAATACGGACCTGCATTCCTAGTTGGTTAAAGGCCAAAGTCTCTTGTATCCAGGCGTTCTGCTTTAACAGCTGAATTTGAGACAGCTCCCCTCTGTTCAGCATTGCCCGTTCTTCATCGGTACCAACTACCTTAAGATTTGTAGATCACACAGGCTGTGTGAAATGCAATACTAATCTCTACCACTCAGATGCTCAGGTGAATCTCATTTCCCAGTTTCCTTCCATTTTGCTGCAGTTCCTGTCCTAAGGAGGAAAGGAAAATGGGACAGCCTTGAAGCAAAAGCAAGTTTTATTTTCAACTCTCATATGAGGGGAGGAAAGCAATCTTAATTTGCTTGTATTTCGCTGTGAAATGTGTTAAACCTTGAGATAACAGTATAGCTACAAACGATATAACCATGATCACGCTACGGGTGGCTGTGAGAATAAGGTGAACCACAAAGTTAGGTGGCGAGTTACAAGCCACGGAGGCGGTTCAAGGAAAGCATCCCGCGTTTGGCTTGTAAGGAGGTCACTACGCAATAAGCGTAGCGTATTATACAGACTACAAAGCTGCGCTCCCAACGAGAAAGCCCCTCGCCCCCACTCCTGCCTAAGGAGGCACGAAAAGACGCCTTCCGCAGACCCGTCCTACGGCTCCTCCGATTGGCCAGGACGCCGAGGCGGGCGTGGCTATCGAAACGGGGTGTGGATGGGCCGTATCTTTGGCTAGAGCTGGAGTCGGTGCAAAGAGGCAGCTATGGCGTACGGCGGCCTACTCGTGCCCATCATCGTCATGAGCGTTTTCTGGGGGGTGATCGGGGGAGTTTTGCCGTGGTTGGTCCCCAAGGGCCCTAACCGGGGGTAAGTGACTGAGGGGAATAAAAGGAGGACGTCGGGGCGCGCCGTGGGGGGGGGGGACGAGACGAAGACCCTGGCTTCCCTTCCCCCTCTTTTGGCCTGGTTGCCTGCCCGGAGAACGCTTGTCACGGCTCCGGTGCCATCCCGGGGGGCCAAGAAACGACCGGGGCTTCCTCTTGCTTGGAGAACCAGTGCAACGCAGCTCCCTTTCCTTCTCTCTACCCCCCCTCCCCTCCCCGCTTTCCCCCAATGTTGACGGCAGGTCCCGGGTGAGTGTTTGTGGTTTGCCTCTTAATCATGATAACACTCCCGAGGGCACCCCGTTCTCCCGGCTGAACCACTAGGGCTTGTGGGGGGAGGTGGGGGATCCTGTATGTGACGAGGCCCTTTCTCGCAACATCGGCTCCTGCGAGGCTGGCTGTAAGGAGTAGAGCCCTGTCAGTGTCTTGTGATGGTTTATATATATTTTTTTGGGGGGGCTGCTCTTTCTTTAAGTTCCTGTTCCGACTCCAAAGGGGCATGAGACAAACGTTCCGGTTCGTTCTGTCATTTACATCGCCTACTTCTGTAATGCTAATCGTTGAATACGAGACTTCCCCTTTTATGAGTGTTGTGAATTCTTCGTTTTCCTTTGAGAGCACTGCTATTAAGTCAAAACGGGATGGTCGCTTTTCGTTTTTTGCTTGTTTTAAAGCTGTAAAGCGCTTTTTATTTTATTTTTTAAATTGCTAAGTGGAGGTGGATGGAAGAAATGGAACAATAACAACAACAAAAAAGAAACTGAGTGCTCCCTGGATGATTTGAACTCCAATTCTCATAATCCCTGCCCAGGAGGAGGAGGAGGAGGTGGTGGTTGGTAGTAATAGTAGTTATAGGAGTAGTACCAGGAGAGGTTGTAGTTCAAAGGATCTTGAAGGTAGGAGATTGCTGCTCCCTACAATTAAGGCAGAGAAAAAGCACAATTTGCAGTAGAGCAAAATAAAAATAATGTGCAAATTAGGAAGCTATTTTTGCCACTAGGAAAAAGGAAAGCTCAAAATTAGGCTGACTTGGATAAGAAAACTATTTCTACAATGAGAAATTTGGAGCAAGATCTCTTGTCAGTTGTCAAAGAAGGTTCTGAGGTATTCTGACCCAAAGTTACTCGGGGCTTTTGCAATAATTTTGATTCAGAAATATACTGTACATAAAACAATATAGAGTTGCATACTTCTTCTAACCTAGTTGCAGTTTTTGAAGGCCACCCGATGTGTTGTACTTTTCCAATTGATGTTTGAGCAAGGGATGAGTAAATGTTCTGATTTGCCTTCTCCAAGGAATATTTGAGCTGGTCTGTGGGGTACACTAAAGTCTTAGGATTATTTAATTATACTTCATGTGTTGCATTGGGTTAGAGTTAGGGTTACATTGTTCTTAAGTGGGTTTTTATTTCCATGAATTTGTAGAACAGAAGTCTTTGTATGCTAAGTTGCCACATACAACAGACCTTCATTTCATAGATAGGTGTGTTGTGACTGATCACTTTTAATAAACATCAGTTCTATGTGTGACTAGATTTTATTAATAATAAATAACACAATTTAAGAAAATAAAAGTGTAACAGATTAACACTTGGAAGGGACCTTGGAGATATTCTAGTCCAACCCTGTACTCAGGAAGGAAACCATATACGATTTCAGACAAATATTTAACCAATTTCTTCTTAAAGAATTGCAGTGTTGGAGCATTCACAACTTCTGGTGAGAAGTCATTCCGCTGATTAATTGTTCTGTTAGGAAATTTCTCCTTAGTTCTAGGTTGTTCCTTTCCTTGGTTAGTTTCCATCCATTGCTTCTTGTCTTGCCTTCAGGTGCTTTGGAGAATAGCTTGACTCCCTCTTCTTTGTGGCAACCCCGAGATAGCGGAACACTACCATCATGTCACACCTAGTCCTCTTTTTCATTAAACTAGAGATACACAATTCCAGGAACCATTCTTTATATGATTCCCTTTTTGGAACAGAAAATATATAAGCTTCCAAAATGGCCGTAACTCAGTGCCCTGGTCTTCATAAAATTCACTGGAAAACAATAATCATAGTTAAGAGATTAAAATAATTAGTTCAGTGTACAGTATTTTCTTTTTGTCCTGAATAGAAATTAAATTCTCTAACTGAATCAACTGTCATCTGTTCATCTCTAACTGTAACCTAACTCAATGTGAGACTCTGTAGATGCTTGGCAGAAATATTAAGATAAATATCTTTTTTTAAAGAAAAGCAAGCATAACAAGCCATACTAGTGATTCTCTGGCCTTTTACTTATGGAAATCAGCAACATTCATTTTTATTCCCTCATAGGAAGTATAATTTGAACTGAAACTTTTTTTCCTAAAAACATTGTTCTTACCATTGCCATGGTGCTCTTTATATAGGGTACTAAATTCCTTGTGTTAAAACCCACAAATAGCAAAATAGCAATGAGATAATTAGCTCTGATCTCTGTGGCAACAATAGCTTTCGGTTAAAATTGCATAAATAATTGATGGCCTGTAATGAAAATACTGATTTTACAATGTCTTCTATTTAGAAAAATGTTTTTATGTCCAAGGGCCAGAAGTTGAATAATATTTGCATAAAGCTTCATGAGTCTGGAAAAAGAATGACCAAATGAATGGTGGTTCTCAGGACATATTTTGATGCGCTCTATTCTGGACAAAGTCTTATTCATTAGGCTTTGCAAGCAGTCTTTTTTTTATGTAATTGGAGCATTGACTTTTTTTTTGTCTGATTTACTAACACTACTGGAACAACAGCCAAAACCAGTTTGGTGCAATGGATAAAACATCAGACTAGAAACTGGGAGACTATAAATGCTAGTCCCACCTTAATCACAAAACCAGCTGTGCGACCTTGGGCTAGTCACTCTCAGCCCTAGGAAAGGCAATGACAAGACACTTACGAAGTATTGTCAAACTGCAAGGACTTAGCCATGCAATTGCCAGGAATCAATGGTGACTTGAAGACATCTGTAGACACTGGATTATATATGATAATGTCTAAATATTGCATGTTCTAAAAATGTATATATAAATTATTTGGCTTATACAAATGGACAGTATTTTATTATTTTGGATAACTTATTTTGGTTTAGTTGGAAACGTTAGACAACTAACTCTGATAAATATATCTATCTACTATAGTTGCTGAGAACTTATTGGCCATAGACTATGGATGCCTTTGGGTTCTCATCGCAGCTATGCATATACAAACAATTTTTTTTTAATGAGAAAAAGGAGGAGATGCAGAAAAGAAATAAATCCCAAATTTGGAAGGGCGGCATTTCATTCTTTGAAAACATGGTAATGGCTGAAAGATTCAGTTGTGGGTGTAAAAGTTCCTGACAACAGAATGAAAACTACTGTTGGAATAGATTTTCCATTCTTTCCCAATGATTTGGATTAGAGAGTTTGGAAAGAAAACCTTTACATGTTCATTTTACATTTCATGCAAGTTGGCTGTATCCTAATGATTCACTCTTACCATAAATTTACTGTAAACATGGCCTTGTTTACTCTGAACTAAGAATATGGCACTGACATATCCTATAATAACCTAATTTAATCTACAGGACTCTACATATTTTAACATTTAGGAACACTTTGAGAAATTAATGATTATATTAGTATGTTTAAACTCTGTGCACTAAAATTAGAGAAATATTTTCCCCTCTTTTTTCTAATGCCAGTTTATATATACGACTTCCATTTTATTAGCCATATTTCTTCTTTCCACAGTGTTATTAATACAATGCTGGTGATAACTGCTGTGTGCTGCTACCTATTGTAAGTATTAATGTTTCATTCCATATGTAGTAAAATCTGTGCTGTAACTACAACATATTTTGAGTTTAGTGTCTTGATTGTGGAATAGGAAGACTTGCATCCTAGTGGATAATACAAGAAAATGTGTACATATAGTATTGATCTGTAAGTATTCAGACATGTATTTTTTGTCATTCATTGTTTTAGCCATAAAAAGACAGCATAATTTTGTTGGCAAATACATATGTATTAATGCAACTTGTTCATCTTTTAATTTTACCTATTGTTTCTACTTATTTTTATTAAGTTAGTAGGATTCTGTATCTGGATTCTGCAGTAGGAATGAAGACTAAGAGCTTTTTCATTCTATGGTGTTAAATACTTTGCAACAATGTGCATTTTAATAAGCTATATCTTCTGTTATTCTTTAAATTCTCAGAATAGTTGCAGAAATAATATTTTTGAGTACTGTGATAATGAAACAGAAAACAAGCAAATAACCTGAAATATTATTGTGTATAACATGTTTTCTCTAAGCATTGGCCTTCATCTTGCCTTTATAAACTATGAGTCACATTGCGTATTCCTAAACAAGATTTAACTTACTGTTGCTTGAAGTAGCCTAGGAGATAGAAGTCCTGCATAACTTGTTTTTTGGACACATGCTGTACTTATTTATGGTTCAACAAACTCAAAGAACCATAAATATGGCCCTATCTATGACCCCAGTGACTTTTAAAAATGCTCTGTATCATG
This sequence comes from Hydrophis major, assembly GCA_033807585.1. Taxonomy (NCBI): domain Eukaryota; kingdom Metazoa; phylum Chordata; class Lepidosauria; order Squamata; family Elapidae; genus Hydrophis; species Hydrophis major. The sequence continues at coordinate 149,517,808 of CM066329.1, read as the reverse complement.
ATTTCTCTGTTTTAATGTTGCATTGAATGAAAGTCCTTGTCATTGTCTCTTAACAATTGTAGATTTATGGATGAAGGATCATTGCCCACCATCTTTGAAGTAGTTAGGAGATTTCCAGCCCTACCTACCGTGTTTCTCCAACAATACGGCCTCCACCAATAGGAAGCCCCACCATGTTTCTTTGGCATAAAATCAAATTAAGCCCCCCCCCCCAAATTTAGGCCTATTTTAAAACATGCAAAATAAGGGGGAAGGGCGGGGGACTTGCCGTTAGGAGCGCCCCACGGGCAGCAATTCCTCGCCACCAGCCACTCCTAATGGGTGATCATGGCGAAGCGTGGAGCTCCCTACTCCCACCTTTGCTGCAGACACCTTTGGCACCTGCCGCTGTTGCTTTCCTTTCTGCCCATTCCGCCAATGGAGCTGCCGCTTCCGTGTTTGGAGTGCCGCCGCCATTTGGGGCTCCAAACAGTGGCAGTGCTCCAAACGCGGAAGTGGCAGCTCCAAACATGACGGCGGCGATCTTTTTATTTTGGTCCACGTGAAGTTCAGAGCGAGCAAGAGAGAGAGACTGCGATGCCTCCATCCGAGATGGCAACCTCACTAGTGGATCACAACGTGGCTGGAAGCCCGAATCAGCGGGAAACGATGGCGATCTTTTTGGAGCAAGAGGAAAGGGAGAGAAGAGTTGCGAGGAGTAATTTGCAGGAGGAAGTGGGTGTACCCCACGGCAGGGAGCCCAAGGAAGAAGGGCCGGTAGGCAACAGAGAGCGTCCCGTAGCTCTGGAAGCAGCCTAGAGACGCGCCCAGGAAGAGGTGCAGATGCTGCCTTGTAATCCCCAAGCCAACTGCCTGCGCCGCCTTTAGTTATGTGCGCTCCGCGCTTTGGGCGTCTCCATGTGATCGCGACCCTGTCCTTTCCACCTGGCGCCCTTGCTGCTTTCTGGCTCTTTAGCAACCGGCTTCGCCTTTGGAGTACTGCCGCTGTTTGGAGCTCCAAATAGTGGCGGAAGCTCCAAATGCAGAAGCTCCAAACATGACGGTGGGCAATCTTTTTATTTTGGTCCGTGCGAAGTTCAGAGCGAGCATGAGAGGGAGACCGTGATGCCTTGCTAAAGAGCCAGAAAGCAACATTAACTCACCCCCATTTAATTAACCCAAAATTGTACTTATCTGTAACAATGGCAATGCCCAGTATGTCAGAATATTCAGTTACCCATCAAAAATATCTGGAGCCAAGAGTGTTATTTGAACTTGACTGTAGTACCGGTAAGTGGTGAACCAAGCTCCCTGTTACCCTGAAAATACGACCTACCCTGAAAGTAAGTCCTAGCTTGATTTTTGCACATGCTCCCAATATAAGCCCTACCTCCCCAAAAAAGCCCTAATTAAGATCCCACCCACTCCAGAGTGCATGGGTAAAAATTAAACTCGGGTGCGGATGGGTGGTGGTGGAGCTGCCCTGCTACTTACCTTGAGACAGTTTAGCCAGGCCTTGCACACCCCAACACCTGCCTTGCTGACCCATTTCTTCTGTAGCCCACAGGGCTGGCAAGGTTTTCCTGATGCCTGTGTAGCTGATATCTGGATCAATCCAGAGCTCTGTTATCAGCTGCAGAGGCCTTCAGGAAAGCCTTGCGGGCTGCAGAAGAAGTTCCTGAAGGCCTCTGACTGTGAAAAGGAGGCCAGGGGCGATGCGCGCAAGTGAGATTAATCAGTGGATGGCGTCCCCTGAAAATAAGACCTGATGCCTTTTTTGATGGCCAAAAAAAAAGAAAAAAGAAAAAGGCAGGGTCTTATTTTTGGGAAAACACAGTGGGTCCTTGAATGCAAAAAGCTGCCTATATATTATACTGAGCACAAGCGTCTGTTTTAAATTACAGTGAGAGCAAAATGATGAAACATATGCATCATGGCACAACTCTCACTATTCATACTTTGATTCCAATATTGCATGCAAATACATATACCACAGAGTGTGTGTTGTATAATCACAAGACATTTTTGTTAGTTACCCACCCCCTGCAGCCATCTATTCATACTCAGACTATTGATACAGCCAACTGATATTATTATTGATATTGGCAAGCAACAAATTGTTTGAATTTATTTAAAATAAAACTTTAAAATGCTATGAATGGAACCTTCTATATTCAACTATGTATGATCTTTCCCCTAAAACATCTCAGTGCCAAGGACTTCAAGCACAATTTTTCAGCATATATGGTGATTATGTTATCCGTTGAGAAATTTCAAGATCTACAAAACAATACCATATCACATAGTGATTCTGCAGCATGAGTTACTTGCCCAAGATAGTAATTTATTTATTGTATTTATTTAGTAAATGTATATAGCTACCCATATCACAAATGAGACTCTAGGCAGCCAACTACAACAAATATTTGTATAAAGAAGTAGAAACAACTGCTTAATGACAATTAACAAATAGACTTTAATAGTAAAAAAAGAAGAAGTTATATTGATGGAAAACATGCTGAGGCTTTTCAGATTAAAGCTCTTCTCTTTTCTACCACATCATCAGCTTTTCTCCATTTCATGTGTTCTATCCATTAATTTTATACTTTATGGAAAATATAAATCGTTTTAGAAATAGAAGTTGTCATAACGGATGGGAGCACTAGCTTATCTTTGCTGATCCCCAAAATACTAAGCAGTATTGGACTTAATACTTGGGAAGCAACCAAGAAAACCAAAGCTTGGCTAGCTTGGGGAGACCAACATTTTTATCAGAGGAAAGCAGTGCCTGCTGTATAATTCATTGATACCAATCCAGATTTGCTCATGCAGACACTGCAATCAGGTTGAATTGGAAGCAGATGTTACATTTGAAGTAGATATATCTTTATTAAACAAATATCATTTAACATGGTATATTTATGATGGGTACCATTCATTCACACAAATATAATGAAAGTTTATGAAAGCAGAGAAGGCTGTGGTACTCACTGGCTTTGAAATATGGTTATGAATGTCTGCAAAGTAATGATTGCTCATTTACAATAGAGAACATCTTTGCCCAACCTGAAATCTTCCAGATGTGATTTGGAGTACAACTCCCCAAATTCTCAGACACCAGATCTAGAAGCCACCACACTGGGGAGACTGGCGTAAAGGAAACCAAATACTGTCTTAGAATGTAGAACAGGATCACAACTGTTTGTGTGACTAGAAACCTAATTTTTAGTGCTATGGAGATTTTGTATGTAATTCTATCACTTGATAATAATGACTAATATACAGTACCTTCAAGAACTTTTTAATTAGCATTTTTATACAGATACAGATAATCAGAGTTGGAAGGGACCTTGTAGGTCATCTGGTCCAACCGCCCCACCCAAGCGGGAGACTCTACACCATTTCTGACAAGTGGCAGTCCAATCTCTCCTTGAAAGTTATCTTTCAGGGAATAAAAGGATAGTCATTATCATTGACTATTTATAAATCACATTCTTTTCTTTTAATTTTCCTGATACTTCTGAACAACCATGTTACATTTAACCACCTCACATAAACAGCATCTTAGTCAATATGTGTTTATTTAAATTGTGTGAATTAAAGAATTGCAGCACAAGTGTGAGTGGAAGTTCTCCCTGGCAAGTAATAGTAGGGATGAGATACTCAGTTTAAATATTGTATGGTTATTCAATTATTATTAAAACAAGTAAAAATAATATCTTAATATAAAGCTTTGAGTGAAGAGCTGCTTAAGGATTGAAATATAATGGTCACACAATAATTTTATGTCTTTCTAACTGCATTTCCTGCCAGCTTGTCAGCTGCATAGTTACGCTCACTTTCTGTCCAGTTGTCTTCTAGCATTAGAAGATGGTTGTAGCAGATTTCCCTTTTCCCAATATTCCTGCTTGCTGACTATAGTTCATAATGAATACATGACTTTTTTTAACTTAATAATTCTAATTTTTGTGCTTCCAATGAAAAATTCAGTATTCAAACAGCAGCCCTGAATGTCACTGTTGCTGTACTAATGGGGTCTCTATTGTTCCAGCTATAACTAATTATTTCAATCGAGGGATGAGTGAAATGTTAAACAGCTACCTTGCTATCAAGGGTTCAACTTTATCTCCTGATAAAGGTCCTATATTTTACATTAAAATAACAATCAGATGTTAGTAATGAATTCTTGCTTTTAGTTTATATACAATATTCCAGCAACATATTTTTGAGACTGATAAAACTGTTTTATCTTGTTCATGGAAACAAAGCCTTAACACAGCATAACTGGCACAAGGAGTTCTTCCTCTTCATATCCTTGGACAATAAAAGTCTATTGAAATATACTGAAGTGAACTCACATGAAATCTGCAAAAGACAGTACTGACATTGTCTGGAATTGCTCTGTTTGTTGCATGAATCAGTTTTTCTTGTGTCCAGTGACTGTTTTTCAAGTTATTATATCTTCCATATTGAGAAGAATTTAAACTAATTCTTGAAGGGTCCTTGGTGCTCTCTGAGCTTGCTTGTTTTCTTGCAGACATTTCATTATCCAAACTAGGTAACATCTTCAGTAAGGAGTGGGATTTGCTCTCAGTTTATATTCTAGTGCAGGGGTCTCCAACCTTGGCTCCTGGAAGCCTGGCGGACTTCAACTCCCAGAATTCCACAGCCAGCTTTGCTGGCTGTGGAACTCTGGGAGTTGAAGTCCGCCAGGCTTCCAGGGGCCAAGGTTGGAGACCCCTGTTCTAGTGGCTCCCCTGTCAGTATTGGAATGGTTTCAGAGTTCCTTTGGTTGGGCTGACTTGTTTGACAGTTCCTTGATGGGAGTATTGTTTACTAGATTGTAGGTGGTCTGATATCAATCTTGAAGTTGATCTATGCTTATCTGGGTGCTGATTGTTGGTAGAGAAATATTTGGGGGGGGGGGGTTGCTCCCTTTTTAGCTTATTATCTCTTTTGCACAATATATAGATATTCTTTATGTCTATGTGGCTATTGATGACTAATTTGCCAGAGTGCAAGGCTTCTAGTAATTCCATAGCATCTTTGAACTTGGCTTGGTCTAAGGATGATCAGTTTCCCAATTGAAACTATGGTTAACTCTGCCCCTATGTTGTGAAATTAAACAGTTTTCATCATACCTTCAGTCTACTAGTTGGTGTTCATGGATGTGTTTTGCCAGTATTCTGCCTGTTTGTTCTATCTAGTGGTTGTTTCACTCATTAAACTAACTCTTGCCTAAAAGGGCTGTAAAAAATCCAGGGTAATTTAGAAACTGAGTAACTGCCTGAATAACATAGAAAGTTGTGTATTAGCTATGTTATTTCATTGGGGAATTCATTACAATAGGTGTGTACTGTGCAGTGTATATATATGTGTTTTTTTATTAGTATGCTTTTCCAGAAGTCTTGAGTAATACTAGACCACTTTGTAAAAACCCACTAGTCAGGACAACAAAAAGAGTCTGTTTACATTTATTCAGTCT